>CM043017.1:144088305-144270217 GCA_023690525.1 Holotrichia oblita | reverse complement strand
TTACTTGATGGGTGGATTTATAGGAGTTCAGCTTACATTTCCGAGAAATTAAAGAAATACTGACACTGTCAGCAATATACAGGGTGGGTTTTTTGAATGGGTTAGCATTGGGATCTCTGAAACTACTGGAGATAGAAAAACGCTTAAATGGGAAAGATGCGCAGTTTTACGAGTTTGATTTAAAACTGCTTTTGTTTCTCCGATAACTTTTATGGCTTATATTAGATATTCAAAGAAAACGAAATTTTACGATTTTCTTTAAACATGCTTAACATCGTTAATAGTAATTTTGTAGCTTTTAATAATTTTTAAAACTTTTTATTTTTTTTCGTTCACCATTATCGAGTTATGACACAAACTTGTGTTTTTTTAAAGGAAATTATTTGGTTTTTGACATCATTAAAAAGATTATTTTTTGTTTATTACAGTGATATAAGGTTTGATATGCTTATTTTAAAAAATAAAGAGGATATAGACATTTTTATGGTTTTTATGGAAAGCAATTGAATTTCGAACTGATAAAAATACAAACCAAACGAAAACTTATTTTTGAAATCTTATGTAGTAATAAAATGAAAACTATAAGAACTTTTATTAAGGGCACACAACATTATAAATGTTGAAAGATACCACCATTATTATTAATACACAAATTGCATCTCTCACAACAGCATGTAGCTTGTAGCATTGCGGACTTTACCTATCGATGTTATTAAAAGGAACTAAGAGAGCTTCTCTTAAATCCTCAATTGTTTCATATGTTCTTTTGTATACTGTGTCCTTTAGTGCACCCCCACAAGAAAAATCCAAAACTGATAAATCAGGGATCAGCCGGCCGCTTGGTGCATTTTTGTCCTATCCATTGATTAGGGAAGTTCAAATTTAAATAATGTTTAACATTCAGTTGATTGTGCGGAAGCGCTCCGTCATGTTGGAAATCATTGCAGCATTGCTCGGGTTCTTAAATTTAAATTATCTAACATTTCGTCGAAATCTTGTTGTAAAAAATTAAAGATAACGATTGCCAGTTAGTGATCCATCAAAATAAACGGAGGAAAAACAGTTGATCCTATAACACCACACCAAACATAAAACCCAAATTTAATTTAGGTCTCCTATATTCAAGGTGAAGTGGATTTGTTTGAGACCATATGTGCTCATTGTGCCTATTAAACATTCCACAATTTGTGAAACGAGATTCATCAGTCCATAATATTTTCATTGAAAAGTGGATCGTTTTGACACTGATCTTTAAATCATCTACAAAAAGCTATTCTCTTGTCTGATATTATCACCTTCATGTAAAGTTTATGATACTGATAATTTGTAGGGACGAAATTTATGCTTCTTCAACACTCTGACAATAGTGCGTTGAGAGGAGCCCATTTCCGTTGAAATTTGTCGGGTCGATGTAGATGGATTCTGAGCGACACTTGCTAATATGTTTATTTCTCTATCTTCATCCATCCCTTTTTTGATTTTGGTTTTAACGAACGAACTATAATCTGCTAAATTATCCCATAATCTATTAAAAGTAGGTAGTGACGGCTGACGTCGATCAAAATAATTTTCAAAATAAACTTAAGCAGCTCTAATAGAATTTTTCTGGCACTGAATGTAACATTCAACCATATCACGCTTTTCACGGCCATAGCCAATACAAACTTATGATTAAATTAGTCGCTTGCACCGCTTATAGTTAAGTTACAATTAAATTAATTAATAGTTAATTGTCAATGTTTGAAGGCAATTAACTCGACTTAGATGTAAAATTAACAGCTCTCACTTCTCCTGACTTGATGTGAAAGCAATGTTAGTATATACAGGGTGTTAGTAAATAAGTGCGACAAACTTCAGGGGTGATTCTACATGCAAAAATAATGACAGTTTGCTATATAAACGTCCGTCCGCAAATGCTTAGTTTCAGAGTTATAGGGTGTTCAAGTTTTTCTTAAAACTGACGGTTTATTTATTGCTCTGAAACCGATCGAGATAGGCAAATGAAATTTGGTGGGTTTAGAGATGGTTATTGTGCATTTCTTGACATCCAACTAAGAATTTTATATTCATCATTGGCGTGCATACGGGAATTGATCTTAATTTTTTAAAGAAACAAAATGGTACACCACTGAGATATTTCAAATTAAAAATCATTTTTAAATTTGCCATTCAATTTGTGATAAAAAACCTCTCTTGCCTTTTTTTTTTTCGTGTGAGGCGCCGTTTTTATGCAAAAAAATAAAACATTTTAACGTGTATTTTGCATTTCTTTAATACATTATCTAGTAGGCTACTGTCGACATTCAATATCAATGCATTGTTAAATACAAACATTTTAACGAAGTGTCAAAATAGCAACTCATCATTATTAAGCTTTTAGTTAGCTATAAAATTATTGTTAATAAGTAATTAATTTTTCTTTTATTGAAAATAATGAAAAATTTTTCGCAAATGCAGAATTAACAGACATGCATTTGGTCTATGGTCGAAGTAATGCAAATGGTCGGCAAGCTAGACGATTGTATGCTGAGTTGTATCCACGACGTATGGTACCTCATCACACAATATTTGCTCGTCTTCACCAACGCTTGCGTGAAAATGGTACATTTAAGAAACAAACGGCTTACTGCGGGCGCCCTCGAGAAGTACGAACTGTGTAACTAGAAGAAGAAGTTCTCGAGTTAACAGCGGAGTCATCTGAAACAAGTACTCGAAAAATCGCCAACATATTGAATGTAAGCCACTTCTCTGTATTCAAAATTCTTAAAGAACAGCAATTGTATCCGTTTCATATTCAACGTGTGCAAGCTCTACTACCTAGAGACTTTTTCCCCGCCTATTTTTTTCCCAATGGATCCTTCCATCAAATCGCTCAAATTCCTAATTTTTTTAAATGGCGTTTTGTTTACTGACGAGGCTAATTTTGCACGACAGTGTATACGAAATTTCCATAATAATCACTTATGGGCTGAGGAAAATCCACATGGAATTTTCGAAGCTCATTTTCAGCATCACTTTTCAGTCAATGTATGGCTTGGGGTAATTGATTCTCATTTAATCGGTCCATATTTCCTCCCACTACGACTAACAGGCGAATCTTACCTTAATTTCCTACAGCAAGAGTTACCTGGCCTTCTTGAAGATATTCCTCTACAGCTGAGACAACACTTATGGTTCATGCATGATGGCGCACCAGTTCATTTTAGCATTAATGTACGTAATCATTTAGATACAGTGTATCCAAATCGTTGGATAGGTACGGGAGGTACAGAACATTGGCCTGCTCGATCACCAGAGTTAAATCCTTTAGATTTTTGCATTTGGGGTTTTCTTAAGTCATTAGTTTATTCCACTCCTGTCGAAAATGTTGATGACCTTAGGAATCGAATTATAGCCGGCTGTGAGACAATAAGAAATACACCAAGAATTTTTGCGCGAATACAACAATCAATGAGGCAAAGAGTTGAAAGTTGTGTCATGTCTAAGGGAGGTCATGTTCAACATTTGTTGTAGCTTTGCGTTTACCTTACATGATTTTAGTCTTATTTTCTGTTATTGTTCTAGTTTACTGTTATTGTATTTAAGAGTTCAGTATTTCAGTAGCCTACTAGATAATGTATTAAAGAAATGAAAAATACACGTTAAAATGTTTTATTTTTTTGCATAAAAACAGCGCCTCACACAAAAAAAAGGCAAGAGAGGATTTTTATCACAAATTGAATGGCAAATTTAAAAATGATTTTTAATTTGAAATATCTCAGTGGCGTACCATTTTTTTTCTTTAAAAAATTAAGATCATTACCCGTATGCACGCCAATGATGAATATAAAATTCTTGGTTGGATGTCAAGAAATGCGCAATAACCATCTCTTAAAATCCACCAAATTTCATTGACCTATCTTGACTGGTTTCAGAGCAATAAATAAATCGTCGGTTTTTAAGAAAAACTTTAACACCCTATAACTCTGAAACTAAGCATTTGCGAACGGACGTTTATATAGCAAACTGTCATTATTTTTGCATGCAGAATCACCCCTTGAAGTTTGTCGCACTTATTTACTAACACCCTGTATATTTTTTTTGAATTACAAAACAATAAAAGAAATGTCTATATCTTCTTTATTTTTTAAAATAACCACATCAAATCTTATATCATTGTAATCAGCAAAAAATAAGCTTTTTAATGATGTCAAAACCAACTATGGTTTCCATGTAAAAAAAAAAACACAAGTTTGTGTCATAACTCGACAATGGTGAACGAAAAAAAAAATCCGCTGCACAGTTTTATTTGGTGTAAAATTATTTAAAACTGTTGTTTGAACACTTTTTCTCTAAAATTACTATTAATGATGCTAAGCATGTTTAAAGAAAATCGTAAAATTTAGTTTTCTTTGAATATCTAATAAGCGATGAAAGTTATCGGAAAAACAAAAGCAGTTTTAAATCAAACTCGTAAAACTACGCATCTTTCCCCATTTAAGGATTTTTCTATCTCCAGTAGTTTCTGAGATCCCAATGCTAAACATTCAAAAAAACTCAACCTGTATAACGTATGCACAATGTATTGAATTTTAGTGTGGAGTTGTCATCCTGTATTTCATAATTGGAGATTTAATAAAACTACTTTATATATTAATTGACTTGACTAATTACTTACATGTCGAAAACTTTGCTAGTTCGGTACAGTAAAGATACAGTCTTAAATCTCAAAACTGTTAGTTGATTGTTAATGGTATTAAAAAAAAACTGATTTTTTGATAATTTTTTAAAGTAGCAAATAAAGTTTTATTTCCAAACTGATCTATATGCAACAGTTAAGATATGGCTACAAAATCAAGAATCTGATGACCTATCTCTAGCCCAATTATATATCTTTAAGACGCTCAGAAATTTTATCTTGCAAATAAATTAATATCTCAAACATGGATTGAAATAACTATGGAGCAATATTTAGAGAAGTTGGCCAGAAACAAACAAAACATGCAGAACACAAGGGTCTTTTCTCTTTTGACTCTGCAAAATTTTGTAGAAATCTGAATATAGTAGTAGACTTTGTTTAACTGTTTCAATAAAAATATCGTGGGAAATAATTATTGGTAGTCCCAAAAAAAATGTATTAAACATGTTACTGTTTTAAATTTGTGTGAGTGAAGTCCACGAAGACTACTAAAAAATATAAATTTACAATACTTCAGACAAATTAATGATTCAGATAAGATTAATAGACTTGAAGTCTGTCCTGTTTAATAACGATTTTTTGATGAGCTATAAGAACTCGAAAACAGTAACTTACTTACTGTGCTCAAGAGTATCCTCATAAAATTTTTAAAAGTAACTGTAGGGTGTACAAACTTATGGTCTATGAGATATTATACAACTGGTGGATTCCAAAAGCAATTCCTATATTGAGAAGTTACTAATTGTATCAGTTGGAAATCAATTTGCCCAGTCTTGTTGCTAGTATTCCTGCTTTGATTGCTGAAGAATATAAAAATTCACATAAGTACTAGCTCTTATGGCTTCCAATATTCCATGTTCGAAGTAATTCGAAACGTTTGGAGAAGTAATGCGTTTCTCTAGAAGAATTTTACGCCAGTACAGACTTATGTAAGGGGGTCTTTATACTATACTTTGGAACAATAGAAGATCATAATGGCTCATGTCGGTCAAGAATAGTAATTCGTGAGGAAGCCGGATTTTAAAGTTCTAAGCAAGCAAAACCCACTCACAATCATTCAACGCGGCTTAAGAGAAACTATTATTTAAGACCGTATTGCGGTATGGAAACCGTCAAAATAAGGAATTTAAAATATATACTACAAATAATTGTTTACAAAATATTGTATGCCATTATTTACTAAATATAAATTTTCAGTTACAGAACTTACATTTAATTGTTAGCTGACCATACATCAACACAGACACTGAAGAATATATCACTAATGTTACAATGTGTATAGAAACAGTAATCAATTGAACCCAGTAAACAACAAAAACTTTTAACTACTTAAACACCGACATGTTTCGTTTGTTTTGTTGAAGTGTTTAGTGTTCTACTTCTGCACCAAGAGATCCAGTGAAGAGTCCCATTCTGTATAGGAATCTAGGCAAGCAATTTTGTAGAATAGATTTAAATTGCAAAAATAATTTGACATAGTTTTAAATTTTTTTTTTGTTAATTAATTAAAACAAGAAACTATTAAATAATTTAGGCACCAGCTCTATTCAAATATGATGTTCGAGATTTCAAGCTTATTGAAACAGTGTCACTTAAATTATTAAATTTTGTGAACAAGTGAATTGACTACAACTGCCAATATGGAGTTTTGGCAATTAGTAGTAAGAATATGTATCGATTCATATCTAATGAAAGTATATTAACCTCGTGTCTGTTCCTGAAGCAGTTGACGTCACTTAGAAAATATTTACCTTCTCATAATGGTTTAGACAACTTTAATATGTATTAAACCTTCTAATACATACATATTGATCTTAAATTTTATATCGTATTCAACCTGTATAATTGATTTATTGTAGGTATTTTAATTTGATTTGTTCCTTGTCATTTTCGTTCAAAGTTCAATAAGATATAGTATAATAATTATTTAAATAATCAAAATACAGTATTAGCTACGCAAACATTTGACGAGCATTTTAAAATTTATTTATATTTAAAATTACTACAATCAGATGCTCATGAATTAAAGCATTTCCTTTTACAATACCTGTAAATTTGGCTTATTTACATTTACCTGCTTCGTCTGTAATTGACGTTCACTAAAATTGTTACATAAGATAATGCCATCATTTTTATTGCAGATGGTACATATGCAAAGATAATTTTGCCTTGATTAACTTTTTTATAATGAGACTGGCACAATCCAGACGAGCCAGAATTTTCAGCTGCAAAATTCGGTTACAATCGGTTTCAGGTTCATAATTTACATTACTTACATTCTATTAACTTTGTCACCTAATAGTCTTCTATTATCGAATAAAGATGAATTTATTAAACACTTACGAAGCGTATAAAGTAAGTGCACAGAAATGAATTCACAGTGATTACTTTAGAATCGAACAGGTGTGTTGTAACATTTCAAATATCAATGTTCATAAATCTTGTATGTTTATTTTCTCACAGACGGTTGGCTATTTTTAGACTTTGAATTACATAACGAAATAAACAAGTAAGCACATCACATGACACACCGCTCGGTTACAATTTGGCCTTTAGTGTGAATGAAAATGTAGCGGTTTATTTGTGTAAATATATACAACAACAAAAAATAATTACATTAAAAGGAGCGCCGCAGTATAACTCGAGAATTATTTTTTTATAACATTCTTAATCCATCTTTCTCTTCGAATAATATTTCCTGTATAACCACAAATGGGAATTTTAATAAGACGAAACATAATGATATAATATGTATTTAATGAAGTTGGTATTGATAGATCTGATCCAGAAAAGATAGTGTAGGTATTGATTTGGAGAGCATTTTAATAATCCACAGAAAGTGTGTACTAATAATGTATTTTATAGCAAAATAATTGTAAATAGCGATTCTTTATTTTTACATCCAACCAATCATAAAGAAGTTGAATCTATTATAAAAACATTGGTTCCAAAGATGTCGTCCGGGATAAATGGTGTTCCACCTAAAATAGTAAAGACAGTAAGTTCTATTTCTAGTTCTTCGCGAATCGTGGAGTAGGGAGTTCCGCAGGGTTCTATCCTTGGTCCATTTTATTTTATCAGTAATGAGTACTGAATTCATAGAGGATACGATGACGTGATGTTACAAAAATCATTTGACACTAAATATAAACAAAACGAGTTTTATTGTATACAGGCACACCAAAAAGTCACTTTATATTATATGCAATGAAAAATCACTACCAGAATCTTCGGTTTCAAAATCTCTGGGAATAACTTTTGACGATGCCTCTTTAGACTGGGGTTGTGCAATATACCACATAAAAAGCCATACAAATCTTCTTACATTAAAAGCTTTCTACTTTGCATATGTTCATTTGCGTATGGCATATTGGCTTGGGGTCAAAGATCATCATTTAAAAAAAATTAGTCTCCAAAGGAAGATTATTAGATGTATGCACTCTTTGACGCGTACTACGTCATGTCGAACTTACTTTAAAGAATTTAATATACTGACGCTTCCGCCTATCTATGTATATTTATGAACTATTGAAATATTATAAGAAAAATGAAGATTCTTTCAGTCTGCCCATAAGGCAAAATTCTACGAAAAGGGACCATATTATGCAGCAATTAAAGCCTACAATGCTCTTCCAGACAACTTAAAACGCTTACGGGACATATTTTTTATAAAGAATTTAGACAATACTTTATTGATAGGTGTTTTTATAGTTTTCAAAAATGTATGTCATTATAATAATATGTACTTTTTTGTGACTATAATATGTGTCCTTCGAACTATTATAATATTGATATGTACTTTTAAATAGAGTTCTGTTTTTATTGTTACTTGTTTAGTGTTTATTGTTACTACTATTGTTACTTACTTACTTAAATTTTGACAATGTCGATATCTAGCAGTAATCTTAGACATGTCAATACAGTGCGACCTTGATAATCCGAGCTTTAGTAGATCGGATTCTTCGGTAATCCGGCCAAGCATTTCAATTGCATTGTGTACTTTATAATCCGGATTTGATAGTACTCGTTAATCCGGACCTGCGTTTTTAACTAAATTCTAGATATCTACTTCATACAAACTAATGAAGAAATACTGAAATCGATAGGGTGGGGTTCCCCTAACTTCCTAACATCCGAAATTCTGCCGGATCAGGTGCCGGGGCGTTCACATGAACAGTACGTGCCTATGTGTAGACCACTATATGTGTCGCGTAAAAAGTACCATCTTAGTTGCTTAACTATTCGCTATTTAATCACATATATAAAAAACTGTATTCAACGACAGCTCTTTTGCAACCTATGGATCAAAATGCCATCAGACTGACAAAATTATTTTATCGGAAAAGTCTTTTAGCCCATATTTTATCTAATAACGAAGAGAATGTTGTTATGTTATTAAAAACTATTAATTTGAAGGATGCTGTATGCCTACTATGCAATGCTTGGGAAAAAGTCTCCTCCGAAATTTTGCAGAAGTGCTGGCACAAAATTCTTGCTCATGTAGCAAATAACGACGCAGACGCTGAATACGATGCTGAAGGTCTGATTCCTCTGAGTCAATTGCGGTGCAATATCCTTTCCTTGGATGAAGAGATAACAGATGTTTCAAATATGCTCAATGTTCTCAGTGATCAAGATTTCACCAACGTGGAAATACGTAACTGGCTTGAAAATGATGAAGATTTGTTACCTTGAAGATCTAGATGTTGCAGACGAACACCATGATAGTGACAATGAAAATCCAAAGTTAGATACAAACAAGACTGTTAAAAATGACGAGGCAGTTAAAAGTTTTAATACATGCATAAAGTGGGCGGAAGAAAATGACATCTCACTGCATGATGTTGTTGTACTTCAGAGATTACAAGAAACAGCTTGTATAATGAACATGAAAAAGATCAAACAAACAAGAATTACAAATTACTTCACAAAATAATATAAAATTTTATAAGTATGCATTCTGTATTACATAATTTTTTTATATACTACTATTTTCTAGTTTTGTTTTGTATTAGATATTTTACTTTCCAATAAAAGATTGTCCAGCTTCAGTAATCCGAATTATTTACTAATCTGGAGCACCGCAGTTTTAATTAATCCGGATTATCGAGGTCGCACTGTAGTGGTTTTCGATTTGTGCACCGTACAGCTCGGGAGCTGTTCCGGGTCACCTATCTGTCGTTCTATTTTGCCATGTGATTCGCATTTGTACAGCACCGTTTCTGCTTCTCCTCACCCGTGATGCACCAACCTTTCAGCTGGAGCGATATGCTCCCGCATGCGCATTTAGGTTTATTTACAAAAAAGTGTTGACAATTTGAATGGATTGTAGACAAAACGAAAGCTTGAAAGGTTACATCCGTGTTTACATGGCCGCCACTCCACCACCCTTTATGTGTTTACACTTTATCTGTACCTGAACTGTACTGAGTTAGTTCACTGTACACGCACACGAGTAGCTCCGGAGCTGTTCCCGAGTAACCCTTATGGACAAATCGAAAGCCACTAATGTAGGGTTGCCATTAATCCATTTACAATTTTTCCAGTCATTACTACTATCATTTAAAATTTTTTTAATTAGAAAATCATCGTATTATGAGCACAAAATACGATTTTACGGTTTGAGGTTATGTCACTAATTTTTGGAGAAGGTTATCGAAAAACGGGCAAAGAGCGATTGTTGTAAAATATCTCGCTTTATCAATTTTTAAAAACTTGTAGCTGTGCGCTCGACTATGTTTGTCGGGACATTTTATAACTTGTCGGGACGTCGGAACACCACTGTTAATAACGGTGACATGTCCCGACGTATCGGGACGAATGGCAACCCTACACTAATGAGATCATGTATCAGCCCGCCATTTATTGATTAGTTAAAATAAAACTTTGAAATTCGGACCGTATATATGAGTGATTGGTGGGCTTCTTCAGGTGCACTCAGTCTTTCTATAGTTGATTTTGAATTTTTAATGTATTATTTCTGTTCATATTCTGTTTCTTCTAAAAATTTTCCATCTAGTGCAGGTCATCTTTTGACATTTCTGTCAAAGATGGCGGTATCTGTTAAATTTATCCATTAAAGTGAAACTGCTTCGCAACAATTGTCGAAATGTAACAACCATCAAAGTTAACTTTGAAAACAATTAAGAAACGTATTTTTCGCATTGGCGAAGGAAACATGTATTTCACGTTGAAATTACTAAGGAAAAAAAGATTTTTTTTCATTTTCAAATGACAGGTACTCGCTTTTTTCTTAAATAGTAACACCTATTTTTTATTATAGTGCCATATTGGCATAATTTTTAGCTTTCAAATGATATAAAATATGCTGTGATTTAGTGGTAGACAGGTAGTACAAAATATTAAATGTTTTAAAAGTAGTCTAATTCCAAAGCAACAGAACAATTACATTTCAAATGAAAAAAACAGTTTCCTTTGCCAATGCGTGTAAATGTAAAAAATACGTTTCTTAATTGTTTTCAAAACTAACTTTGATGGTTGTTACATTTCGACAATTGTTGTGAAGTAGTTTCACTATAATGGATAAATTTAACAGATACCGCCATCTTTGACAGAAATGTCAAAAGTTGACCTGCACTAGATGGCAAATTTTTAGAAGAAACAGAATATGAACAGAGATAATACATGTTGTATTTAGAAATTCAAAATTAACGTCACTTCCGGTTTGATCGGAAGTTCTACAGGAAAACTATATACGGTCCGAATTTCAAAGTTTTATTTTCACTAATAAATAAATGGCGGGCTGATACATGATCTCGTTGACACCCGGTATATTATTACTATTATTAATTATTTTTGGCTATAGTGAAAATGTGTTCCAAAACAAAGTAATAAATCTTTTCAATTGAAAATATTATAACATTTTCGTATTTCAATAATGCGTGAGCAAAATACTTTGTGAATTCTATGAGCATGGTCACGTGCAATATGTTTGTTGCAACCCCTCAAACAAGGTAGAATTAGATGTTCCTAGATCAAGATTTGGTATCAATAGGGATAATGCAAGACCACATCCGGAATCTATTACAACATATGAATTGCCGGATGTGGTGTACTACTTCGCTGTGACTGTACATACGTTGATTGCTTTTACTAATCCGGTATTACGGAAGAAAACTGTCTACATAACTTTCTTGACAGCCCTTTGCGTTTTGGCCATTGTTGCTATTGGTGCATCTTCGTGGATTCACACAACCCTCTCCTGGCGGGTAGGAATGTCGTAAAATGGAATGTAAGTTTCATCACCTGTTACTATTTTTGATAGAATGCGATGTCCACCACTATTTAAAATTTTTAAGGTTTCTCGAGCAATTCTTACTCGCTTTGTTTTTTGGAAATCGTTAAGTGTATGTGACACCCAACGAGTAACAATTTTTTCATCCGATGATGATCATGTAAAATTGAATTTACTGTTGCGAATCCAAGACCAATACTTGCCTAAATCGTTTGATAGGTGCATCTTGGATCTTTGTCGATCATATGTTTGATACTCTCAATGTTTTCAGCGATAACTGAAGAACAAGGCTTACCAGCATGTTTCTCATCACCAAGCGAAACACAGTTGCACGTGAATGAAAGTCCTCATTATCAAATGCGAGTTGCAATCATTCAAAACTTTGTTGCTCGATTAAATCAATTTTAAAATCGTTGTCGGGTGTTCTTTTGACAAGTCCATGTTTCGACGACAAATTGTATCCACCACAGTTGCCCTATGACAACAGCGACTCAACTGTCAGAGTTTACTATCCAAGGATGGCGGCATTTAGAAATGCAGTGTTGCTAGCTCTAACTAGTTTCGTATCATCCCAAAATATATAGCGTGACCCTTGTCATACTTTAGTACAACTTATTTTGCGTCTATAGTATGCTTGTGATAACATTGCCGTAATAAATTTTAGAAGAAATGTTACAACTTTTTGACAGTTGCAGATGTTTGCATAGAAGTAGAAATATTTAAAGTTTATATGAGCAAGTGCAAAGTTAATTTACTTCCAAAAATGTGTTTCAGAAACCACCATGATTTTCTATTTAAATATCTAGGATTAGAAACTACAAATAAAATTAATATTCTTATTATAATTTCCATTATAGTTTATTTTCTACACAAAATACAGTTGTATGTATGCTAGAGAACATGATGTAGTCATACGCGTCAAAGTATTAAGTTAAGATAAACATAGTATCGGCATTGTGTTAGCTTTATGCATACACGTCAAGGTCACCTACTAACCCAATAAAGAGGTGCAAAAAATAGTTTGTTACTTATAATTTATCGTAAATCAAAATCAAGGTTTTTGATGCAGTATTTCAAAAATAGGTTAAGAGAAATATTTGTTTGCTAATGGTGTACATAGTAATTAATATGAAGATACCATTTTTACACCGCTGGTATTTTACAATAGATTCTACGGTTGCTCTAACGACATTTAAAGGTAAAGAGATCGAGAATTAGAAATAGGTAGGCGGAATGCTATAAATAGTGTATTAATGAACTAATTTAATCGCCTGTTCGTTTGTAACGTCTAAATGTGTATTGCTGGAGTCTTGTTTTCATTACGGGAGTAGTCTCGCGTGCATAAGTTTTATACGGATCTCGTTTCTACTTATTTAGGAGCACTAATAAGTTTAACAGAGATATAATTACAATTCGATGTATTAATTAGGAACTTGGTTATCTCGCTATTGCTGTATTGATTTACAATTGATGTAATACAATATTTTCTCATTTTTAGTTTATTAATATAACATAAGTTAACCTAAGCAGGGAGGAAAACACTTTATGAATTTTTTACGGATGTATACAATAATGGTGAATTCTTAGGAATTTTACGAGATTTCAGTTTAAACCTTTTCGGCCAGATGTAGAGTTTTAAGGCAATTATCTGAGGATGTGTGGTGTGTGGTGGTTTGTGAAGGTTGAATCTATATGTATGTACTACATCGCTTAAACTAAATGACTAAACCCGTTTCCGCTGAATTACTGTTAAACCGAGTTTATATAGGTAAAACTCCTTAAATATTTAAACTCGCCCACGAGAGTTTGGTAAAGTTTGGGCTATATGTGGCAACGCAGCGTATTTCCGATAAAGAGTGAAATGGCAATTAACAATTTTCATATTGATTTACAATCTTAGTTAATGTTTGGTAGATAGATCAGAAAAGATAGATCTGTGGAGACAAAACTTCTTATAACTCGAATTATTATTTTATTTAACTATTGCATGACTATGAAAATTGTGTAGATCGCTTTGTAGGTCATTGACCACGTCAAATTGACGTTTAGCAAGGGGCGTCAACAAATCGAAAATAAACGTTTCTATAACGTCATCGGTTGGTCATTTGATATCTGCAACTAATAAATATCTTAAATTGAAGTCAATATGCCGGTGAATGTGGCGCTCTGGTGTATTTGTTAATTCTATAATTTATTATCCATTTTGATTTCCACGGAATTTTTTTGAGTTATTTTGTTTTGAAATTAGAATCTGACATTGTCAATGAGATAAGAGGAATGCGGTAAGATACATATATAGAATAAATATTTTCTGTTAGAGATCTGCTCTTCATGGTCAATGTATTAAAATTCTCCAGGCCAGATGATAAACGTTAATATAGATCTTATATAATTTATTTCGAAATTAAATAGAGATATGGTGCTGACAATGGTGAAATTATACCAGTTATGTGATGTATATAACAAATTCTTGAAAGACTACACGCTGGTACATATTACACAACAATAGCCACAGTTACGACAAGCATCATAGTTCATAAAACAGTTGTAGTTGCAGTCACTACAATTAAAATTATTATACAGTGTTATAATAAAGTAATGCAGAAAATTCATACAACGTACAATGTTGATTTTTGAAAAAAATGCAAAAACACGTCAAACAGTTTATTTTATTCCGCGTCTTTTAACATAAGTCAAAAAAATAAAACGTCACTCCACTGCCATACAAAGATGTTCCAAATATCGCTCAGCTGTTAAATTCCCATGAAAGAAATAAGGACCAATAAATCTTCCCCTGACGATTCCTACCCGAACATTAATTGTTTGGGGGCGCTGGGTGTGTTTTGTCTGTATCCAGTGGAGATTTTCCCGAGCCGAATAGCGACAATTATTAAGCAATTATTAAGCAAATTTGGATTTTCGTCACAATGCCTTATGAAGATTTCACAAAATTCCAAACGTCTGTCCGGATCATTTTCTGAGAGTTCGTGAACAAGTTGAGCTTTGTATGGGTGCAGTTTTTCTTTTTTTTTAAATTTACTGCAAACGACTGACTAACATTTTGTTGTAAGGCAATTTCTGTTGTAATTGCGTGAGGGTTGTCTTCTAATGACAGCAAAATATCTAACTTTGCTTCGTCGCTTATTCCCGGTCTTCCATATTTTGGACAATTCTGCTTACTGTGCTTCTAGCAATTGGAGGTCTTTCAAAATGTGTTTCGTTAAATAAAGAACATGCTTCTTCATGACTTCGAAGTCTATCGCCGTAACCTACCATCATTAGAATTTCTATCCTTTCTCTTTCTGTTAAAGGAGCGCTAAAAAATAGATGATCATTGAAAAAATTGATAAAACAGATTTTATGAATTTTGTTTTAATTCGTTTTTTTCAAAAAAATCAAAATCAAGTTTACTTTTTTATCATTTTGTTTTTTCATAATGCAGAAAAACAATCTTTATCAAATAATGTACTTCCTATTTAAAAAATATGTATAGCCATTTATAACCGGAAAGTAAATCATAACGCTGAGTTCTATGATTTGTGTAATATTGACTAACCGTAAAAATATATGATTTTTTTTCCAAAAGAACCTTGAAGAATAGTGAAAGAATATAATTGCTGCAAAACTACATACGTAGTTCTAAATGTCAAATGACTTCTTTGCATTCAAAAATATATTTAGTAAGAATGTATAAATGCTATTATGACAAATATACTATAAAATACATACATATAAAACAAGTATGTAGGTATGTAGGGTTTCTGGTTTTCTTGATTTATGAGTGTATACAACTTTGTCAAGGCTATTCTATTAAATAATTTTCTAATGGTGATCGGCGAATAGCCAGCAATGGAAAAGTACTGCTTATTGTAGAGCGTTCTAGGGAAAGTGGCTTATTGAGAAAGTCGGTTCAGTGTAAACGATTTGCATCTTTGCCATCAAATTAATTTAACAATAAACACTCTATACTAACAAAAAACATATAATTAAACTTCAGAACAGTAAAAAGATACGAGAACATTCTTGAAACAGTATTATTTCTGTGTTAAATCATTATTTGTCATTATAAATAATATTACAACAATTTTACCTTCAAAATATTTTCTATACCTATACAGTGGTGGCCATATAATTAAGAACGCTAGCTTATTGGGATATTTTTCATATTTACTGGTGATACATTAAATAAATAAGCAGTATATTATGTTGAAATATTTTATTGACGTAAAAACACAAACAAAATAAAATATGTAATGTATTCCATAGATAACATTTTGTATAGAAACAGAACAATTCATGCTGGACTTTTAATTAATAATAATAATAATAATTTATGCCTTAACATCCCTCAACAGCTTGCGCCAATTACAGGGGGCATCGGCTGGCCATGAGTTATTATTACGCCTGCTGCTGTAGACCGACTTAAGAACAGGGGATAGTGTATTTAAAAACTATATCATATAGGTACCCTGTTACACTTAATTGTTAATATTTTGTGGGAAACCCTTTATTTTGTAAAACTTGGGCACATCGTCGACCCATAAATTCAACGGGCACAACGTTTTTGGGAAATACTCTCCCACTACTTGCTCAAACTAAATCTCTTATGTGTTTTTGTCATAAAATTTTGACATCGTTCCATAAGTTTTCGATAGGGTTCAGGTCCGGACTGCACGAGGGCTAGGTCAAAACTATGAGTGGATTCTGATGTAGCCAATGTTTTACTGTACGGACAGTGTGCTTTGGACCATTAACGTGTTGGAATTTGCTCCGCATAAGGCAGCATTACGGTTTCTAAAATGTTCATATACATGTGCTAGTTCATAATGCCTTGGATTCTGTAAATTGGACCAACTCCGTGCCAGGACATACAACCCCAAACCATTACGGAATCACCTCCATACTGGCCATCACTGTAACATACATATGTATATACTAGGACTTTTGATATATTGCAGCTAATTTGCTAGAAAACAAAAAAATTGGGGTGCTGAATATCGCCCAAAGTTCATTTTCTGCAGTCACATTTGGATTTCTTTCCTGCTAATTTAGGAAAGATGAGTGATGAACACGAGGAAAGATTTCATCAAGATATTGCAGAAATGGTAAAACGATATCAGGGTAGGTGGAATCCCAACATCATGGAAGATTATTGCTGGATTCCCATTATAGAAGGCAACAGCTAGCGACTAGCGGAGTATGATGTCTATAATTCTAAAACCAGAAGTGGTGGAAAAATTTGGGTTTTGGTTATGCTTTCAGTTAAAGACTATAAAGTTATTAAAAAAAGTTATTTTAAAAAGCTTGTTGCTATTTCGATTATTAAGGTATTTTTATCTTTTGTTTTAAATATATTTATTATTTTACAATATATTTTGTACTTCAAAGAAAGTATCGGATTTTTAAATATGATGAATGGTTATACGTAAATAAATAAGATATTTTATTTGGATAAACCCACTTCCAACAAAAGCATTTAATCATTACCATGTTTATCCCAATATAATAATTGTATCGTGTGCAAAGTGTAATCAAACGTCACATGACCAGCCACAGTCGCGGTGAAATTTTTTATCTTTGTTTCGTCATATCCGAAAATTGGGAAATAGTAAATACAATTGTCCGCTCCCGGTGGATAAGGTATCGTACTTGGAAGTTGTCGGTGCGCATGGCTAAATACGGCACAACAAGGAAACTTGCCGCAGCCCATTAGGGTTAAAGTTCCATAAACTTTAACCGTAAAATCGACGGTATTAACATTGAAACTGTGTTTAATCGATAGCACATGGCATTCGTACGCATGCGTGCTATCGATTACATTCATGAAAGTGATATTTCTTTGCATCGTCGTCATTCGGCATCAACACACCTCATTCCATCTGTGTTTATAACAACGCGCATTTTTTGAATGTATGTTTTCAGCTCGATGAGTTGCTGTGGAGGAATGCGCTGACCAGACGATGTATGCTTTAATCGCCATTGAAGAACTGTAATGTTGTGGGGATTGGTTCAATTAATGAATTTAAACGGTCCTTTCGCGACGTATACCAATACTGTATACACTATGGACATTTTTTAATTTGTTTATTGCATTAGAGTATAGGTATACGTATATATATATCCGTAAATGCAATTGTTTCTAAGATATTTACAATTTTCTTTAATATTTTGCTATTGTACCATTTTAAAGAAAAATTAATATGTATTGTAAAGTCCTTTGAACTGCAAACGAAAGTAGAAGGATTATAAATATTAAGAACGTAACTATAATACATTTATACAGGTGTCTAGAAATTAAGCATCAATTCAGATATCCTGAAACATTAAAAATTCTGGTAGTAGGTATTTATTATAGCATTTAATTCGCCAAGAAATTCTACATCGATCCACATTAAGGTCTCGTATCTTTATTAGTATTTGAGGGTGATTTGAGGTAATTGCTGCCAATTACAGAAAGTATTCTAATATGTAAGTATCTGTTTTATTTACATAGTTTGCTAATAAAAAGTATTTTGATAAGAATTTGTCAGATGGGTGTCATTGTAGTGTTTATGTGTTGATCCGTGCAATGTGAATATTATTCACCACACTTACACTAACAGTAATATGTACAGTCAAAGTCGTTTATCGCGTCCGCCCAGGAACCGTAAATTATAGACGTTATATCAGGATGGACGTTATGTCAGTTAGTGACAAAATTAGTGCTGAGATAAAATTCATATAAAAACATCGCTAAAAATATACAATAGAAATAAAATAGATTTCAATACGTTTAAAAATAATATAGAATATACGTAGACATACACATATATATATACATACATATATCGTACAAAATATTTTATTATTGATTGCACTTGTTCGAATGCAAATGGTCTGTTATTTTAGACTGTTTTGTAGTTGCAAAAAGTTGTTTCTCAAACGCTTTCTCAAGTTTCTCAACAGCTGGAATCAAATCTTCACTTGCCATGTTGTTAAAAGTAATAAAATGTCTCACTATAGATAATGCGTTCATAGCTTCTGACACATCAGGTGGTATAAATTCTAAATTGCCTTCACTATCACTATCGTCTTGATGTTCTTGTAATGAAATATTCCGATTATAACATCTTCGTTGAAGTTTACAAAGTGAAGATATTCTTCTACTGGACTAACATTCTCCACCTCTTTAATGTGCTGCAGCCATTGGGCTAGAGGCAAGTCATGTTCTGCAGAAAAATTTTCAGGTGTCATAAAATCTCCTGTGTGTAGCGATTGTGGTACAAAACCGGCATGGCGAAAACAATTTTTGATTGTGTCACTAGCTATACGATTCCAAGCTTTTGACACCATATATATGGCTTCTAACAGATTAATGTTAATTTTTTGGTTTTTATTGTCATTTTCGATCATTTTCATTACCAAAAATTTACGAAAATAAGTTTTTAATGATTTAATGATCTTCTGATCTAGAGGCTGGAGAACGGCAGTTGTGTTTGGAGGTAAAAAGCAGAGCTCGATGTTACTTAGATTCTGGACGATGTGCTGCGCAATTATTTAGTAATAGAAGAATCTTCTTTTTCGACTTTGTTAGCTCTCTGTCCAAGTCATGAAGATACTTTACAAAAATTTCAGAAGTCATCCACGCTTTTTTGTTAGATTCATAAATAACAGGCAACGTTTTAAGCAGTTTTCGTTTCATTGATCCAGTCATATTCACTGTTAATAATATCGTAATTCTCTCTTTAGCCATTTTACTCCCAAAACATCTTTCGCCTTTAAATTTTAATGTCGAAGTAGGAGTTAATTTAAAGAAAAGACCTCTCTCGTCAGTATTGAATGTGTCTTCTTCATGATATTTTCTTCTAATGTTTGGACACACAGTTTTTATCCAATCATCTGTAACTTCAGTATTAACACTTTTGCTTTCACCAGAAATTTTTCCAGCCACAATATTATTACGAGCTCGAAATCTCTTAATCCAACTTTCCGAACACTTGTAATTTTCTTTATTTAACAGCTTACCAAATTCCTCAGCTTTTTGCTGAAGGAGTGGTCCATTTATTGGAATTCCCTTGCTGCGTTTATCTTTAACCCAACGTAGCAAGGCAATTTCTACATCCTTATGAACGCTTTGACGCATCTTTTTTTTCGTTTAACAAATTACCATTAAATGCGGCCTTAATTTTGTCTCGGTTTCTCCAAATTGTGGTTACGGTCGAATGTGACAAATTATATTCGTTGCAGATGGTAACATTACTAGCACCACTTTCTAAACGAGCAATAATTGCACCTTTTTCTTCTATAGAAAACACCTTTCGTTTATTCATAGCCATTTTAGTACTCAACGCTAATATACTTAGACGCGAAGTGAGACTCCAATTTGAAGTAGACACGATAGACATGCACAAACTTGTCGGGACCTGATGATATTGTCTGCACTGGACGTTATATCCAGCCATAGTTCCTACTACACCAAGCCGTTACATGCGACTTCGATGCTACTATGGACGACAGTATAAGCGACTTTCTTTTATATTGATATATGTATACGGAGGATCTACCAATACTGCGAATGCTCGCCGCTATAAGCAACTTTTCGTTATTAGCGACGACGTAATAAATGACTTTTACTGTATATGAAAATTATTTTATATGCACGGTGAATGTAGTAGGATAGCTGTGCTGCAAGAACATGTTGCACATGTAATGAAAAATCTTTACATTTACCACCTTCAATTGTGGCGAAATTTAGAACAATTGAAACTAACTTTAAATCGTGGCATTATTAAAGTTACCAGAAGACCACCCTCAAAACCTGTGGTCAAATATATTAGTTTAATATTTCCAACTGTAGCCTGTGTTGACCTAGGATTGCCAGAAAGTTCAATTTTTTTCAATTTAAAAAAAACAATGCGACTATATACTTGTTTCAATTATTGCTAGAGCTACACTAATATTAAATAAATTATTTAGACTGAATTTGGAAACAGGACACAATTTTTTTCAACTTTGTAAAAGAGCTGAATTTTTTTGTAACTTTTCTTCAATACGCAGATTCTTGTAGTGAAACGTAATAGATTCAATTTTTTTAAATCGAGATTCCAAAATTTGTGATTTTTGTTCGGTTAATTCAATTGACTAATAAAATGTGTTTCGTTAGAAGGAACACACGTCAGATCGCTTGAAAATGACATATTAAAACGTCGTTTATATCTTACCCGTCCATGGAATTTGCAAAATAGTTTACAAGTAGCAGTTCGTGACGTGATTTGTTGGTTCGTATCAAAACATCGGTCTTTACAACAGAACGATAGAAGAATTCTTGTTTCACGTTATTTTCTTGTCTTAAGTCACTTAAAGGTTTCTTTTGCGATTCTGTAACAATATAATTCGGCAATATAACAAAAACTGTCCGGAGCATTTTTACAGGCTCTTGCACGGTTTTCCATCCAAAATCAGCTGTTTTTGAGTTGTTTTTTTTTCCAAAAATACAGCCAACTGCAACGTTATGTTAAACGGCAACCATTGCAGATGAAGTCCTTATATTTGACATGTTATTAGCTCAAATACAGCGCATAAAATCTACGTCCGCAAAATTATGCCTATGTATACAGAGCTGTCCAAAATTAACGCTCGTTTCAACTAAATTCACTTCGGTGAAAGTCAGTTTTTTAAATAAAACACATACATATTATTGCATTTTTGAATACACTTAATAATTCTCTATCATTCATTATTAGACATATTAGCTTCTATCTTTTACGGTTTTAAAGTTATGAATGCTTTTCTGGTGAAAATAAAAAAAATACACTCTTTTGATATATTTAAAATCTGACATTCAAGGATTACTATCCTTGAATGTCAAAATAATTGATATCCTATTTGTACTATAAATGTACCTATTATATCTGTCAAGCAAAATAGCGAATAAAATACATTACAAATACATTCATGGAGAATTTAATAGAATTGTAAATAGCACAACATCAATACAAGAACCTAAAAAAGAATGTTAAACAAAAAAGCATTGGAAAGGAATAAGTTAAATATGTTTTATATGGCCGTTATCGTGACCTGATCATACGCCACTCCCCCATGGATTAGCGAATCTTAATAATTGTTATTCTTTTTGGTGGCGCCATCTTCTTATTCATAGTTTAAGTCCAGCTGAATCCAATATGTTGATAATTACGTTTGCTGTTTTTATCCAAGTTTGTATAGCAGTGGAATTATCAGGAATTATTACCTGTAGATAGGCAACCCAATATACGCGGAAACGTATTTCGATCAAGTTTATACTTATATTTCCCTTAATTAAGTTATCTTATCTATTTCTTTTTAGGATTTAATTTATGATTAAAATTATTGTGTGCAGTATGAGAAAACAATAAATTTTATAGCAGTGACATAAAAAAACATTTATTATGACCATGTGAATGCATCTCCTTATGGCGTTGTTAAAATTGAAGTACAACACCAACTGTTTTAAAATTTTCATACCATTGATGAATTAATTTTCACGTAGATCATCAAATGACACTGGTAGACAGAAAAAAACAAAATTTGAGGGCGGAACAGAAATATTGAACAATGGATGTATTTCGGTATTTATTGCAGAAAAAAATACTAACTTGTCAATATATATGGATATTTATATGGAAAAATATAATTGACTTTTTGTGTGCATACGTTAATTTTAGCATAACAATTTCAATTAGTTAAAAATTGTGAGATGTATACTTAGAAAAAGAAACGCGACAATTTCAATACAAATCGGTATGGTAATTGTCTCATTTCTTTTTTCTTTGAGTATACCTACATATTATATGACATACCTTGAACATATTTTAGTCGAATATAATGTCAAAATTTTAGATTATTCCTTGTTCAAAATTAGCACCATTTACTCCTAAACGTTTATTATTTTTTTTCATTTCAGTTAGGATTCCTAAAATATGATCGGGTGTTACTGCATTAAACAAGCTTCGAAAATAATTGATTTTTAACGTAACCCCAAATATCAAAATCTAAAGAAACTAAGTCAGAAGAATGAGTTGGTCAACGAAGCGGATACTAATTGGTTATCCATCATCAAACGTATCATAAAGATGTGGAGTAGCAAGCCTAAAATTGTGGGGCGGTGCTCCGTCATGTTGATATCAAACTGATACCGTCTCTTTGTTTTGTAAGAGTATGTACATTACGACTGTTATATGACTTCTTCTAAAATTTTACAATCTGTTTTTTTACGATAAATCGTTCTCATCGATTTATCGATGAGGAACCTGATTTTAATCAGGTTCCTCGCACAATTCGTAAGGACTATCTAAATGAGTCTGTAAATATCGTAAAACTTTAATTTCATTGTCAACTGATGGGCTATTTTTATTAATTTTTTCTTAAATTGACCAAATTGCGAGCAGTTTTTAAGAAATCTAACTAATGTATAAACTTTAAAAGATAGCGATTTTAAAATCCTAAATTTTCTGTTACTTGCTGTAAAACACAAACCTTTAGAGATAACAGTGAAAACATGCCCAAAATTGATATAAAATATACAGTGTTGTATCTGAAATAAGCGAGTTATAATTGTTTCAAAAAGTTGGAATTGAATGGTGTTACGGTCCAATTGTTTTATTGGACCTAGCTGCTGGAGAAATACTACTAGTGTAAGGGTTTTTCACAATAAACGAGTGAGTTTATTTTAATACATATATTGTAATAAGGAAATAAAATAAAACATAAATTCCAGTTCTTTGTACATGAAAGACACAAAATAATAACTCTCAATGTAATGTATAAGCATATAAAATAATATTTACAAATAATGTCTCTCTTTCCTGCGTATTGAACACTTCTTGTATTTAACGAGCCAAAAGGATATATTTATCGGAGCGATTCCTGAACTAGGGAGAAAGTGAATAATCAGTTCAATAGTTTATCACTACCGCGTAAAACACGATACAACTCAAAACTACGTCCAGGAACATCGAATTTCTCGTATATATTTTCAATATGCGTCTATTTGCGCCTTTTACTAATGCTCCATCCACTGTCCCCTTATAATAGTGACGAATCCACGAACCACGGTTCGTGTGGTGAACGCAATGAATCCAACGAGTACACACTCGTATGCGTATTAATATTAATTTAACAAAATACTGAATATATAGCAAATATATGTAAAATAAAAAGAATGCTTGTTTTAAATGTTTTTGAGTCCTTAACAAATGGTAAGTAGTTTTCACAAGAGCGTGTACGGCATAACGGTATTAAAAAAAGACCAGAAAAAACTTTTTTATTAAAAACTACATTAATATATATACTACTACGCTCACTACTAATAAAGAGTCCAGTCTCCGTTACTTTCCAAAATTGCTTCACACCGTCTAGGCATGCTCTCCGCCAGTTTTCTTGCATATTCTGCTGGTAGTGACCTCCATATCTGCCTAAGTTTTCGACACAGCGACTTGCTATGAAATATGGGTGTTCCTCGAAGTCGATTTTTCATGAGTGCCCAAACATTTTCGATGGGGTTTGCATCGGGCGATTGTGAAGGCCAGTCTAACTCTTGTACCCCATTTTCTGTCTTCCATGACACACATCGGTGACTGCGATGTTTTGGGTCGTTATCCTCTTGCAATATCCAAACCGACGGATCATCACCAAACCACTTTCTTGCTGATGGTAATAGAAATTTTTTGTAAATTTGCGTCATTTTTTCAGCGTTTAAATTAGCCGTGAAGACGTGCACCTCGCCAAACCCAAACGTGCGATTAACAGTCGCGCATTTTGTTCCGCGTTCTGGCAAATCGTCCACATTTTTATTTGCTTTGTAGCGAGTAACACACTTATCTACAAATGCCTTCGACCGATGTAAATATTTTGCCGCTGCTTGTAACGACATTTTGGGCCCTTTAGGATGCGAACACAAAAACACTGCTTCTAGTCTCTTTATATACGGTGAACTCATGATACTCTGTGACCTGTTCTTACGAATACACGAATAAATCTGACCTGAAACTCTTTAGCGTAATAAAGTAAACATAATTGTTCACGAAATATACCTCCTTTTCTAAGAAAGGTCGTGTTGGTAGGTATTTATGCCGTTTACGCTCTTGTGAAAACAACTGTATGTAAAACGCCGTGTATAAAAATTAAATATTTTAAAAGTCGAGACGCTTTAGTGAGGTCTTATAATTCGCTGTGCCAAATTTTAAGTTCATAAGCTCGAGTTCTGTAAACAGGAAACTGAGAATGTTGCAAATAAGAGAAATTGCAATAATAAGTTTTCAGTTTGGTTTACAGATGAAATTAAAAGTTTGATCAAAGTTAAAAATTATCATAAAAAAGGAAAGCCATTCCCTTCAACTTTGAAAAATATGTTATCTGTGAGAGCTGAACTAAAGTCGAAAATTCGGGCATCTTATGTGAATTACTGGAATAGTATTGAAGTGTCGATTCAAAACAACAATCCTAATATGTTTTGGACTTTTATCAAAAATAGAAAGGAGTTTTACTTCCGTTGAAAGTTTTGTATATAATAATATCGAATATTAACTATTCCACTACTTCTTATATAACTTATGGTTTCGCTATTTATTTCTCCACGGCTTACGGTCAATAATCGCGTTATACTTCCAATTTTTTGGAGGTAATAAATATGGATGTTGTTGAACTTGATGAAATTTCGGATATTATAGATTAGCGATTATACAATTAAGACATAATAAATCAATTGGCGTTGATGATATTCTTTTCCTACATTGCTGCTTGCCCTGATTTTTTGTTTTACCTTTGAAACATATATTTCATTTATGTAATAAGAATATATACTTTCCCTGAGAAATGAAAGCTCTCTAAAGTAGTACCTACATTCAAATCAGGTGATTTCAGATCTATGGAGAACAGTATTATCAGCTGCAGTCAAATTTTGTGAATCAATAATCTATTCTAAATTATACAAACAAGTGTCTGACGGCTGTTTTTAAGGGTACGTCAATTGAATCTAATTTACTAATTTTTTTTCAAATGACATTTCGGAAACAATTCTTGACAGTTCTCAGATGGATGTTGTATACAGATTTATCTAAAGCTTTTGACAAGGTTGACGACGATATTCCCTTAAGTAATCTTCAAACATTTGGATTCTCTCAAACACTTTTAAATATCTGTTCGTCTTATTAGAGTAATCGAAGACTGTCTGTGTATTTCAGCAATTATTATTCCGATTCTTATTTACTTTTATCCGGTGTTTCGCAGGGAAACAATTTGGGACCACTACTGTTTTTGCTTTTTATTAATGATATAGCTGATTTACTGGAATATTCGAAATGTTTGTTATGTGCTGATGATTGTAAGATCTACAAAAAAGATATCTAGGCCGTTTGATTGCTTTCTATTGAACAATGGTTTAAATGAGATCCATGGCAGGTGTCTGAGAAATAGATCGGGGGTTTTTCTCCCATGTAAAATAACTACTAAGAGTCTTAGGGTGGTGTTTGAATCGACATTTCGTTTTTCTGAACATGTGCGGAGTGACGGCGAAAGCACTACATAACTTGGGTTTTGTCAGATGTAATACATCAAGCTTCAATAGCCTTAATACAATAATTTTACTGTGCAATGCATACCCCAACATTAGGGTTTGCATCCTCACCTCATTTAAATAAAGACATTGAGTTACTGGAAAGGATGCAAAATAAATTTGTAAAATACCTTTATTATAAGAAATACAACAGATATTCACCTTTTGAGTCGCACAAACCTATTAGGAAAGAATTTAATCTGCCGCCTCTTGTAAACAGACGTGAGGTTGCTATAATTTATGTATTGTATAAGATATTTAACAATCTATTTGATAACACACGGCTGATATCGCTGTTTAGGTTGTATATACCTTATTATAGTATAAGGCCTGGTTCGCCTATGTAAAGAGTGTTTTTTTATAGCGGTACAGAACTTTGAAATGGAATCAAACAAAGATGAAATTTACTTTGTTCGAAAGATAATCTTCTGGCATAATAATTTAAATATGACTTCTGGCATATGACCGCCACGGCTGGCTCGGACGTAGTCTAATCTGAGGTCAATTTTCGATGACTTTTTTTCAACATTTGTGGCCGTATATAGGCAATAACGCGGCGAATGTTGTCCTCCAAGTGGTCAATCGTTTCTGCCTTTATCGGCGTAGACTAGCGATTTCATATATCCCCACAGAAAATAGTCTAACGGCGTTAAATAGCATGATCTTGGAGGCCAATTCACGGGTCCGAAACGTGAAACTATGCGGTTACCAAACGTTTCCTTCAATAAATCAATTGTGGCACGAGCTGTGTGACATGTTGCGCCGTCTTATTGAAACCACAGCTCCTGCACATCATGGTTGTTCAATTGATTAACGAAAAAGTCAGTAATCATGGCTCTATAGCGGTCACCATTGACTGTAACGACTGACCAGCATCGTTTTTAAAGATGTACGGACCAATGATTGCACCAGCCCATAAAGCACACCACACAGTCAGTTTTTCTGGATGTAACGGTGTCTCAACATACACTTGAGGATTACCATCACTCCAAATACGGTAGTTTTGTTTATTGACGTATCCATTCATACAAAAGTGAGCTTCATCGCTAAACAAAATTCGCTTATGAAAAATCGGGATCAACGGCAATCTTCTTTTGGGCCCATTCACCGAATCTATACCTTGCTAGGTGATCGTGTGGCTTCAAGTCTTGCACGAGTTGGATTTTTGTAAGCACGCAAACCAAGATCTTTCTGCAAAATCTTCCATAAAATAGATGGACACATATCCAATTCCTCTACGCTACGCTCTCTACAGCAGCAATGACTTTCTGTACGTACTGTACGACATCTTTGTGGATGCGTATTATCATTTAGAGTAAACGTGGTACAAAAGCGTTCCATAGTTAATCGAATTAATTGCGCTGATGGACGATTATCCTGACCGTAAAATGAACAGAACCATGATTTTCAAAATAAATTTGACAATTTGGAAGCGTTATTCAGGCGCCAGTCTATTCATGTTGAAATGGCAAACCAAACTAAACATAAATCACTTGACAGCTGACAAAATGGCCACCAGTCAAAAAAGTGTTGCCAACTTAAAGCTTTATACCTCCATAAAAACACCTATTTAGTAATTTCATGCAAATACTGTCATGGATAATTAATTAAAAAAGAACTAATGCAAATAGTATGCGTTGTAATAGATAAAAATACGAACTTGCCAATATTTAGAAAACTATCCATTTTATAATACATTGCTTGTACACAGTAACCCTTATTTTTAATGCCGAATAAGATAAAATTACAAAAATTGCCACTTTCCATTAAAAAATTTCCGATTTCATTTTCAGGCGTATATTTCCCTTGCACACTCTGTATTAATAATGGCAGCAATTTTATACAAATAGTACTTAATTAGGTCATCTAGTTGAAGAGAATTTACTTCAAATTAAATAATAAACTTCTTATATGGAAAAAGTGCAATTGATTATAGGCCTGCAAATGTATCAAAATTAACATAAGAATGTTAATAGGTCAAAAGGGTGAAACTTAGGTATATGACATTATACATGAAATATATTTAGAATTTTACGTAAAATCTAAAAACGTGACAATATACAGGATATTCCATTTAAAATTTCGAGGTAGGTGCTTACTTTAGGTATACCTCGGCGTGCCGCCATTTTGAAAATATTTTAGGCAAATGGTCCCCTCGACTTTATAGTATACTGTCAAAATTTCAGATCAGTCCTACCTATAGTTTTTCCAACAATCGATCGTTGCAATTTGATCAGTCAACCATTCTGTATATAGGAACAGTTTACTTTCGCCTATAATTAAATTTTTGTAAATTATATAATAAGCTTTATCAACAGGTTGAAGTATTTAATATAGGTATCAAAACGTCATATTTTTAGTGGCCAGGATAGCTATATCTTTTCATTCATGATTTACGTTTCATTTGTTATTTAATTTTCTATTATTTTATATATATGATTTTCTGTTTTTGTTTTTCCTTCTTCAGCAATAGCTAAATATGTATTTTAAATCTAGTTTATGGTTTATACATATTTACATTTCCCCTTAAACGTAGAATGAGTAATGTTTTATAACAGTAGAAATTTAATTTGCCAATATGTATTTAAGAATTAATAATGAACGAAAACTGAAGGCATCGGAATAAGATTTAGAAATAAAACACATTGTGATTATAATATGTTGTATATTTTCTATTAAAATAGTCAGTTATTTATACATACAACTAAGCATTATTAATACATATATTACATTGTTGCACAAAAAATATATTTATATTTATAAAATACATACGAAAGTATGGAGTACGAAGTATATTATATCATTACGATGAATTTTATTGCTGTTTTAAATACATATTGTCGCACACAGAATATCGTTATTAACTATTAAATATACAAAAATATCGATATCAATCAAAATACAAAAGATAAGATGGCCGGATTTCTTGTGCCCTCAATATCTTATATCATGACTTCAAACATTTCAAAGCCGGAGAAAGAAACTGAACACATTAAGTTTATTTTTTTTTTGACAAAGTAGGTTAGTATTAAATACAATTTCTGTCATCAGCATTGAAATAGATATAAAAAATAATAAGTTTAGTATTGTCTTTTAATTACAAAAAGTTAATTTAGTTACTTGAATTACACTTGATTATTTCATATCCATTTCAAATTAACTCTGCATAACAAGGAGATAGATGACGCTATAAATATTACGAATTTAAATCTAATCCAAAATCAGTATGAACTATATCGCAGTTATTTTGTTTTTCTCCATTGGCTGCCATATTTAATTCAACTAGAGTATCAATACTGTTTATACTGACACCTTCAGGATTTTCTGGGCCGCTAAACTCGTGAAATTAAAACTTAAATCGCTCAAACTGGGAAATTGATGCCCATTTTGTCTAGTCAATGTTTTATCCCGTTCGTCTTCTTTAAATATTTGGTTCCGAACCCAAGAGGTTTTCCGAAATTGACAGGTAAGATTTATTAGGGGAAGTTTTCGAATCTGTTAGATTTTTGCTAAAACGCAACCAGTACTTCCTGTTGTTACATCAAACACTTTCGTTGGGCTCGGAGGATTTTTCAAAGCTATTTTTAGTGAATTCTCTAAGGCCGTTGTAATTGGCGAATCGAGTTCGATTTTGAATTGTTTGGTTATTTGAGGTAGAATCTGGCACGTTTTTTATTAGATTTCGGTAATTTAAACCATCTCTAGATGGCATTTGTAAAGATAATTTCCTAATATTGTTCATTTCTTCGTTTTTAACCTCGGTCCTCATATTCGGTATTTCGATATGGTTTGCGGAATTATTGAGACTATCATCTTTCAAATTATTTGTGTTCTTGGTCCTGATTTCTTCACCGTTAACGGTATATTTATTCGTTTCTATAACTGGCTCTGATCCGTTAATGATTACTAAGTTAGGATTTGTTGTATTGTCATTCCTGCCATTTTCGAAGGTAATAACTGATCGGACAGGTGAATTTTGTACGTAAATTTTCGTGTTGGCACCACTATTGATTGTCGCGTTAGTATTAATGTTAGAGATATTTGTACCATTTTGTTTCGTTGTAACTTGAAGTGTAAAAGAATTACTATGCGCCAAACCAGTTTGATGAATTGGGCTAACCTTCACGCGTGAATCCTTCCTTTTTGGTGATCTCTTTTTATCAAGATAACTCTGTTTTTGTATTACTGTCTTTTGAGATTCTAAACTCGATGGACCACTAGTTATAGAACTACCAGTTTTGCTACTTTTCTGCGATTCAATACTAGATGGTCCACTATTATCAATACTTGCCAAATTTCTCATAGATTCTCTGATTATCTCAGATTCTCTCATCAATTTATCTTCGTTAGTTTTTTGACTAGGTTTCAGTGACTCTAAACTGGTCGTTTTCGAAGATTCGTGCGCTTCAATTCCGGCGATTATCTTTTGCGTTGACGAATTCGCTTCTTGCTTAACGTCCTCTTTAATTTCGTCTTCAATTATGTTATTTGTGGAGTGATTCTTCGGTGCTAGGCTCGCCCTGCTAGTTTTACGCGAACTATCTCGACTTTTTGAGATATGCAATGGCGTTCGTAGGATATTTCCTGTCCTCGATAAGCTACCTGAAGCGTGCGAAGAGCCATAGCGAAGACTGGGGGAGTGATCTCTGGATTCTGCAAGTGATGCGACGTATGTTGAGTCGTTGGAGAGTTGGCGTCTGTGTCTACGAGGAAGTGTGGCTGATTTCGATGATGCGGTTTCCGAATAATAATATGGCAATGTGGAAGTGGAATCCTGAAATTAAATAAGTTCAATCAGTAATAATTTATAGCCGGACAAAGGACTAAATTAAAAAACATGGTTTATTAATTGTGAATGAAGTGTGATGATGCTTTAAATTTTAAATATTACATATTGTGTTCAAACTGTCTACCACTTTCCTGGATGCAGAGATGACACCGCCTATTTACAGTCAAGCAGGTTTTGTCAAAGAATTCTGAGAGCGTCAGATTCTTCTTCAATTTTTGCTTTCAACTATTCTACGTATTTCACGTAATGGGATGGAAAACACTTTATGTTTGAGTAATCCAAACAGAGAAAAATCACACGGCCTAAGGTCTGGATGACCGTGCTGGGCACTCAATGGGTCCGCTTCTTCCTATCCACATGCCAAACTCGGCATTCAGGTATTCACGAATTTGTAGACCAAAGTAGAGTGGGGAACCATCTTGTTGGAAATATCAAATATCTGCTAACACTGGGTTCTTTTCAAGTTCGTCCTTTAAATCGATAAGCAGTTCTAGATAATTATCTGCATTCACGGTCTCCTCAAAAATATGGACCAAAGGGACCATCGACGTGAATTGCAGTCCACACTGTTATTCCAGGAATTGTACCCACTCGCAAAATTCCAATCTAGGATCAGGATCGTCTTCTATTAGCTTATGTATCAGACGTGGATGATAACACTGATACTGCAGTTTCTTTAAGATGCGACGTAAACTGAGGTCCGCTATGCCTAATTGAAGCGATACACGAACTGCAGACAGGTTGGATGTCTCGACAAACGTTTGGGCAACGAGATGGATGTTTCATTCGGTCGTTACGCTTGCGGGGCGACCACTACGCGGTGTGTCTAATACCGACCCGGTTTACTAGGACTTCTTGTTTAGTTTGTACATCATCTGTCTCGTAGAAACAGGCCTGGTAGGATACTGCGCCACAAATTTATTGACAATCATCTTGTAATCAGCGTGGTAATGCAGGTTCAGAGTCAACAGACAGATCCGTTCTTCTTAACCGACTATCGTAAGGTAGAGCGAGGTTAACTGAACAGGTAGTTTAACTGAACATGATATGAATACTGCTCTCTAACGTTATATAGCACAAAATTCATTAGGACGCTTATCTAGACTGTTCTATCATAAGCAGAGAACTGTTAGCTGGGTTTGTCACCGTACTATAGCTGTTGTCACAAAATTTTAGCCACAACAGGGAGACGAAGTGTTTCTCAAATAACGTCAGCAGAACATTTTGCAAAACACGAAAGGCCTTCTCTGGAAAATCCTAAGCTCATTATATTAGACAACCACGAAAGCCATTTAAGTATAGCAGCATTAACTTTCGCCAAAGAAACCGGGATAATTTTGTTAACACTTCCGCCCCATTGCAGTCACAAGCTGCAACCACTCGACGTAAGTGTTTTTGGGCCATTCAAAAATTTTTATAATGCAGCTTGTGACAAATGGATGGTCAATAATCCCGGAAAAGGAATCAGCATCTATGACAACGATATATTTTCAGATGAAGACTACTTGTTATCATATGTGACTGACAGGCCACTTCCTGACCAGCAAGCGTATGATTTTGCAGAGAGTTCTATAAATGAAGATATCGTCGCCCTTGGTCCATCACACAATACGCCAACTACAAGCACAATTGTAACACCAGAACAAATTCGTCCACATCCGAAAGCCCTTCCTCGTAAAAATGGTGGACGACAGCGTAAAAAAGGAAAGTCTGCTATACTAACAAGCACACCAGTTAAAAATGCTTTAGAAGAAGAGGCACTTGCTCGTGAAGAAAAGGTTGGGAAGAAATCAAAACGGATTGCAATTCGTAAAGTAACAAAACGTTTACTCGAAGAGAGTTCCAGTTCTCTAAGTAATGACGACTTCTCAGTCCGAGATTCTGATTTAGCGAATCTTAATAATTGTTATTCTTTTTGGTGGCGCCATCTTCTTATTCATAGTTTAAGTCCAGCTGAATCCAATATGTTGATAATTACGTTTGCTGTTTTTATCCAAGTTTGTATAGCAGTGGAATTATCAGGAATTATTACCTGTAGATAGGCAACCCAATATACGCGGAAACGTATTTCGATCAAGTTTATACTTATATTTCCCTTAATTAAGTTATCTTATCTATTTCTTTTTAGGATTTAATTTATGATTAAAATTATTGTGTGCAGTATGAGAAAACAATAAATTTTATAGCAGTGACATAAAAAAACATTTATTATGACCATGTGAATGCATCTCCTTATGGCGTTGTTAAAATTGAAGTACAACACCAACTGTTTTAAAATTTTCATACCATTGATGAATTAATTTTCACGTAGATCATCAAATGACACTGGTAGACAGAAAAAACAAAATTTGAGGGCGGAACAGAAATATTGAACAATGGATGTATTTCGGTATTTATTGCAGAAAAAAATACTAACTTGTCAATATATATGGATATTTATATGGAAAAATATAATTGACTTTTTGTGTGCATACGTTAATTTTAGCATAACAATTTCAATTAGTTAAAAATTGTGAGATGTATACTCAGAAAAAAGAAACGCGACAATTTCAATACAAATCGGTATGGTAATTGTCTCATTTCTTTTTTCTTTGAGTATACCTACATATTATATGACATACCTTGAACATATTTTAGTCGAATATAATGTCAAAATTTTAGATTATTCCTTGTTCAAAATTAGCACCATTTACTCCTAAACGTTTATTATTTTTTTTCATTTCAGTTAGATTCCTAAAATATGATCGGGTGTTACTGCATTAAACAAGCTTCGAAAATAATTGATTTTTAACGTAACCCCAAATATCAAAATCTAAAGAAACTAAGTCAGAAGAATGAGTTGGTCAACGAAGCGGATACTAATTGGTTATCCATCATCAAACGTATCATAAAGATGTGGAGTAGCAAGCCTAAAATTGTGGGGCGGTGCTCCGTCATGTTGATATCAAACTGATACCGTCTCTTTGTTTTGTAAGAGTATGTACATTACGACTGTTATATGACTTCTTCTAAAATTTTACAATCTGTTTTTTTACGATAAATCGTTCTCATCGATTTATCGATGAGGAACCTGATTTTAATCAGGTTCCTCGCACAATTCGTAAGGACTATCTAAATGAGTCTGTAAATATCGTAAAACTTTAATTTCATTGTCAACTGATGGGCTATTTTTATTAATTTTTTTCTTAAATTGACCAAATTGCGAGCAGTTTTTAAGAAATCTAACTAATGTATAAACTTTAAAAGATAGCGATTTTAAAAAATCCTAAATTTTCTGTTACTTGCTGTAAAACACAAACCTTTAGAGATAACAGTGAAAACATGCCCAAAATTGATATAAAATATACAGTGTTGTATCTGAAATAAGCGAGTTATAATTGTTTCAAAAAGTTGGAATTGAATGGTGTTACGGTCCAATTGTTTTATTGGACCTAGCTGCTGGAGAAATACTACTAGTGTAAGGGTTTTTCACAATAAACGAGTGAGTTTATTTTAATACATATATTGTAATAAGGAAATAAAAATAAAACATAAATTCCAGTTCTTTGTACATGAAAGACACAAAATAATAACTCTCAATGTAATGTATAAGCATATAAAATAATATTTACAAATAATGTCTCTCTTTCCTGCGTATTGAACACTTCTTGTATTTAACGAGCCAAAAGGATATATTTATCGGAGCGATTCCTGAACTAGGGAGAAAGTGAATAATCAGTTCAATAGTTTATCACTACCGCGTAAAACACGATACAACTCAAAACTACGTCCAGGAACATCGAATTTCTCGTATATATTTTCAATATGCGTCTATTTGCGCCTTTTACTAATGCTCCATCCACTGTCCCCTTATAATAGTGACGAATCCACGAACCACGGTTCGTGTGGTGAACGCAATGAATCCAACGAGTACACACTCGTATGCGTATTAATATTAATTTAACAAAATACTGAATATATAGCAAATATATGTAAAATAAAAAGAATGCTTGTTTTAAATGTTTTTGAGTCCTTAACAAATGGTAAGTAGTTTTCACAAGAGCGTGTACGGCATAACGGTATTAAAAAAAGACCAGAAAAAAACTTTTTTATTAAAAAACTACATTAATATATATACTACTACGCTCACTACTAATAAAGAGTCCAGTCTCCGTTACTTTCCAAAATTGCTTCACACCGTCTAGGCATGCTCTCCGCCAGTTTTCTTGCATATTCTGCTGGTAGTGACCTCCATATCTGCCTAAGTTTTCGACACAGCGACTTGCTATGAAATATGGGTGTTCCTCGAAGTCGATTTTTCATGAGTGCCCAAACATTTTCGATGGGGTTTGCATCGGGCGATTGTGAAGGCCAGTCTAACTCTTGTACCCCATTTTCTGTCTTCCATGACACACATCGGTGACTGCGATGTTTTGGGTCGTTATCCTCTTGCAATATCCAAACCGACGGATCATCACCAAACCACTTTCTTGCTGATGGTAATAGAAATTTTTTGTAAATTTGCGTCATTTTTTCAGCGTTTAAATTAGCCGTGAAGACGTGCAATTCGCCAAACCCAAACGTGCGATTAACAGTCGCGCATTTTGTTCCGCGTTCTGGCAAATCGTCCACATTTTTATTTGCTTTGTAGCGAGTAACACACTTATCTACAAATGCCTTCGACCGATGTAAATATTTTGCCGCTGCTTGTAACGACATTTTGGGCCCTTTAGGATGCGAACACAAAAACACTGCTTCTAGTCTCTTTATATACGGTGAACTCATGATACTCTGTGACCTGTTCTTACGAATACACGAATAAATCTGACCTGAAACTCTTTAGCGTAATAAAGTAAACATAATTGTTCACGAAATATACCTCCTTTTCTAAGAAAGGTCGTGTTGGTAGGTATTTATGCCGTTTACGCTCTTGTGAAAACAACTGTATGTAAAACGCCGTGTATAAAAATTAAATATTTTAAAAGTCGAGACGCTTTAGTGAGGTCTTATAATTCGCTGTGCCAAATTTTAAGTTCATAAAGCTCGAGTTCTGTAAACAGGAAACTGAGAATGTTGCAAATAAGAGAAATTGCAATAATAAGTTTTCAGTTTGGTTTACAGATGAAATTAAAAGTTTGATCAAAGTTAAAAATTATCATAAAAAAGGAAAGCCATTCCCTTCAACTTTGAAAAATATGTTATCTGTGAGAGCTGAACTAAAGTCGAAAATTCGGGCATCTTATGTGAATTACTGGAATAGTATTGAAGTGTCGATTCAAAACAACAATCCTAATATGTTTTGGACTTTTATCAAAAATAGAAAGGAGTTTTACTTCCGTTGAAAGTTTTGTATATAATAATATCGAATATTAACTATTCCACTACTTCTTATATAACTTATGGTTTCGCTATTTATTTCTCCACGGCTTACGGTCAATAATCGCGTTATACTTCCAATTTTTTTGGAGGTAATAAATATGGATGTTGTTGAACTTGATGAAATTTCGGATATTATAGATTAGCGATTATACAATTAAGACATAATAAATCAATTGGCGTTGATGATATTCTTTCCTACATTGCTGCTTGCCCTGATTTTTTGTTTTACCTTTGAAACATATATTTCATTTATGTAATAAGAATATATACTTTCCCTGAGAAATGAAAGCTCTCTAAAGTAGTACCTACATTCAAATCAGGTGATTTCAGATCTATGGAGAACAGTATTATCAGCTGCAGTCAAATTTTGTGAATCAATAATCTATTCTAAATTATACAAACAAGTGTCTGACGGCTGTTTTTAAGGGTACGTCAATTGAATCTAATTTACTAATTTTTTCAAATGACATTTCGGAAACAATTCTTGACAGTTCTCAGATGGATGTTGTATACAGATTTATCTAAAGCTTTTGACAAGGTTGACGACGATATTCCCTTAAGTAATCTTCAAACATTTGGATTCTCTCAAACACTTTTAAATATCTGTTCGTCTTATTAGAGTAATCGAAGACTGTCTGTGTATTTCAGCAATTATTATTCCGATTCTTATTTACTTTTATCCGGTGTTTCGCAGGGAAACAATTTGGGACCACTACTGTTTTTGCTTTTTATTAATGATATAGCTGATTTACTGGAATATTCGAAATGTTTGTTATGTGCTGATGATTGTAAGATCTACAAAAAGATATCTAGGCCGTTTGATTGCTTTCTATTGAACAATGGTTTAAATGAGATCCATGGCAGGTGTCTGAGAAATAGATCGGGGGTTTTTCTCCCATGTAAAATAACTACTAAGAGTCTTAGGGTGGTGTTTGAATCGACATTTCGTTTTTCTGAACATGTGCGGAGTGACGGCGAAAGCACTACATAACTTGGGTTTTGTCAGATGTAATACATCAAGCTTCAATAGCCTTAATACAATAATTTTACTGTGCAATGCATACCCCAACATTAGGGTTTGCATCCTCACCTCATTTAAATAAAGACATTGAGTTACTGGAAAGGATGCAAAATAAATTTGTAAAATACCTTTATTATAAGAAATACAACAGATATTCACCTTTTGAGTCGCACAAACCTATTAGGAAAGAATTTAATCTGCCGCCTCTTGTAAACAGACGTGAGGTTGCTATAATTTATGTATTGTATAAGATATTTAACAATCTATTTGATAACACACGGCTGATATCGCTGTTTAGGTTGTATATACCTTATTATAGTATAAGGCCTGGTTCGCCTATGTAAAGAGTGTTTTTTTATAGCGGTACAGAACTTTGAAATGGAATCAAACAAAGATGAAATTTACTTTATTCGAAAGATAATCTTCTGGCATAATAATTTAAATATGACTTCTGGCATATGACCGCCACGGCTGGCTCGGACGTAGTCTAATCTGGAGGTCCAATTTTCGATGACTTTTTTCAACATTTGTGGCCGTATATAGGCAATAACGCGGCGAATGTTGTCCTCCAAGTGGTCAATCGTTTCTGCCTTATCGGCGTAGACTAGCGATTTCATATATCCCCACAGAAAATAGTCTAACGGCGTTAAATAGCATGATCTTGGAGGCCAATTCACGGGTCCGAAACGTGAAACTATGCGGTTACCAAACGTTTCCTTCAATAAATCAATTGTGGCACGAGCTGTGTGACATGTTGCGCCGTCTTATTGAAACCACAGCTCCTGCACATCATGGTTGTTCAATTGATTAACGAAAAAGTCAGTAATCATGGCTCTATAGCGGTCACCATTGACTGTAACGACTGACCAGCATCGTTTTTAAAGATGTACGGACCAATGATTGCACCAGCCCATAAAGCACACCACACAGTCAGTTTTTCTGGATGTAACGGTGTCTCAACATACACTTGAGGATTACCATCACTCCAAATACGGTAGTTTTGTTTATTGACGTATCCATTCATACAAAAGTGAGCTTCATCGCTAAACAAAATTCGCTTATGAAAATCGGGATCAACGGCAATCTTCTTTTGGGCCCATTCACCGAATCTATACCTTGCTAGGTGATCGTGTGGCTTCAAGTCTTGCACGAGTTGGATTTTGTAAGCACGCAAACCAAGATCTTTCTGCAAAATCTTCCATAAAATAGATGGACACATATCCAATTCCTCTACGCTACGCTCTACAGCAGCAATGACTTTTTCTGTACGTACTGTACGACATCTTTGTGGATGCGTATTATCATTTAGAGTAAACGTGGTACAAAAGCGTTCCATAGTTAATCGAATTAATTGCGCTGATGGACGATTATCCTGACCGTAAAATGAACAGAACCATGATTTTCAAAATAAATTTGACAATTTGGAAGCGTTATTCAGGCGCCAGTCTATTCATGTTGAAATGGCAAACCAAACTAAACATAAATCACTTGACAGCTGACAAAATGGCCACCAGTCAAAAAAGTGTTGCCAACTTAAAGCTTTATACCTCCATAAAAACACCTATTTATAATTTCGTAAATACTGTCATGGATAATTAATTAAAAAAGAACTAATGCAAATAGTATGCGTTGTAATAGATAAAAATACGAACTTGCCAATATTTAGAAAACTATCCATTTTATAATACATTGCTTGTACACAGTAACCCTTATTTTTAATGCCGAATAAGATAAAATTACAAAAATTGCCACTTTCCATTAAAAAAATTTCCGATTTCATTTTCAGGCGTATATTTCGCACACTCTGTATTAATAATGGCAACAATTTTATACAAATAGTACTTAATTAGGTCATCTAGTTGAGAGAATTTACTTCAAATTAAATAATAAACTTCTTATATGGAAAAAGTGCAATTGATTATAGGCCTGCAAATGTCAAAATTAACATAAGAATGTTAATAGGTCAAAAAGGGTGAAACTTAGGTATATGACATTATACATGAAATATATTTAGAATTTTACGTAAAATCTAAAAACGTGACAATATACAGGATATTCCATTTAAAATTTCGAGGTAGGTGCTTACTTCCGGTATACCTCGGCGTGCCGCCATTTTGAAAATATTTTAGGCAAATGGTCCCCATCGACTTTATAGTATACTGTCAAAATTTCAGATCAGTCCTACCTATAGTTTTTCCAACAATCGATCGTTGCAATTCCCAGTCAACCATTCTGTATATAGGGAACAGTTTACTTTCGCCTATAATTAAATTTTGTAAATTATATAATAAGCTTTATCAACAGGTTGAAGTATTTAATATAGGTATCTAAAACGTCATATTTTTAGTGGCCAGGATAGCTATATCTTTTCATTCATGATTTACGTTTCATTTGTTATTTAATTTTCTATTATTTTATATATGATTTTCTGTTTTTGTTTTTCCTTCTTCAGCAATAGCTAAATATGTATTTTAAATCTAGTTTATGGTTTATACATATTTACATTTCCCCTTAAACGTAGAATGAGTAATGTTTTATAACAGTAGAAATTTAATTTGCCAATATGTATTTAAGAATTAATAATGAACGAAAACTGAAGGCATCGGAATAAGATTTAGAAATAAAACACATTGTGATTATAATATGTTGTATATTTTCTATTAAAATAGTCAGTTATTTATACATACAACTAAGCATTATTAATACATATATTACATTGTTGCACAAAATATATTTATATTTATAAAATACATACGAAAGTATGGAGTACGAAGTATATTATATCATTACGATGAATTTTATTGCTGTTTTAAATACATATTGTCGCACACAGAATATCGTTATTAACTATTAAATATACAAAAATATCGATATCAATCAAAATACAAAAGATAAGATGGCCGGATTTCTTGTGCCCTCAATATCTTATATCAGACTTTAAACATTTCAAAGCCGGAGAAAGAAACTGAACACATTAAGTTTATTTTTTTGACAAAGTAGGTTAGTATTAAATACAATTTCTGTCATCAGCATTGAAATAGATATAAAAAATAATAAGTTTAGTATTGTCTTTTAATTACAAAAAGTTAATTTAGTTACTTGAATTACACTTGATTATTTCATATCCATTTCAAATTAACTCTGCATAACAAGGAGATAGATGACGCTATAAATATTACGAATTTAAACTAATCCAAAATCAGTATGAACTATATCGCAGTTATTTTGTTTTTCTCCATTGGCTGCCATATTTAATTCAACTAGAGTATCAATACTGTTTATACTGACACCCTTCAGGATTTTCTGGGCCGCTAAACTCGTGAAATTAAAACTTAAATCGCTCAAACTGGGAAATTGATGCCCATTTTGTCTAGTCAATGTTTTATCCCGTTCGTCTTCTTTAAAAATATTTGGTTCCGAACCCAAGAGGTTTTTTTCCGAAATTGACAGGTAAGATTTATTAAGGGAAGTTTTCGAATCTGTTAGATTTTTACTAAAAACGCAACCAGTACTTCCTGTTATTCCATCAACACTTTTCGTTGGGCTCGGAGGATTTTCAAAGCTATTTTTAGTGAATTCTCTAAAGCCGTTTGTAATTGGCGAATCGGGGTTCGATTTTGAATTGTTTTGGTTATTTGAGGTAGAATCTGGCACGTTTTTTATTAGATTTCGGTAATTTAAACCATCTCTAGATGGCATTTGTAAAGATAATTTCCTAATATTGTTCATTTCTTCGTTTTTAACCTCGGTCCTCATATTCGGTATTTCGATATGGTTAGCGGAATTATTGAGACTATCATCTTTCAAATTATTTGTGTTCTTGGTCCTGATTTCTTCACCGTTAACGGTATATTTATTCGTTTCTATAACTGGCTCTGATCCGTTAATGATTACTAAGTTAGGATTTGTTGTATTGTCATTCCTGCCATTTTCGAAGGTAATAACTGATCGGACAGGTGAATTTTGTACGTAAATTTTCGTGTTGGCACCACTATTGATTGTCGCGTTAGTATTAATATTAGAGATATTTGTACCATTTTGTTTCGTTGTAACTTGAAGTGTAAATGAATTACTATGTGCCAAACCAGTTTGATGAATTGGGCTGACCTTCACGCGTGAATCCTTCCTTTTTGGTGATCTCTTTTTATCAAGATAACTCTGTTTTTGTATTACTGTCTTTTGAGATTCTAAACTCGATGGACCACTAGTTATAGAACTACCAGTTTTGCTACTTTTCTGCGATTCAATACTAGATGGTCCACTATTATCAATACTTGCCAAATTTCTCATAGATTCTCTGATTATCTCAGATTCTCTCATCAATTTATCTTCGTTAGTTTTTTGACTAGGTTTCAGTGACTCTAAACTGGTCGTTTTCGAAGATTCTTGCGCTTCAATTCCGGCGATTATCTTTTGCGTTGATGAATTCGCTTCTTGCTTAACGTCTTCTTTAATTTCGTCTTCAATTATGTTATTTGTGGAGTGATTCTTCGGTGCTAGGCTCGCCCTGCTAGTTTTACGCGAACTATCTCGACTTTTTGAGATATGCAATGGCGTTCGTAGGATATTTCCTGTCCTCGATAAGCTACCTGAAGCGTGCGAAGAGCCATAGCGAAGACTGGGGGAGTGATCTCTGGATTCTGCGAGTGATGCGACGTATGTTGAGTCGTTGGAGAGTTGGCGTCTGTGTCTACGAGGAAGTGTGGCTGATTTCGATGATGCGGTTTCCGAATAATAATATGGCAATGTGGAAGTGGAATCCTGAAATTAAATAAGTTCAATCAGTAATAATTTATAGCTGGACAAAGGACTAAATTAAAAAACATGGTTTATTAATTGTGAATGAAGTGTGATGATGCTTTAAATTTTAAATATTACATATTGTGTTCAAACTGTCTACCACTTTCCTGGATGCAGAGATGACACCGCCTATTTACAGTCAAGCAGGTTTTGTCAAAGAATTCTGAGAGCGTCAGATTCTTCTTCAATTTTTGCTTTCAACTATTCTATGTATATCACGTAATGGGATGGAAAACACTTTATGTTTGAGTAATCCAAACAGAGAAAAATCACACGGCCTAAGGTCTGGATGACCGTGCTGGGCACTCAATGGGTCCGCTTCTTCCTATCCACATGCCAAACTCGGCATTCAGGTATTCACGAATTTGTAGACCAAAGTAGAGTGGGGAACCATCTTGTTGGAAATATCAAATATCTGCTAACACTGGGTTCTTTTCAAGTTCGTCCTTTAAATCGATAAGCAGTTCTAGATAATTATCTGCATTCACGGTCTCCTCAAAAATATGGACCAAAGGGACCATCGACGTGAATTGCAGTCCACACTGTTATTCCAGGAATTGTGCCCACTTGCAAAATTCCAATCTAGGATCAGGATCGTCTTCTATTAGCTTATGTATCAGACGTGGATGATAACACTGATACTGCAGTTTCTTTAAGATGCGACGTAAACTGAGGTCCGCTATGCCTAATTGAAGCGATACACGAACTGCAGACAGGTTGGATGTCTCGACAAACGTTTGGGCAACGAGATGGATGTTTCGTTCAGCCGTTACGCTTGCGGGGCGACCACTACGCGGTGTGTCTAATACCGACCCGGTTTATTAGGACTTCTTGTTTAGTTTGTACATCATCTGTCTCGTAGGAACAGGCCTGGTAGGATACTGCGCCACAAATTTATTGACGATCATCTTGTAATCAGCGTGGTAATGCAGGTTCAGAGTCAACAGACAGATCCGTTCTTCTTAACCGACTATCGTAAGGTAGAGCGAGGTTAACTGAACAGGTAGTTTAACTGAACATGATATGAATACTGCTCTCTAACGTTATATAGCACAAAATTCATTAGGACGCTTATCTAGACTGTTCTATCATAAGCAGAGAACTGTTAGCTGGGTTTGTCACCGTACTATAGCTGTTGTTAGAAACTCGCGGTAACAGAAAGCGAAAAATGCCCAGGAAGATAGTTCGTACAACACAAAATAGATCGTATTCTGAAGAAGATTTGAAGGAAGCAGTTCGAGCCGTCGTAGAGTAAGGCCAGTCAGTACGACAAGCTTCAATTTTTTTTTAATGTGGTGGATGCTTAGTTGCAGTGACTCCGTAAGCTGTATCGCTTGTCTGGCTATCACTGCAACTCTCGCGGTGTAGTTTTGTGTGTGTGTGTTGTGTTCAATTGGCTTTGTGACAGCATCATATCACCTTTTATGATGCGTTCTATAAATGAAGATATCGTCGCCCTTGGTCCATCACACAATACAGCAACTACAAGCACAATTGTAACACCAGAACAAATTCGTCCACATCCGAAAGCCTTTCCTCGTAAAAATAGTGGACGACAGCGTAAAAAAGGAAAGTCTGCTATACTAACAAGCACACCAGTTAAAAATGCTTTAGAAGAAGAGGCACTTGCTCGTGAAGAAAAGGTTGGGAAGAAATCAAAACGGATTGCAATTCGTAAAGTAACAAAACGTTTACTCGAAGAGAGTTCCAGTTCTCTAAGTAATGACGACTTCTCAGTCCGAGATTCTGATTCAGTAGATGATTTAAGTGAACATGAAGATGTTGAGGATAAAGAAGAAACAATAAAAACTGGGAATTACTGTTTGGTGAAAATCTTCAGTTTTCCACCATTATATTGCCAAAATATACTTAGAAAATAAAAATGGTTTCAATGTTCAATTCTTAAAACGATTCAATCAAACAAATAAGTTTATTACTACGGAGGAAATGGCTTATGTGCCGAAGAACGACATCATTTGTAAATTACCAAATCTGACTGAAAACTTAAGTGTCAGATATGCTAATATGTTAACCTTTGATATTGATTTTCATGATTACCCATTTACAATTTGTTAAAACAATGAAATAAATTGTTCAGATAACCTTCACTCATGGTTCACTTAACCTGGAAGGTAGGTTAAGTGGACCATATTACAACACAGTAAGAAAAAATATATATTAGAGTTGTCTTATCAATTTTCAGGTAACAAATTCGACAGATATATCCTAAAAGGTTCAGAGAATTCATATGTAAAAGTTTTTGCCAAACTAAATTTAAGAAGTACTAAAACTTGAACGTGATTTAAAAAGTAGTCCAGTTAACCCCGCTCTACCCTAAACTAACTAGGCGATTTGTTTTAAAATTAATGCATTTTTCTGATGTCTTTTAAAACAAAAGTCGATTAAACCTACTACACTAGTTTTGTTCTGTAAAGAGTAAACAAGAAGTAACAAGAATGTAATCTATATATTCTATAACAACATGAGATTGAAACTTACATCTGCTGTTGTTGACGTTTGAGTCCCAACATTGTGCAAATGTATGGCTTTCGAATTGAACCACTCAGATGGTGGAAACTGTGCACTAAATGTACTTATTTGACACTGGGAACGTTTGGATCGCCTGAACAGCCTTGACAGTAGAGATTCCTTTTCTGAAATTCAAGATATAATTATTAAAATAATATTTTTTACACATTACTGCTTTAATGCTGCATATATGAGTGCACTTTCTTTGTGCCAATTCTCTCTTAACTATATATGTTTCTGTTCGTTAAGCAAAATTGAAACACACCTGCGAGTTTGACTTGCTATTACATTCACTAAGTGCTGTTAGTGTAACGTTTATGGACATTCCTTTAATTTTGTTTTTAACAAGACTAACAATCATTTATTATTTATTCGCTACTAAAAGTGGAAATATAAAAATATGTTGAAAAAATTATATGCAGGCTTTTAAATGCATGTATATCTGCGTGTGCAGGTAATTTGCATTTTACTACTTCGCATTCAGACGTTTATTAATTAAAATGAGTTCTGATCTCTACTCCATGTGTATCGGTTCTCGTTAGAAGTTTTTTATTTTAATACTTGGTTAATTATATATCTGTATGTCTATATACGATACGACTCTACAATAATGTTTACCTGCAGTGTTTAATGTTTATCTGCCACTTATTCAACTTATTGTATATGCATTACATTTTCTTCGCTTGCCATCTAGTTAATTTGAAAATTCCTATTTCGCACATTTTCCCATTCCGATAATGACAGACCGTCTTTAGGTGAAATGTAGAAACGTAATTTCTACCTTCCAGCGTAGCATCGGAATAAATGCCGCATTTGTTATTAGATTTATATCCCGCCGTGTGTGACTGCGTGAACAAATCATTAGTACCCGGTTTCAGTTGAATGTAATTCACTGGAGTGCCGCAGGGCAGTATTTTCAGACCGGTATACTTTGTATTTTTTTAAAATTTAAATGTATGTACGTACATGAGATATTTTACTTACTGGGTGTTTGTGCTGAATCACTGCTTGTCGGATATTCAGTACTGCTACTGCTATCAGTATAATGCCTCGCTGCTAGCGTTCGCGTGGAAGCTGATCGTCGTAATCGCCGAGTTGATCCCCATAATCTGAAGGAACCTCGTCGATCCGGACTCTTTGGGGCGGGAAATGAAGCCGATCGCCTCTTGTTATTGCGGGCGACTATGATTTTATCACTGGGGTTTCCTGAAAATATTGAATAGTTTAGTATCATCAGTGGTGATTAATTTTTTGTTGTAATTCTCTAGTTTCATGAAACTAGCAATTTTCCTAAACATACTATCTTAAAGTTGTTTTATTTTTTTGATTTAATTATTAAGTTACTGTCTTATATAAGTTTCTTGACATACTATTTTAAACAGATATTACCTGAAATCGGTTGTTTTGACAACCAGTTTAAACATATATGAGAAGCTAGGTATGTAACAAGTTCAATTAATACATTTCACATTTTATTTAGTACATCACTATAAAGTAATCATCACCGATTACAAACCCTTATCGATAGATACCTACATGCATCGACGCATCATCATTCCAAGCAGAAGAGAGTTCTTATGTACGATCAGCGATGCCGAATATTTCGAGGAAGAAAAGCGACAACGTCATAGCAGCACTAACGAAGAACGGGTATAGTAATACCGAAATAAGGCGAGCCTTAAGGAAGCCCAGAAAGGAAATACCACCTGCCGAAACAGAACCAGCTAAAGGATTCGTCAGTCTACCGTACGTCTCCGGAGTAACTGAGAAGATAGGAAGAATATTGACGAAGAAGATCATAAAAGTATGCTTCAGTACTGCTACCCCCATTCAACACAATTTCTCTGGAAGCAAAGACAAATTATTGCGTACTAAAGGAGAAGAAGTCTACAAGTTATTGTGCGAGTGCGGGAATAACTATGAGACAGACAAACAGGAAGAGCGGTTGACCAACGAGTGAAAGAACATCAAAGGGACACGCGAGGAAAAAGAATTGGACAATCAGCGGTTGCAGAACATGTTCACCAGCACGGACATAAAGTAAACTTTCAAGAGTCTGCAATATTAGCTACTACAAAGAGCTACCACCGTAGAATTATTAGATAAGCTATCGAGATAGAGAAATATTCTAATTTCTATTGTGAAGATAGCTATAGACTCAGCAACACGTGAAAGAGCTTACTACGACCAATTGAGCGCATCGGTGAATCTACGTGGTATATAAGGAGCAGCAACAACGGTGAAAATCAGTCGATCCATCCAGAAGACTCCAAGAAGCCACAACAACCCAGGAATCCGAGAACCACCAGAAGGACATCCACGAAGGAAGTGGAACTGGAAGAAGAGGACCTTTGCAGAAGAGGCGGACAACCAACGACGGTAAAAAATACCTCTGTTTCGTTAGTTTCAGATACCAACAGCGAGGGAGATCCATCCAGAAGACTCCAAGAAGCCACAACACCCCAGGAACCCGAGAACCACCAGAAGGACATCCATGAAGGAAGTGCAACTGGAAGATGAGGACCTTTGCAGAAGAGGCGGACAACCAACGACGGTGAAAATCAGTCTGATTGCGACTACATGGCTAAACCCGGAAGAAGATTCTATTATAAGTGACACCGGCCGTGAAAGTCTACAGAATTACAATTGATAAATTAAGTTCACAGTGCCATGTCCTTATTTCTATTGCTGTATTTTGTAGTGTTTTCCATTATCGTTTTGTTGTATGAAGTATTATAGTTTCCAAAATAGCACAGACTATAATAGAAAATTAAAATTAAATCGTTGAAAATTTTGAGAGATTGAAATTTGACCGTAGTGTGGTTTGCTATAGAAAAGAAAAGGCTCATATAAACCATAAAACTGCTGCTTAGTCGGCTACATCTTCGAAGGTAGACTGCAAGCAGGCTTTCATTGATTTTAAGGTTGAATACTGAAAGTATCGTTAATATTAAATGAGCTATTCGACAGTACATTCAGTGTTTTAGACAAACCCGTGATCCACGACGATATAAACCTGAGACAGTATACTCACCGGAAGAGCAGACCATTCAGAAAATGCATACAATGTTTTTAAATATTACATATTTCTGACGATGACGCTATCCAAAAAACCGTCTGATTGCAAAAGAGAAATGAACAGTTTGCTCAGTTGAAGAGGCATTAAATGTCAAAAGAAAGAGCAAGGATATTATTTGATTTTCAATAGAATTTTTCTTTGCAACATATGAGAACTTGTAACATACCTATTTTATAGAAGCATTTGGGATTTTCAATCTATCCGATTACTCAGCTTTTATGTATCTACCTATATTTAAATAATTTCCTCAATAATGAGGATACAACAGTTAATTTGATTATGAAGAAAATTTGAAATGATAGATTTCTAGTACATCTTGGTACCTGTATTAAAAATATTAAAAAAAAGGAGGCTGGGGGGAGGGAAGGGAGGGGGAGATAAAGAGAAAAGTCATCACCATATAACCTTGTCATTATAAATTGAGATATGTTTCTTTTTTGATATCCGAAGCGCATGTGTATAGGCTGATTCATCACTTGCTGGTAGAGAAGAAACTATAAATGATTTTGACCATCATGAAGATAACATCGATGCATAAGAATTAAAAAGAGAAGCTTAATTTAGTTATTTTTCATTAAAAAAAAAATTAGTTTAAGATTTCCTAACTTTCTAGGTTCATTTTCATTTTCAATCATAGAAAAGTAAGGACTCTTACTCATGTTAGCTTGAAAAAGTGATAAAGCAAATTATATTGGATTGGCAAGTGTTCTATTGGTTTGTAGAAATATAATCTATAATAATCTCTTTATATGCCTGTCACGATCCATAAATAAATTTCACGGTTATAAAATAATTTAGGTACAACTCTTACCAGTAGGACTTGGTCGCAACGAAGAGAGGCAGAAATGACTTAACTACTGGTATTAATGTACCAGTAGGACAGTTTTCCGAAAAGACACAAAAAGTTAAACATAAACGCCTTAGAATTTATAAAAGAAGTTATATCCGCAAACACTCGAAAGAAGCTACAAATAAAGACCTTTGTTTGCCATTAGCTTTGTCATCTCCTTATACTATATAACATGCTTACGAAGGCCTTTTAGAAAAAAATACACAATGATCAGAGAGGCTGATGTGTTGCATGTGCAGAAATCTCAAAAGGAAGTTTCAGTTACCATATTATCTTCTGAAGGGGCATCAATTACGGAAGACTTTATTAATATTATAATAATATTTTTTGAATTTACTGTTTGAATTTACCGAGTTGATCAGTTAACCTTGCTAACTTCAATATTTATTCCTGGTTGCATTAGTAACACGATTCAAAAGAAAAACACACGCATCTCCTATTTTTCATTCTACTTTCTAAAAATGTAATTTACAGCAATTCGTAGGAAGGTACTAATTTGTGAACTTCAAATTGATGATGATTGTAGTTGAAGTTATTTCAAGAATATAATCTCAGGACCAATAGAAAATTGACAGCGATTATAAAATGTTGGTGTTTATCAAAAGATATTGGAGCATTTAGAAACTATGTTGGCTAACGCAATTAATTAAAAATGGATTAAAATGTCCAACATCCTAAAATTAACTTTTTCAAAGATATTTATCATTTTCTAATAATTGCAACACCACGAAAAGAATTTGTACAACGTGTAAATACGGTATCATTGAATATTGGATGTGTTACATAATATAGTCATCGACATATTTAAGAAATATTCTTCCTTGCCAAATACATTTAGTTTTATAATAATGCTAGTCGGTTTAATCGTGAAATTTAAGTATCTAGTGAGAGGCATGAGCACGTGTCCTTTCACTGGTTTTCGATGACAATGCTGAAATTTAATTCTGATATGTGGGTTCTTCAATAGCATTGTTAATAGCATGCATACTTGACTCGTCCTTCAATGTCGGTGTAAGCCGTCTAGAGAAAGGTAAATTTATTACAATCGTCCAACATTGCATCAATTGAATGAATTGTTACAGCAGTACAGTCAACATGAAAGACGCACGGATGACATATTATTTGGTGACTTTTATCATGTGAACAGTAATAAATGACTTCTTTATCTTCCTCTAAATGTTCGGTTATATTAAAGTTTACGAAATATTAATGATATAAGATTTGATGTTCAAAGATTAAAATATTTTGTATTCGTTTCGTTATCGGACTGTTTTGTAGGTGACTGTACTCTTCTTGAAGTCCTGAAACTCGTCAAGTCTACAGGTACACAAACAATGTGCGTGGGATTCTGTAATTCTAGCAAATGGAATTCAATCCTAAACAACCTTCGTAGACTCTTACCGCCTAGGCCGTTATTAAACGCGGTCGACTACTGAATGAAATTCCGTTTCGTGCTACTTAACCAGGCTTATTCGCGAATAAGTTGTCATAAATCCGTATTAGTACACTGTATTTCTTACGAACCAGTTTGGTTTAAGAATTTTTCCCTATCAGACTCTGATTATAGCGGTACCTATGGATTTGTATTAGTTTTTTTTTTACATATAGATTATGGTTTAAGTAACTACATCTACAAGATTTTACACAGAAATTTGTTTCCTGAACGTTATTAGAGTGAAGCAATAAATAATAAACATTGATTGAGTTAAGATGTAAAATCAAATTGATATGTTATGAATTCGTTTTTTCTAAATTCTTATTTACCCTCTGTTGAGATGTACCTACTTGTTTCTTGAGCATTTTATTATAAAAAACAATAATAGTTTAAATAATTTGAACCAAATTAATAAATTGAAAAAAAAAACCACAATGCTCAAGGTTTTTTTGTTGTTGTTCTAGAAGAAGCCTGCTTTAATTTGCTTGCCTTTGAAAATTTAAGTAAAATATTAAGCGAATATATAAAAAGAATTATTTTGCACTTTATAGGAATGCTTTATTTTCAATAAAAAAATTGAGCATTGCTGCATTTAAACTTTCCATTCATTAAAGTTGTATCACCATCAAAGCTCAGGACGTTCACAGCAAGCCTCCGGATATTTTATAAAGCTCGATGGACCATATTATCTGCGTTTTGCATACTGTTTTTGAAATGAAGAAGCCTTCTCATCGAAAGAGCCCGTGCTTATTAACAATCGACCCAAAATTTATTGGAATGGATAATTTCATGCGTGATTAGATTTGTAAGAATACGATTCCGCGAGTTTATTGACATTTTATAACAATAAAATTGTAGAACGAAGGTGTGAGCACAGGTGGAAGACTGTCCAAGAAAGTAAAAACCGTCCATCTGCAGAAAAGTCACGATTAAAGCTTTCTAGGATTCTTGTGGTGCGGTGCAAAACGCCCTAAAAATGCAGGACCTTCACAGAAGTTTGAAAATCTTTTCGATTCGCTGTGTTTTTCGGATTTAGCTGCAAGCGAACCTAAAAAGCTGTTTTTTTAAATTGCCTTACTTTAAGAATGCTTTTGGTTTAAATGTAATAAGCTAAAAAATAATTCTGAATGCGTTTTGGCAAGTTTCAACGTGTTTAACTGTTATTTTGTGCCATTCTCATATTTTAGTAATTGCTAATATATTAATCCTTTCGGAAAATTTTATTTTTCATTCAAATTTGACATGCATTATTTGGAACGAAGGAAGGAATGCGTTTCTTCTTAATTGTACCTATACCGGGTGTCAACGAGATCACGTATCAGGTCCGCCATTTATTCATTAGTTAAAATAAAACTTTGAAATTCGGACCGTATATATGAGTGATTGGTGGGCTTCTTCAGGTGCACTCAGTTTTTCTATAGCACTTCCGGTCAAACCGGAAGTGACGTTAATTTTGAATTTTTAAATACAACATCTATTATTTCTGTTCATATTCTGTTTCCTCTAAAAATTTGCCATCTAGTGCAGGTCAACTTTTGACATTTCTGTCAAAGATGGCGGTATCTGTTAAATTTATCCATTAAAGTGAAACTGCTTCGCAGCAATTGTCGAAACGTAACAACCATCAAAGTTAGCTTTGAAAACAATTAAGAAACATATTTTTCACATTTACACGCATGGCGGGCTGATACATGATCTCGTTGACACCCGGTATAAGAAAAGTTTTCAAGTTGGGGTTAGATCCACACCACATCGGGTAATTTGTGAGTAATGAGGTGGTGAGTATATCAAGAAGCGTACGCTTGGATGATAATAATGACGAACTCTTATAAAGTGGCTTGACCAAATCGAAAGTGACTTCAGTGATGTGATTGAATTGAATATGTTGACCATGTAGAAAAACACGTGGATTTGGAAAATGTAAATGTTAGAGGCAATAAAACTTATTTCAAGCCGGCTCTATTACGGTAAAAAGAGATTTAGGTGAGCACAGCAACTATTAACATGAAATATATGAACTCCAAGACACAATATTACATAAAATTTGCTAGATTTTGAGGGACATGCAAAACAGCTCAAGCAGTTCACTTCTCCACTGCAGATATGGAAGTTTCTGTTTACAAACTACGTAGTAATTGAACAATCCTGATCTAAAAGATTTAGATTAGAAACAATTTCAAGCATTTTTTTGGAGTTCTATACTACTGCTCCGTTTTCAAATCATGACGGTTTGAACTCACTTTTTTCATCTAATGGAACCCATCGCAAAATATTCAGATCTGTGATGTCATTCTAGAAAGGCTTAGGGAGTGTTGCATGTCTATGTTTTGACAACGCCCATGGCAGAAAACTTAAAAGGAAAGTCGACCACTAATATATATTGGCTGTTCGAGGAACTGGCGAAAAGCTCACATTTTATGGGGGAATTATATATATGGTTCGTCTCTACTGAACTAGTGAACGAGTTATATAAAGAGAACAAAAAATTTCCCCATCTTTTTTTCCCACCAGAACAAGACCATAATAAATGGTGCATAGCAGTATTCTGTGCTCTAATCAACATGTTGGAATTAATTCCTATGTATTACATCGATATTATCCAAAGAATAAATAAATAGATAGAGCTTTTGACGAGAGTTAACTAAAAGTTATCCACAACACTCCGTTTGTCAATTCGAAGAATTAGAGAAAGTCGGTCGATGATGAAGACCACTATTTCAAATTAAGTCAGGCTTTTGTCATTGAAATAAGAATAAGAAGATCAAAATGACTTGTTTATAGTGCAAGAAAAAGATGTCAAGTGCTTGCCAGGCGAAAGTTTTGTACACATTTCAGAATAATTCCATTTTGTTAATTTTGAATGTTTGTAGTTTTGGAAAATATATTTTTAAGACCCTTTCTTAAATTATACACACATCAACATAATCTCAAGATATATCTTATGTGCTTAAAAAAATAATTTAGTGGATCTTTTTACCCATTTTTGTCTTGAAATGACTTATTAAAAATGTCAGGGCTCTCTTCATAATAGATTGAATGATTTACATTTCAATATGCGGTATATATTTATTAATTTTTACTAAAACGGACAACTCGAAAAATATTTGTGATATAGCACAACTATTTCACTCACTAATATCCTATTCTAAATACGTACGTTCGGAAGAACTTTTGCGAATAAGGCTAGTAGTACTCATTGAGTAAAGCCGTAATAATGCTGTTTATTAGGATCTGGTAATGCACATCAGTCGTTTAGTGGTTCTTGGCTTTTTAGTTTTAAATCGTTTGCGTGAAGATTGTTGTAGTTATGTTTTTGGGCTACATAGAGTTGATATTCCAATCCACTGATACATGCCAAAGTATGGATGCGTTTAATGTGTGGACGAATCATCTAGCATAAATTCAGATGATTCTCTCGTTACCACTCCAAGCTGAACTGTTATATTTATGATCTTTCGTGGAGGATACGAAGATGGTTTACTAGGTTTCTGATTTGAAATCTGTGATTATTACCACGAAAATGTTTAAGGATTATCTTGAGGTTTAGTTCCCAAGTCAAACTATAAGTAGAGTGTGATTCATATACGAGTGGAACTGTATCCGATATTCGCCAAAAAATCAGCTGATTGTTTATCAGTTCCCAATTGGAAGGTTTTAGATGATAATAGAATGTGTTCGTGGAAACAATTTAAACAAATAATAGAATAAGAAAGTAAAAATAAGGCACCAAATTTTCATTCTTAGTGACACTGCATTTACGGTAATTCAGGTATTTATGGATTAAACCGTGTAATATAATGCAATAATGGATTGAATAAATTGTGTTACATAAAAAAATTTAAAATGAAATGTATTTTTTAAAATAACCTTAAGCATACAAAAGATAAAACGAATAGCTATATAAAACTAATACAAATATACAGAAACCTTTCAAGTTTACACATAAATTTCATATTAGAATATGAAAAAAAAATTAGATTACTATAATTCAACACTTCCAAGTAAATATTACAAAACACCATCTACATTTTTTTTCTAAACCGTAATAACAGTATTTCGTAAAGTTGAAACGAATCAAATGATTCTAAAAGTCGCTATTTCGATTAATAATTTCGAAGCTGGCGTCCATTTCTCGCGAAACCTGAAATTCGTGGGCGTCCTTGACTGTCCTCGTATGCCCGTCCAATTCCCTGCTCGTGATCTTCTTCATTGAAATCGGATTCACAACTTAACTGACCACCCGCTTCGGAGGCTATCGAACCAGTTACTTTGTAACTTGACCGTCCATATATGGGGCTACATTTAATTATAATCTTTTTTACGTTGTCGTAAAGAGGGCGCTTGTAGAACGCACGTTCTGTTGTATACCATTTCGGCGGATAATCCTATAGTAAAGCTTTACAGTGAACTCATATTCGAGATCGGAGAAGGTGTAAATGCTTTTTCATTGTTGCCTGTTTTTTTTCTCTTCTGTTCTTGGCGCTGCGCGATTTGTCACTGTTGCGTTATTGTGTTATTATTTCGGTGTATTGCTATACGGATGACGAATTCTCTCTCTCGTAGCGTTCGTATTTTTAGAATCGGTTATGGTACGAGGTCAAGAACACGCGAGTACAACGTACTTTGATGGTGAAGAACGGGAAATGTTAATAAACTATTGTTGGGTTTTGTTTAATGTCTACTGAAAGAAATGCGTCGTTTGTCCGTTTCCGTTTACGTCTTTTTTGGCATGACTAATATTGAGTTAATCCAATGCATCCATTATGTCAATGATAGCCTTCTTTTTATGTGGCGAAAAAAATAGATCTTATCGAAACACTTCTCAATGATTATTTATTTGTTTTTTTATTAAACTTTTTGTTGCCAATAGCAGTTGAATCTCCCAAATTAAGAACACAATGGTTTTAGTTTTATCACGTCAGAATAGGTGAGAAGTTTTCAAAAACATTTTGGAATACGTCAAATAAAACTTACTTCACCGTCAAAATTCCTGTAACAAGATAATAACCCTAATCAACTAGACAGAATTGTTTAAAATTATTCATCAGGAAAGAAACGGATGGAATATAGAGTGTTTTGGAATGACCATTATAAACCTGAGATTTGATTTAATGGGGCATGTTAGGATTCTGTGAACCAGAGAAAAATTGAATGATGTCATGACAAAACATTTCACTAGAATTGTTCAATAAATTAGTACTTGTTGAATGGAAGCAGTTATTATAAACCGTGATGCAGAATTGTATTGATATTATTCATCTCTGTTTTGTGAGGTGGTACTTGTGCGTGGTATAATTATTTTCGCAAGCACTGCCAAGTGTATATTACCTAATATGTAATATTAGCAGTTTATTCACGATACCCTACTATACACGTAACTTTATATCATTAAAAATATCCGCATGCTACCTAACTTACAAAGATGGTGTATCTCTAATTATAACAAACATACGATCTTATAATAAAACCAAGATTTGAATGAGAATAATGTGGCTGTGCATTAGCATATCGCAACAATTCATTCAAACAGAACAATAACGTCAATAAGCAATAGCATTCGAAGCCACGATTTCCGATGCGAAAAAACGATTAAGGAATCGCTTTATATTACTCATTAACCTTGTCGATCTATTATTAGCATCAATTATTATGCAGGTAGGTATTTGTTAAATACGTTTTACTTATATACAGAAACACTCCGTTACAGACAAATGATTTTTATTCATCAGTTTCGTTTCACGCACAAGTTGATTCGCTAGGAGTTATTTGCTTTAAAAGTGCTCCCAAGTTTACTGAGGCGTTTAAGTAAAATGATTGGCTTATTATAATTTATTCTTTTAAACGAGCAGGATATGGTTATGATAATATATACAGTTAAATGTAAAATTGATTGTACACATTCGTAAATTGAAAACTAGATATCTTCCTGTTTGAATTAGTACAAAAAACATCATCATTTTGCATTTTACTGGAATTGTTTCTTAATAATTTTAGGTTACATCAGCATGTTGCAATGAAGCAGGTAAACCTAATTCAAAGCAACTGGATTGACGATAGCCACACGTCGTAACACACAGTGCATAAAGGAAACGTTTGTAGTTCTATCCTGACACACAGACACGTGTTTCGAACTTATTTGTTCTCATCAGTGTGTAGTACAAGAGTATGAACTGACAAACGAATTCCCAAATACCCGTTATATCTAGAAATTAGTCTGAGTTTCTATCGAGTAGTAGTGTTACCGTTCGTGTAGTCTTACCAAATCTCCGGCAGAGGGATTTGGGATTTCACACTTTGGTGTTCTGTTTTGTACTTATAATTTTAGGTTGTTTTATTTTAAATTTTCATTATTGCAAATTTTCATTACAAATCTATGAAAATTTGAAAAATAAAATAGAAAAAGTAAGAGCAAAAAAAATTAATCACGTTACAGAATATAATAAATGGAAAGTATTTTGGAAATTGGATCATGTCTGACTTTCAAAATTATCTGACTTCTAAACATAACAACAAATAGATAAGTTTTTGTTGTCTTGTACAATTTAACATTCCAAGATGAATATCTCAATACAGACGCAGAAGTTTTATAATAGGCTAATCATTCTTTTTGTGTGATGTTTTTAGCTACTAATCTTGAAAGGCACTTAACTTCACTACCACTATCTAAATTTTCTTTTAAATGCTTCAACTTTTTTTACTTTGTTCCGCAAAAAACCATTTAGTCTTGAAACTTCTTCTGAAAATTAACTGGGCTGCTTTCCACATTCACGACTCCTTCATGCGGCACGAAGTTATTATCAATTTTTGGTTTTTGTCTTCTAGATAGTTTTACTGGTTCTTCTGGTATTTACACTTGTTTCAGAACTATAGGGTAATCATAAAATGAGGGATATATTTTAAATTATTACAACAACAAATTAAGTTAATAACGAAAAATAAACGAAATCTAATTACTTAGGAAATGGGATTTAGCATGCACAAAACCAGTTACGGCAATTGGTAACTATAACTTCCATTTTGTTGCTGTAAGACTACCAACCTTTCTTCCAAATTGTACACGGCATTCCATAATATTTCTGATTAAATTGCACGAATTTGCTCCATAATATTGTCTTTTAATTCTTGTAGTATTGTTGCTCGTCTTTTAAACACTGCTTAACACACGATCTTGAAAAACGTTGGTTAACAATTCTTTGACTGGTCGGAAAATCTGCTCCATCCTGCATAAAAATGATGTTTTCAATTCCGTGGTGCTCGTTTTGCAGCTTTGAAGTAACATAATTTCTTAACATTTGCAAGTATGGTTCCCCGTTTACAGTTATAGACACGGCTTTTCCACTTTAAATTTCCTTGTAGAAATAGGGACCAATGATAAAATCAGTTGTAAAACGGCACCAAACGGTGACTTTCTTGTCATGAAGACCTTGTTCAACGATCTACAGTGTTCTACAGTTTTGAATATTGACTCCACCATTCAGAGTAAAATGTGCCTCATCTGTCTATAAAATACGGGATAACCATTCGGGCTCAATTTCCCTCAGACCTATTATTACGGAAGAGAAATCGTACCTAGTGGCCAAATCTGCCTCCTCTAATTCAAACAGCATTTTCAGTTTATATAAATACATTTTTAGAATGTTGCGTAAAATTTTCCAAACCGTGGTATACAGCACTTGGAATCGCTTGAATATTGCATTTGCACTGCTGATTGCTAGTGGATTACCTCCGGCCATGTCCTGATTTTCATGAAGAACCTCTGCAACTTGGACATCACTGATTCTTGGTCTTTCTGATCTTGGTAAGTTAGTTGCAGACCCTGTTCATTAAAATTTTTGTAACAAATTGCGGTAAGCTTTTATTTGACAAGGCCCCGCTCTCAAACCCATTCTCGTGCGAAGTCTTCGTAACCCAACGATGTAATTTCTGCCGCATTCATAGTAACACTAAACTAAACCAATTCTTGTTTGTAAATCCATGCTATTAAGTTTGAGCCGTTTAACTCTACGTTTACTTAAGTCTTAATTTCAAAATAAATCTCCAAATTGAATTATTTCGTTTTGACACTCATGTTAACAATTGCAACGACAACTTTTTTGTTTTTTTCAGAGATACAGGAAAATCCAAATCCAAAAGCAACTAGTTTCCATTTACTTTTTGCTACTAGCTTGATTTCTTGAAATTATGTAAGACTTTAAAGTATACCCCTTACTTTATGATCACCCTATATAATTCCTATTGGCATCTGTGTGTCAAAACGTTAACATTTGTATTTTTGACACGAATGGCAGTTACTATTCATTTGTTAAATTTTGCAGCATCTTTATTAAAATACTTGGATGAGTTTAACTATTCGTAGCTTATGCCAGAAAATTGCATTTATGCTCGTCGCGAAAAAAAACCCAAAATTTACTAGCAGGGCATTTTTCTAACTTTTAAACTTCCAGCTTGTTCTTATTATCCTGAGCATTGTTCCGAAGAAATTATGGTCCTATCTCTGATAATGGCAGAGATATTTTAAAAATACTAAATTTTCAGAGCCCGTCATTTTTAGTTTCGAATTCTGGTCGTTGTTCCAGATTGTTCTAGTTGCCCTGAATATTGTTACAGGTTATTCTAGTTATTGTGAATATTTTTTCCAGGAAATTACGGTTCTAGCTTTCGTAAGAGTGGAGATATCGCAAAAAACACTCAAAATTTTCGCCCATATTGTAATATTTTACTTAATACCCAGTGTCCAATCTAAAAAAAAAACATAAGTTTGGTTAGTCACTGACGAACGTAGCCCCTGTAGCCCTCAATCAAATTTCAGAAAGGTTTTTCGAAATTCCTCGCCGTTTAGTTATAATAGGCTACCCCATCTTGGTTGCATCACCCCGTATATATGTAGGTGGTGTATTCTTGTTTCCCATTCCTTCTAAGGGCTGGCACCGGCCTGTTCGAGCAGAACATATTTCTTATGGTCCTGATGATAAATATTTATTTGTATCCACAGCTAATTTAATGAAATCAAGTTTTCTTATTTTTCTAAATAACATGCCACGCCAGACCACAGGATCGATAGTCGGCAAGGAACATTCTATATTCTTTCTTGCGAATAAGTCTACTTTAAAATACGATCTCATAATTCTATTGTATTGCATACCATTACTATAGGTAGGTATCAAATTCTCATGTTCTCTACTCCATTTTGGTGACTTTTTCACCCTGGTATTAAAAAGGCTTTCCTTGGCGTAAAATAAGATCATTAGTTTCAAAAAGACTTTTCTATAAAATTATAGCTTTGCTGCTTTTATTTTATTTTCTTAAAATTACAAAACTAATATTGTAGGAAACGAATTTCATTTTATGAGCCTCCTGTGATACTTAGATCTTGTAATTCTCTTTCCAAGGCCACTAGTTGAAGTGGAGTAATCGAAAATGTAAACTAAATATTACATTAAAGATAAAACAATGTGTCTCCGTAATTTAAAATATACAAAATTCGGAATTGGATGAGGAAGAAGACTATAGAGAGTTATTGAAATTGAAAAACTCTAGCATGGCATCTTTTCTGATTTTACAGTTTGAATAAATTCAGAAAATGCTTTTTCGATAAAATACAGCACGACGATTTTCTAAAAAATGTCATCCTCTATTCCACTTATTTATAACAAATTTTAATTCTCATCGTTTCGATTAATCAAATCTCTCATTGTAAATAATCACGATCTCCATATAATTCACTCGCGAAAAATTTATGCATATGCATGTGTTTATATTTATTGCATACCATCGTACGTAAGCTTTCATAAGATTAATCCGCGATAAAATAGAAATTAAACAGGCAACTGCTGTCTGTGGTAACTAGATTCACGGCACAAATCTCCGTCCGTCTAATAAATTCGAATTTGTCGGCTCGCCTTCCACGAAATATGGAACAACGATCCACCGATTAAACGTTTTCACAATTGGCACGCCAGCGTACACACGACGTCTATAATTTAGGACTTATCTCGATGAAATCGCGCTGTAATTATGTTATCTCCCGGTTTCAACTTGTCTGTCTTATTTATTAACACGTCTTACGTCATTTTGTTTATGGTATTCCTATTTATTAAAAGCGGCCGACTAGATGCTATATTCCGCTCAAGTATTACGTATAGAAAAATGTTCAACGTTTAGTCTTAATTATCACATGGTAAAGACCTTAAAAGTATTAAAGACTTTAAATCTAGTATGGTATTTAGTGTAACATACATGTGTAAAGATATATCTTGTAAATATGCATGCTTTTATCAATACCTAGTACATATGTGTACCGTTTAGTCCATTGTATATTGAGTAATTTGTGTTCTGTCGGTGTTTTATTGGATATCCTGCGATTTATCTTTACGCTTATGCTGCCAGCACGATTCTTTGTTTTTATTGTGTTTGTACTAACGAGGCTGTGGTTGCACAATACCGCTAAACAGACATAGTTATTATGAAACTGGATTCCACAGTATTGTCTTTTAAGAAATATCCAGAAGAAATTCGGTTTCGACATTCAGCTTAAAGGTACGCAAAAGAATAATGATATTGGCGGAACAAAATAGCTACTTGTGTTTTATATTGAAACGGTAAAAAAAAATTAAGAAAAAAAAAGAGAATGGACTTAATTGCTAAATTTAAGTGTAGATAAATTACGGTAGTTATCAAAGAATACTGATTTATTCTGAAATTATGTTTTATGTTTTCTAAACGTCAAATTCAATCAGCGTAAAATGTGTAACTTACCACCACAGATGACATCTGCTAAATTCGTTTGTATGCACTGGTGAGTGACATCTCCATCTCTGATGGTTGCCATTTCCCCATGAACTAAAACTAAAGCTTCTTCCGTGGACATGAGCATTGTTTTGCCGCATGGTATGTCCTCCTGTCTTCGTCTACCTCGTGAATGACTTCTAGATCGTCTTCGTCTAAAAATATGAGAGATGTACTTATAGAATTTAGAATTTTTTTACATTTTATCGTTAGAAATCGTTCGTTTATTAGTTTGTGTTTTAAAGGGACATTTAAGCAAATAATTTTGTTATCTAGTTTGTTAAATGTTGTGTGTTAAATGAATTTTTGTAGAAAGCAAGTAATAATTTTTTATACCTATAAAAAGTCTTATTTTTGGAAATATTAAAAAGAATTTTAAATTTCTATGGGCAGCAGTAGTGGTACACTTATTAAGAGATTTTTTTAGAAACTTATACTATATAAATACGCAGATTGTTCCATTATATATTTGAAAAATATGTAGAAAATCCGTTTTGTCGAAAATGTTTTTAATTTGACTTTTATTAATGTTTTAAAACATTAACAGCAGAGCTGGACGTGGTTATGGAGCAGGTAAATGACGCAATCATTTCAGTCTACAATGACAACTACCCTCTTATTGCAAGTCGTTCCTCGAAGAATGTGCCCTGGTGTAACAAGGAACTTGCGAAACTGAGGGGACAAGTTAGGAAAAAATGCAATAGGGCCAAACGAGGAGGGGAAGAGACCATAGATAAACTATCTAGGGTGCACTTCCCTGGCTCTGAGATGATGGATCAATCGAGGAACATCTGGGAGGAGCGCCGGAAGACGAAAGAGTCCAACGCTGAGTGGCAAACTTCCAGAAGGATGGTTGATTACGACAAAGTTAGATGGGCAATTGATTCATTCGAGATCTATAAATATTATGCAACATCTTTAGATGTAGTCTGGCTTTTAGATACATACCAAAGTAGCATTCATATCGAAGCCTGGGAAAGCAGGACAGGTTACGGCGAAATCCGTAAGACCAATTAGCCTAATGTGCTTTACTATGAAGGCATTGGCAAAACTGGTGGATAGGCATATCAGGGACGATGTACTGGCGCTAGCACCTTTACACCGTGATCAGTATGCATATCGGACAGGAATTTCGACTGAAACAGTACTCCACGAACTAGTTAGCATTGTGGAGGATACATTACAAAAGAAGGAAGGCTTTCGTCGACATCGAGGGGGCATTCAGCAACACGGGTTTTGACTCAATTATCACGGCTCTCATAAGCAGATGTGTGGACGGCACTTGTGTCGTCTGGATAGACTCTATGCTTAGGGAGAGAGTGGTAGAAGCCATGGTTGCAGGCGAGACTCTGACGGTCCGGGTGGCTAGAGTGTGTCCGCAGGGTGGAGTCTTGTCTCTCTCTTCTGTGATGCCTAGTTGCAGACGGGCTTTAGGGTGCTTAACAACCACTGGCATAGGCTACTGGCCTATGCGAATGACTTACTAATTATATCGTGAGGCAGGCAAACACCACGGTCAGAGATCGATTGCAATGACAGACTCTGACAACTGAGTCAGAGCTGATAAGACCAACATCGTGTCCTTTACCCTCCGACGAAAGCAGAATGGCATAAATCCGCTTACATTGAAGGGGGTAATGTACGTTGGAGTAACACTAGACTCCAAACTTACCTAGAATCAACATTTTGATAGAATTACCAAAAAAGCGGTGACAGTATTAACACTCGACAGACGCTTATGTGGAAAGAAATGGGGGCTAAGAGCAGACATGTTGAATTGGATATACAGCATGGTGGTAAAGCCAACAATGACGTATGCGGCTTTGGTACGGAGACGCATCAAAGAAACGCCATTCAGAAGCTGAGCAAAGTGTAAAGACTTGCTTGCTTAGGAATAACAGGAGCAATGCGGTCGACGCCGACTGTAGCTATAGAGGCACTCTTGGACTTGCCACCGTACTCTTCTAACCGTTATAGTTTACAAGTTGCCCCAATTTGAGAGGTGTGACAACTGCAATTTTTCACTTTGTCCGTGATTAAAACAGGTACAGCTCAAAAACTATAACCGTTAGAATGGTACTCTTACGGACTTTCTTGTAGAAGATTTTATACTCTATAAAAAGCTTTATGTCGGGAAGTCTATATTTGCGTAAAAAAGAGGGAATTTTTGTGACATCTTATTATAGTTTTCCAGTTGTATCCATTAGAAAGATGCGACCAAGGTTAATTTTGACCGTATCAGGAAGATGAAAATTTACATCTGCAGAACACCCAACTAACCGGTAGACAATTGGTGGTTTTAAATATTACAGTCCGAATTGTTTCTGTTATTTTACCAAAAATGATTTGCATGTATAGTTAGACAGATTTTTATGTTTTGAGCCACTTAATTTTGAATATATTAGTAAAAATTCCCTCGTCCAGTTCATATTATTAAAATAGAGAGCCGAAAGCGTGCTCTTAATGCAATGAAATAACTTACTCTGGTGTAACTATGAAGTAACCTCTCGATGTGTGATACAGTTTTCGTTCGGTAGTTAACTGTACCAGCGTATCGTATAAAATTCGTTCGCTAGGTGGTGACACATGAGGGAACGCCATTATCAATGATTCGCGTATAGTTTCGATGCCTGCAGGCCTTCCTTGGCTCGATAATCGAAGCACTACGGCACATACCGCTTCCGGTAAGGGTGTCCATTGTGTTTGCGTAACCGTGGATATATTGCAATCCTCGATATCCTCTGAAACAATAGAAAATGTAATTTAAAAGAATTAATCAATAAGAACAACAAAAATTGTTTCATAATTCTACATTCTGATTTAAAAATCGACTAATAACTACCTCCGTTTCGTTAATATACTTCTAGAATTCTAATTTAATTGCGTAGCGTTATATAGACTCTAACATTAACAGCTTGGAATTAATAACGCAGGAAAGATAAATAAATAAACGCCTCTTCATTGGGCACAGTTATAGTTTCACATATCCATTTCGGTTGTTAACGAATACTCGTAAATAACGTTTCCGCATTTCTGAAATAAGTTCCGTGTCAGTAGCCATCATACTAGGCGCCAGTTCTATTCTGAAGATTAAGATATACGCAATGATGTTATAAATAAAGTATTCAGCTTTCTGATTATATTTATGTCAGTAATTGAACGTCTCAAAGATTGAATAGAAAATCTACATATGATATATGAATATCTCAGTGAAATGTACAGTTGATATTAAACAAATGTTTGCAACCAATGGCCGCGGATTAAAGGAAAATAAATTGTCAGAGGCAATAGCTTTGTATTTGACAACAGATTGTATCAGATAAAGATATAAAAATTGGCAAGTAATATTAATTTAATTCGTCTTTGTACTTGAAGAAACTCACTCAAATTAAATTTAAATTTCAATTAAATTAAAATTTAGACGAATAAGGGCCATTCGTCTAAATTTCGACTGTACTAAAGAGAGATAAACTTTTTCATGCTTGATTAATTCGGCAGAATGGTTCATCACGTTGTGCTGACGTATGTATATAGAGAAGAATGCTGATAAATTTGGAGACCTGCAATAGAATTTCTAGAAGAATGGCGCTCCTTCACATTATTTTGTCATCATATTAATGATTGACAGGACGTCTGGATTTAACATAGTTTCCGATCTAACGCCCTTAAATTTATTTTTATTAACATTGAGATATTGAAGAACAGAAAAACAACGTTAACTTCATCACTGCTTTCTTTAAGAAAAAGAGACCATAGAGGAAGGCATTGAAGCTGTAAAGAATGGCATGTCTAAGTTCTAAGAAAGTTAAAAGTTTAAGCTTCCAAAAACGACTTTGAACGATAAAATATCTGAAACTCATCCTTTAAAACCGAGTCGTCCATGTGTGCTGATTGTTAATAGTAAACATTTTTGGTGCAGTAAGCGACAGGGGTTTCCTTATGACATACCACGATATTCGTCAAGTTGTGGCAAAGTTTGTGACAAAGCAAGGCAAGAACGTTCATGGATGGAAGAACAACGAATCAGCTTTGGATTTTATAAATCTGCTACAATACAATGTGCTGCAGTAAACAACATGACAACTAGTAGTAAACATCAGCAAGTTAAGGGATTTTACAACGTTACAGACTCATTGGAAAATGCGTCACTAGAATGTATCTACAATTACGACGAGATTAACATCACTGATAATCCTGGTGCAAAAAAGGTATTGGAGATCAAGAGTACTTAAGGATATCAGTAAGTATAATAGTTTGCGGAAGAGGTAGGGGCATCATGCTTCTATACATTGTTGCCCATAAAGTCTAATACTGGCATGAAAATTGTGCGGCAGAAGATCATGCAGGCACAGTTCAAGAAGAATGGTTTTTCGATATTTTGATTCGTCAGACAAACGCTAATAGCGCCCTAGAACAAACAAATGTTGTGATTAGAACATACTTTTTCCCGAATATCATCAAACCAGTAATAGTGAATGGTATCTATATGACTTCCTTATCAGCAAATTTAACAAATCTGATGCATCATTTAGATGTGCTTTTTTGCTTCTATGAAAACAAAAAATGTCAGAAAGGAGTGTCCCAATAGTCAGAAAGGACCCGCATCCCACAAGAGCAGTACTCAAAATTGTTGAATCGAATGTAGTCCCATATAGCAGATAATGCTGCCAAATCCTATAATCTGGCTTGAGGACAACAAGAAGTACCCTTCACCAAGAAAGAGTTTTGACAAAAATTTTTGCCAACGAATCGACTTTCTAGAGGGTGCTAGATTCTAGTTCATTAGAGGAAGTTACTTGTTTTCATATAATGGTGAAGCAAATTTGTAGAACTGAATCACAGCTAAATTACATATATTCCCTAAGTACACACTTAGCCAGCAATTAGCAAACAACCTATGCAATAAAATTGAAAATATTACTACGTTAGGTTCTTTCTAAAATAGGAATAATAATTCATGCCTTAGCGTTCTTTAACGGCTTGCACCACTTACAGGGGTTATTATCGGTAGACTAAGTTAAGATGTTGGCATTTCGCATTTGCTGTAGAATTTTGGAAACTACAAAAAATTAAATTGAGAGTACTTTCCAATTATGAAGCAAGTGAACTAACCACTAGCTCGGCTTGTTTTCTGAAACTAACGTTGGTTTGATCATAAAACTTATCTAACCAAAAAATGACTTAATGAACTTCACTTTATCGTTTCGTAAACGTTGAAATAACGTAAGATTTTTAACTAGAAATAAAGTTTGAAAAAGTTTGAAACCGCAAAATTAACGTTTACTACAATTATCTTATAAACATTAATTTTTAGGACATTATTTCCTATATTTTACTAAAAATAATTACCTTAATATATGAGTTATACGTTCTCATAAAACATCCTTTAAAAGTGTGTGTGTTTTTAGACAAGCAAGTCGGAGGGGGATACTTTGAGCAGTTATTTTAAAAGTAAAAGTTGTTATAGTTATCAATTTAATTACATATTCATTGTGAGTTCGTTCAATCAGCAAATTATTCACAAAACAAGTCACTGATGACAAAATAAGAACTACAGACGAGCCTTGTTGCCTCTCATTGTTGTCATTCAAGAAAGAGGGCGACAATGGCACCGGAGTGTTATCGTTTAATGATTATGGCGGTAGTTATTTACATTTATTTCATTTGTACTCTATCTATGCCACATTTTTTTAATTCAGTCTTGTTCAAAACTTAAAGACAAGCTAGGGGGTGAAGACGAGTACATAATTCTGTCAGAATACTACCAAGAAAGCTGTAGATTAAGTGAACAAAATGATATGGAAATTTGTTTGTTCTCATCATTCCAATCTTTTTAACACTTCCACTTTGAATATACAACTCAAAAAAAGAAACAAATTTGAAAGCGTTTAAAGACATGAATATGTTACTATAAGGGTATTTTATTTTCATGTGCGTGGCTATCCTGAGAATTTGCTCTAACAACGTAGTGCCATCTTGTTGAAACTGATGTTAATGAAATCCATACTATGCAATCCAGGTCAAAGAAGAATTGGTTATTATCGTCTGGTATCAACAAGTACAATTTTTTCAGAAATGTGATTTTTCCAATATGGAATAGAATCGGAGAATTCTCGTATAGGTTTCTGTTCTTTCAAATCCGGTAATTTTAATTGCTGACGAGGCTTAGCAGACATGAGATTCGTCACTAAAGAGTGGTTAGTTTTTGTGGTGCTGAGCCTTTAGGAAATAGGTTGCTTTCGGGTAGCAAGGCTGTACAGATGTACACTTATCGCAACGAGAATAATTATTTACGAAAATATTGTGTATTAAATTCCTTTGCACAACATTTCTTTTGTTAAGTGTAAACAATTTGCTAATCTATAGTAGAGATATATTTAGATCGTTGACCAAAGTTTTTAGATTTCAGTTTCAATACAAGACTCTGCAAAAACTTATTGGTATTGTAGCTTTTGTTTGTCTATTAGAAATCTATCTGGTTAGTATGTAGTAAATGACCTATTATGCTTTCAAAAGCGTATTAGGACGTATATGAAGCATTATCTTGTTTCAGTCTGTACAACTTCACACAAAAACTATTGACTTCCTGTATAAAATTTATACATATGCATCTATTTTACGAGAGGAGAAAGTACTAATAATTCACGCTCTGCGCACGACATTTAAATCTCGTGTTCAAAGATCGGAACGTTTTAAAAAATCACCCACCGTGCTCCTATAGCCAAAATGTTGACTTGTTAAAGCATGCGCTAACGTTGCTTATTATAAACAACTACCTTTATTTTGGAAAGAGCCAAAGCTAGTGTTCTTAAGATAATGTTAATTTCGTAATAGTTAATTTGAAGGATCTCATTAATGTGATAAAAAAACTTCACATAAGAGCTCTTAATGTTATGGGAAATTAATGCTTGAAATAAATTTTCCTAGAAAGTTTACCATTAGAACATGTTTTATATGGTCTGTTGTATAAATAAAATATTTTACTGTGGAGTATAAAATAAATACATAAATATGTTTTTATGTACTTGACGTAGAAGTCGTTAAAGTTGATGTTTTTAGAATTAATGGATCGTCAAGATATAAATGCGCAAGTATTATTCTTTGTTGTAGTCTTTTATTTAATATAACTTTTGATTATATAACTAGGTTAAGGATTATATTTAATGTAAGGTGTTCTTTTTAAGAGAGGATAAACGTTGCATGCTAAGAAATTATAAATAAAAATAAAAAAAAAACTATATTTTACAGTTTATTAATTTATCGTGAAAAATTTGGAGAGAAATTCAATTTCTTACCGGTCAACTCGAACGAATTCTAAATTGATAGAAATTTAAATATTTAAATGTTATATGTTTAGATGCAGCCTACGCATTAACTGTGTAGTAAACAATTTTAAACGGGGCAACAGTTTTTTTGTGCTTTAATTTAAGTTTTAATTAATGCAATAAAGTTCAGCTGGTATTGCAATTATTTATTTTTACTCATATTGCCTATTAATCATCACTTAATTAACTTAATAGAAATAAACGATAATTTCCTAAAATTAAGCGCAATTCAATTGTTTTTATATCAATTACATACGAAAACCCGTTTCTGAATTTAATTGCGTGGTTACGGCAATAATATTAATGACAATAAATTACAGTAAATTGCGAAAATACCCAGAAATTAAATGCCATATGCTTCGCAAACTTTTAGAATTACTAATGTGCGTGGGTTGACGATATGGAAGGTATGACATACAATATGTAAATAGGTACATAATACATAATCGGAGCAAAATAAAAAATAAACTGGTAAAAATGTTGTTAATCCTCGAGAAGTATTGGCCAACAATACTGCGAAAATTTCGCGTTTCGATATGGCGGAAATAATCAATTTGACACAGATATATATGTACACTAAATAGATGAATTAGATCACATATGTGGAGTACGAATCGATCACGAATAACTAATATGTACTTACATATTAAGATCAATTACGCAAAATGTCTTTGCAGAGAAATGACACAAATAGTATCGTTCACGATATGGTTTTCTAGGTTGGCTAACTTAAGTACATATAACGGCAAAGTGGACTTTAATAAAGCAGTTTCATTTATTTTAAGGAAACATTACATATAATCTTGCAATTAATTAGCAAGCAATATGATTTTTGAAAAGTTTCATTTTTGAATGTATAATTATATTTGCAAATGAATACTTGAGTTGGAGTGAAAGGGTATTCCATCAAATTATACGTTTAACGTTATAACAAACGCAGCATACAGTAACCACATAGCCCAAGAAGCAACACTTCAATGACTATGTAACATCCATCAACCTATTCACTGAAAATCAGTACCAAGGTGACCTTATGGAACCCCAGTGCAGCCAGAGCTAGTTTATGATGCTTCATATGCAATTTCGTTGTCTCCATTGCTGTGGCATTTTTCTTCAGACACTGTTAAATAAATAGTCGTGTTCTCTAGTGCATTTAATAATAATAATAATAATAATAATATATGATTTATTTCCGGAATAATAACAATAAATACACAACTACAGCAAGAAAGAAAAACAAACAGGAAAATGGATTGCATTCAAGTTGGCACTAAAGTCGTAACAACCGACTCTTCCATCCAACCCGACAGAGAGAAAATAATCTAGTACTATACTACTACTACTACTACTATTAAATACATATAAACTAGATTGAACATTGCAAGAGTTATAGAGAGCATCACAAAAATTAAAGTGTGAGAGAACTGATTCACAAAGGAGTATCTTTGTTTTAGAACTTAAGAACATTCTATTACCGTACATTGCTTTTAGAAAAGAATGATCTAACCCAATGCGTCTTTGTCCAAATAGAATCAGTTCTGTCTTTGAAGGGTTTAAAGATAGCGTGTGACCAGTGGCTCTTTGGCGTTGACAATTAATGTCTTTGTTCATTTCCTGGTACGCTTTTTGTACTTCCCAAGGAAAAAAAGAGTGATATATTTGTGAATCACCGGCGCAGAAATGACACTTGGTGAACTTTAAACTATTCTAAACTTCAAGGAAGACTTTACCTGTTCCACCATACCACACTGATATGAAGATAATCATATAATAAATTGACCGCACCCTGTCCCAAACCAATGTGAGAAAGTATACTAAACATCAGTATGTGATTAATGGTGTTGAAAGCTTTAGTGTAGTCCAATAAACACATCAATTTTAGCTTACCTTTATCATTATTTTCTATTATGTCATCTACTATGTTTAATAATGCTGTTGTGCAACTAAATTTTTTTCTGAATCCAGATTGGACCTCGGGTAATATATTGTATTTATTCAAGTAATCTTTGAGTTGCAACTCAATTATTTTTTCCGCAATTTTAGATAATATCAGCAAAATGCTGATGGGGCGAAGATCCCTGAGTTCCGTTACAACTGCCTTCTTTGGCAATGGAATTACCAGAGACTGTCGCCAGCACACTGGAAATTGTCCCATTTTGAAACATGCATTAATAATATGAGTGACGTATGGAAGTATGTGAGGACAATATAATTGCATGAATATGTTCGAGTCATCTACGCCTACACAGTTACTTTTTATAGATCGGCTTACATTAAAAACAACATTGTCATCAACCGTATGAAACTCGAAGTTATTAGTATTGATTTTAGTTCCTAAATACGATCTATAATTTTCGTAATCAAAAGATAAAGTTGGAATAGAACTAAAACTTGTTAATTAGATCTGCATTTTTTAAGTTGTCCGGAATGTTATACTTTTGTTTATTCACTACACCCGTGTCTCTGAGAAGCTTCCATAATTGTTTATTGATTGCAGTGTTTGTTAAATTTCTTAGTGCCTTGTAGTAATTCCAGTGGACAGGATTGTTAGACTTTTTAAACGGTTTAAGGGCGTCATCACGATGTTTTTGCATTACCTTTATTGTTTTAGTTATCCAGGAGGCAGGAGGTCAATTGAAGCGGGATAGAGTTGTGTTTATCATAAAGACTAAGTAAGTTGTGATTTAAAAAGTCGGCCATATCATTGACATTATTAATATCAAAAATATGATAAAACGGAATTGAATGAAGAGGTCAGACTCAAAAACATTGAAATCAAAATATTTCAAACTCCTAAATACACGCACAATTATCATACGTCAAGAGCTGTATGATATTTCTAATAATCCGTCAGTTGTAATTCTTGTTTCAATCATTACCAATAACTTTCCAAAATCCATTTTTTACTTGCAGATACTGGCATAGGTGCTACATATATGTACATATTTTCAGGTTAGTTGATTTTAGTAGAAAGATGAGTTGACTATGGTTTGAGCTTTGTCTATACAATAGGTTCTTTTTTTTATAGAACACCTGTACATTATTTAAGTACCGTGTATCTGTATACATTTTTTTTCTCTTTTGCAACTAAATATCTTAAAAGCTGTTGAGGTCTAGTATGTTAATAAAACTTCTCTGATATTGAATAAAAAAATATAATAAGATATTGGGCGTTTTATTAAAAAAAAAACTTATCGTATAGACAAATCTGATCGTCCTGTATATATAACAAAATATTTTCTGTTGTAGAGAACGTTACTTTAGATACCTTTTTCACATGTACGAAGTTAATGTCCAGAATTTATGAAATAGAAATATTGAAAGCTGTTCTAGGTAAATCCAAATATTGCAGAAAAACTTAGAAATCAAACTTGAATAGTTCAAAAGAATTTCAAAAAACGTTTAGTCTAAGTTTTCACAGGCAGATTTCGTTTTTCTCTATTATTTCATTAAAAAATCTAGAACAATCTGGTACAACTCTCAAAACATGGATTATTAAAAGACGAAGTGAAGCAGCGAAATTTTGTTTTTTCAATTTTTTCGTGAACAAGCTGGAAAAATATTCAAAATATCAAATTTTGGAAAATTTTTTGGAAAACAACTATCCAACTTTGACTTCGAAATAATTTTTGGAACAACTAGAACCTTTAATTTTTTAACTAGCGAATTTTGATTTTTTTTTTTATCCAAATTTTTAATGTTACTTTGTGAAACTTTGGTACCATATAAAATAATTCTAGGATACCTAGAACACCTCTCAGCACAGGTCGTTAGTTGAAGTTCGTGGAATTATTGTTGTTATTTTTATAAAAAAACCATGCATTTGTTTGATGTTTTTTTTTAAATAATGTGCAAGATGCTGCTATATTTATATGAAGGAAATATAAATCTGAAGAAATAACAAGTGACACAATTAAAACGGATTTCCGTACAATCAACTAATTTATTTTTAATTCAAATGAATTAAAATTTAATTGTACCGTTTAAAAAATTACTTCCATCGCGATCCCGTCAAAATTTAAATAAAGACATTTTATTGTCTATATTCATCCTTATCTACTTTACGATTAATTCATGCCGAATGATTAATAGATACCACTGAGCGCCGCAATTTACGCAAAATAATTTATCATTCAATTCGTTTTGACGGTAATTAAGGCGTTTCATTGTAAGGCTTCGCGTTTAAAGCGCAGCAAATAGACGGGAATGCCGCGCACCACAAGACGGTAATTACAAGGCGAATGCAGCAAAAGTGACAACGAAAAAGAGCAAAAACCAAAAAGATAAATGGCGCGCTACTATTAATGTATCGTAGTCGGCGTGTAATTTGCGAGAGACGCCAAACATGCGATCTGAGAACTATCTAGGTCAAAACGCGAAACAAGTGGTAAAATTAGCAGGAGATAAAATATCGCAGATAGGGTAATATGCATCATGTAAATACTTTCTGGAATTCAACTCCTGTGTGCGGTCTTTCATTAATCTCAATTAATTTACGCAGTTGACGTATGCAGACTTGTCTTTGTTAACGTTCCTTGAAATGTTTAGCAAAATCTCATTTTAATTAGGGCACATACGTATATATTAAATCTAATTTTATTTTGCATACATTTCCAAGATTTGTAAAACTAACATTGCAAATAAACATTCATTTACACCTAATTGTAGAGTTGATATCGCTAATATAATATTTATTCGTCGTTTTAGTAGCAAGTGGTAAATTGAACAATAAATTAGGTCATAATTACATAAGATGTTATATTTCTATTACCTGTGTCAGCATATGAGTGTTACCACAATTAACAACAGTTTTGACCATCTTGTGTGGAAAAGTTACAATTGCCTTTTTATGTACTGGTATACAATTGTATAGATGTATGTATGTACATATACATACAGAGTGAGCCAATAAGGTTGAGCACAAGTTGAATTTCCCGCTTTTTATTTGTTGTCTTAGGTTGGTCACAATGACTGTAAAACATTGGAAAACGTATGTCATAGTTGGATCACATTTGGAGGTGTTTGGCGTTGTTGTAAATAATTTTGTTCTATCCGGTTTTTTCTTCAGTTTCTTCTGCGTTTTTTGTTAGATTTTATTAAAATTATTTTTTTTTCAAAACAAACAGTCAAGTCGTGTCGAAAGAAAAGTAATAATGGAAAATCAAATATTGGAGGTTACATTGTACTTAGGTCCCATGTTATTTATTGTAGGCAACATGCCGTTATCTGAGAAGCAAAAGGCTTTCATTTTGAAAGTTCATTATCTAAGTGGTGTACGTAATGAGGATTGAACATGGTCATACTCCATACAATTATTTATTCAACAGTTCGAAGAAACATTTCCTGATGTGCATATACCATATAAAATGTTTGTTGTTCAGCATAGAGATCGAATTGCTTTGCAATTTGAAATTTATAATTGTGTTTGCAAGTAAAAATCAACTGGTCGACCAAAAGTCCTTAAGAAACTGTAAATGATTTACAACATATAGAATAAAGTCCAACTAAATCATAGAAAATTATTTCATTTTGAACATTTATTATAAAATTGATTTTACATAAATTTATGTAAGTTTATGTAAGAATAAAAGAAATTTATTATTTGGGTTTATGCCCTATTTTTAATGCTTAATATATTTTTATTGTACTAAGTGTTATTTATTTATGATTTTTATCAATAAAAAGTATTTGAAATTATTTGTAAATAAAACAAAGTCTAACATAAACAATCCCCTAAATATTTTCTGTAAGATAACACCAAAACATTTCCCAGTTAATACTGTAACCTTAGCACCCGTTTTGAAATGTTTGTTGAGACGCCTATGAGTGTACGACAGGTTGGCCAACTTAAAAAAAATGAAAAGTGGCGGGAAATTCAACTTGTCCTCAAACTTATTGGCTCAGTCTGTATATAAGCTTCTAATAACATGTAAAAAGCAAAAATACTAATGTCAACACCCTCAGTTCCACCCCAAACTGCCAATACCTAAGTACAACTCAAAAACATAACTTCAAATCCGATAACAAATCAATACAGTGTTCAAGATTTTTTTTTGCTATTGCACGGGCGGGAGAACCGTAACGGCAAGCTCGGCCATAAGAGAGACCTATTGTGCCCCCGTGCCGTTTTAGTCCTTTTAACCAGGTTGCACTCGAACAAAGAAGTCCGCAACCTGATCGAGAGTTAGTTTACTTACTTCAGAATCACCCAACTGATCGACCCAAAGTAACTCCGCCTCTCCCTATCCACCGTCGAGCAGTCGGCAAGCAGATGGACTGAAGTTTCCTCCACATTCCCACAGTTTCTGCACAGGGTAGAGTTTACTACGCCCATGCGTGCGCTCAGTGCGCAGTGATCGGTTAAGATCCCTGTGAGTAACCTTAGCCTGTCCCAGTTCATAGAGACTGTCTTAATCCCGACAGTTTTACAGTGTCTTATACCGGCAAGCGCATTCCAGATAGAGCAATGTCTAGCAGGGAGTTCGGATCTGACAAAGGTTTTGATGTTGCCATTGGAATTCCTACATGTAGGTTCTGGACCCACTAATGGTCGTTCGCTGGCATCTCTAGCTAGTTTGTCAGCCATTTCATTGCATCTGATTCCAGAATGACTTAGCACCTATCTCAGCGAGGTGTTGTGATGTTCCGGCAGTTTTACAAGAGTGTAATACTACCTCGGGATCAAACCTGACGGCCTGTAGTGCTCTAAGGGCAGCCTGACTAATATGCCCTATGGGCAATTATTTTGGCTTGGAAGATGGACGGAAAGCTCCCTAGGCTGAAGGCTTCGGCCTCGATTTCTCCGTCTCTCCAAATTCCAATTCCCGTATCGTTTGGTGTTTTAGAGATGTCCACAAACCAGCAGGATAATTTCCGTCTCGATTTGTGAACGAAGGCTTTTGCAGTCTCTCTGTTGGAAATGTTTACATTATATCCCCCACTGAAGCTGAAGACGGGCGAAATCTTGTCCGCCCTCATGGACAGTGGTACTGTTCTATGTAGGTGAAGATAGAGGTATGAGCTCCCATTTTACCGGAGAAACCTCTGCACCCACTAAATTTTGCTCTGTAAGCTCGTAGGGCTGCTTCCGACCACAGCACAAGCTGCAGCGGAGGAAGCGTACAAAATAATTTACAATTCTTTTAATCGTCAAGTTGGTGACCATCAAGTGGTGAAAAGCAACGTTGACAAAAGATTTTTCGTAAAATTAAAAATGCAGTGTGTTTCTATACAGAAATACTCGAATAGTATTCAGTATTAAAAAAATATAGGTGTGAGCTTTAATACTGAGTAGGTCTAATTCCTGTGGTTCAGATAACATCAGTCTTAAAATGATAAAATATTGCTACCTACTTCGCCTTCCGGTAATTACACATTTAATAAATTCTTGTTTAATCGATGGTAGATTTCTTACTTGTTGAAAAAGCTCTTTGATTACTCCTTTTCCTAAAACATCTAATCCTAATACTTTCAGAAACCTTAGATTGCTTTCGAAAATCTTGGACAAGGCAGTTGAAAAGCAAATTCGTAATTATCTTGATGCTAATTCCATTGTTCCAAGTCAACAGTCAGGGTTCTGCCCTGGATATAACTTGCCACAATTTTATCACTATTTTTTAATGAAATAATAGAGAACGAAATCTGCCTATGTATACTTAGTTCCAACGTTTTTTGAAATTCTTTTGAACTATTCAAGTTTGATTTCTAAGGTTTGCTGCAATATTTGGAATTACCTGGAACAACTTTCAATATTTCTAGTTTATAAATTCTGGACATTAACTTCGTATATGTGAAAAAGTATCTAAAGTAACGTTCTCTACTTATTAGTATTTTGACACATATTAAATGTCAATTTCTTCCACTGAAGAAGTCTTACTAACGAAAATATAATTTTATATGTTCTGGAATAAATTGGTATTTAATTAATTTGCTGTTTCATTGACCTACAAGTAGGAATACTTCAGGAATTGAAAGATAGGTTCTCTACAACAGAAACATATTTTGTTATATATAGGACGATCATATTTGTCTACACGATAAGCTATTTTTTTAATAGCACGCCCTAGTTTTATTAACATACTAGACCTCAACAGCTTTTCAGATATTTAGTTCCAAAACAAAAAAAAAAAGTATACACACACAGTACTTAAATAATGTACAGGTATTCTATAAAAAAACAAAGGAACCTATTGTATAGACAAAACTCAAACCATAGTTAACTGATCTTTCGAAAAATGTCACACCTATATATGTAGCATGCAAGTATCTCCAAGAATCTCCATGAATATTTTTTTTCAGTTTTTTTTCTGTGTGCCTTTAAATTTTGTCAATTTTGTCAACATGGTAGATCCAAAAAATGGATTTTGGAAAAACATTGGTAATGATGAACAAGAATTACAACCGACAGATTATTAGAAATATCATACAGCTATGATGTACATATGATAATTGTACCAGAGGACACGACTATTCATTTAACAGTATCTGAAGTAAAATGCCACAGCAATGGAGACAACAAAATTGTATATGAAGCATCATAAACCAGCTCTGGCTGCACTGGGGTTCCATAAGGTCACAATGGTACTGATTTTGGAATTCGTGGAGATACTGCAACGACTATCTGTGGAAGCATTGTTAAAGTGTTGGTTATAAGCTGTTAGACAGTCAGATATGGAAGCAAACCAAAGAGCTGACAGACTAGCCAGGAATAAGTTAAATCGTCCTTTTAAACATTTGCAACTTGAAAGATTATTTTAAAAAAACAGTGTCATTATTGATGAAGGATCATAGCATGGAAAATCGCCAAAGCTTTCTTAGAGAGTCATCTAGCAACAGTAGTTACTAAAAAAGCAAAAACTGCGCCACTCTATCCCTTCTGTCTCAGTTTCTGTCTTATATCTTCTTTACTTTTGCTTTCAGATTTCGAATCTTCCACTGACTTTCAAGAAACTGAACTTGTCCACTTTTTCAATTCCACAACTGTGTTGCAACACTGTCCCTAATCTTTAAGCGCTTTATCAACTTTTTATTAATTTTTTTCGATATACTACATTAATTAATTTTTCACCGAAATAACATAATATATATTGCGATTCTTGTAATTATTGCAATTAGCACCCACCACACATAAACAACCAATTATGAAGCACAATAGGCCCATGTCCATAGTGGGAATACCATCAATGAGACTATCCTGTACAGAATAATAATAAGATGAAGTCCATTAATGTACAGAATCGTTGGGATTTTGAAAAATACTTGTAGTTTAGGAAAACCTTTAGTGATCATTGTATATAGAAATTATCTATATATTCCAACTAAAAATTTTACGCAGTTGTTTTTTGTTCAATTAAGATTCACAATATACACTATAGCGAAGACAATTTATTGCATACTTGACCTTTATTCTATATCAATACCTTCTATCTTGTTACTATAACTTTTTTATAATTTATTTTCAACGTGTGTCAAATTTGATTTAAATTAATTTTCCACTAGTTATGGACGGAATTAAGACAATTTATAGATAGTTTCTTTTACATAAATTATGTGTCAGTAAGAAAGAAATAGATTAGATTAGGGGAATCATTTTTGATTCAAAATCAGTAGACCACAAGCCAAAAGGAATTATTTATATGAGCCTAGCTGATCATGAAGTTTATATCTTTAGATTCTTTTGTTTGTATGTCACGACATAAATATTTCCGTTAGATTAGTGTTTCGATAAAATAGATTGATATTTTTCAAAACATTGCCAGCTCTAATAGTACCGTACAGAAGCCTATAATATGAATTATCCCTATATGTGTATATTGCATACACTATATGATAGGAAAAATACGATAAACCCGAATTGGAAGCAGATACATAGTACATATGTATCTCTTAACTGCGACTAATAATATACATGTTCATTGTATTCAAATCATGCGAAAGGCATTAAAGAAAAATCGACTACACACAAAGAGTAATTTCACTCGTTATTTTTAATAGATGCGAAAATGTATGGCATGAATATGTTGTGAGTACGATCTAGCATAGATAACATATAAACGCGTATACTGCACTAATATGGATTTTTATTATGGCATTAATTAATAGCGAGTTACCTGCTTATTCGAGTTGAGATCGTGAGAGAGACTTTTAAGGCAGTCTAATTATATAATGTTTAAGAAGATTTATTCAGTATTACAGACCATATTGACAAATGAAAGAATATAATAATTATAGAGTTATTAGAAATGTAGGTAGTAAGAGTTATTATTAAAGTAGATAGTAGATTAAATTGACTTCGAATATAGATTTTAGTTGTATTTGAATCTATTAATAGAAATCTTAATGTCAGCAATGTGTGTAGGCAGCTTAAATTGCTACTATTACGTGATACTATCTAAAATCATCAATGATGACGTATATATAGTATACCAATACAAAATTTAAAAAGTGTTTTTAATTATTATTATTCGTTTGGAATTAATTACATTGTTATTTTGTTGTAATATTTCCGAATATTTCCTAACTTTGTGATAGTAGTGTACTTATATACGGAGTTCGTTTTTATCAACAAAACAAAGTCGTAAAAGAAGTCCATAAAAGCTAGCTCGAAAACAAAGTTATAAAATAAGAAAGCGGAAAATACCAGCCTAAGAAATTTAGATAATGATCGTTTTCCTTGTATACCCTTTCAGAGGGCTATAAGATGTAGTGCAGATGTTTTATTTTATTATAGGACTTGTAATGAATGGAGTATACACCCCAGTGGAGACTGGTTTGTGCAAAAATACAAATTCTATATGAAAACTGTTGTGCGTACTTATAGAGTGTGTAGTAAGTGCAGTATGGATTACTCATCTACAATTTTTCTAAATTCTCTGGTTGAGAATCTTGTATTGTTAAACTCCACATTTGAAATCAACATTTTTACATATTTATTAGAATGTTGATGCAATGCGTACAAGTAGTTAACATTTCTTTTTTTAATTGGAGCGTTGCCATCCTGAATGTTTACACGTTCTGAATTGCTCTTTACTCTATGGATCATAGCAATGAACTCACACTTCACGCGTAGTAACAATAAGTTAATCTTGCTTGCCTGTGCCGTAAAACGTACACCTACAGTCGCTATGGGAACGATGTTAAAGTTAACCCCCTTGCATATTTACATAAAGGGGGAGGCGAGAATAGGGGCATATAGGCTGAAGGCTGGTAGAAACTGGAGATCCCAGAATTCTTCGGGGTATGCCAGAATAGAGAGCGAAATCACAAACCCTATATTTGAAATGGGCTGTGATACGATGATTCCTAAACTTTCCTTCGAAAAACACTTGAAGGTCGTCGTAGATTGGGATGAGTAGAGAGTAAATGTGAAACCTGGATTTCGAAGCCATATCTGGTACGTAGCTGGGTCAATAAGAACCACAAGCTCTGGAGCAGGTACATATAGTGAAATCATAAAGAATATATGGCATTAGGGCAATATACCAGCAGACAGAAATACTAGCAATAGAGACTTGTGCCCAAAGGGCACTGGAAAAACAAGTTAAGGGTTAGCTGACTCATATCCTATCGGATATCCAGGCAGCCTATCAGATAACCTCGAAACTAGCTTGGGACTGCCTGGAAAACTTAAGAACCCTGGCCATAGATAACAAAATCACTATGGTGTGGGCACCGGGTCATAAGGACATATCAGGCAACGAAATAGCAAACAAGCTGGCAAGAAAGGGTTCGGAAACAATATTCACTGGACCTGAACCACGTCTGACGATAACCAAGACTGTGATACGTGGTGCAGTAGCTGAGTGGATTACAAAAGTATACTGGTTACACTGGAACAACGTTGAAGAGCAGATAAACAATAAACGGATGATCGGGCATCTTTAAGGATGTGCCTATTGGTGGAGTATGCAATGAGAAGGAGAAAACGGACAATCTTTGAATGCGTCGCATTGGAACGACGGAGACTGTCATTGTTGGGACCAAGAAATCCACTGAAAGGACTGTCGAAAAAGGATTTACCACACAGGGTGCCAAATCTAGTTAAAGGAAAAAACCTGACTCGTGCTTAGTGATAAAATAAACAAACAACAAGCCAATCAAAGAGATTTCTTACAATGGCGGTAAATTTTGCTTAAAGTTCTCAATGGAATGCGTTATCAACTCTAGCAACTCCGAATCAATTTGGCCGACAACTTTTCAATATCTAAGTTGTAAGGAGTGACAATTATTTATACGAAATTATCTATGCATATATTTGAACTTGCTTCAATAGCTTTTGTATTCGTTTTCAGCAAAAATTTGATGGTTAGTTCTTGGAACTTGAACGTGATTGAGGGAATGTATTTGTCGAAAGAATTATTGGATCAGAGGTATATCTGGTATATCTTTCGAGGTAAGAATAGGTAAAATGACAAAAGAAGTGCTAGGTTCCTCAATCAAACAGAAATTAGTTGGAAAAATTTGTACGCAATAAAATAAAGGGAAAACTTTTTTTAGAAATAGCTGTCGTAGTTAATCAATCCATATTTGTCATTCTATAATACAATAATATGATGATCTTTAGCTCAAGATGCATTTTAGAATTTGAAATTTATTAGATTACGATATTATCTACTTTGCTCTAACTCAAAAAAGTATAAGTGTGATCAAATTTTCGATTTCAAACGTGTAACAATGAGATTGAATGAAGATTCAGAACTTTTAAATCTAAATGTTGGTAAAACAATGGAAAGAGAACAAAGACATCTGTTATACTATTTGCATTGTAATAATTATTAAAACTGGCAGGTGTTCTAATTATACTGTCACGCAGATAAATAACAGAAGCAACTACCTCATAGACATGCAGTACATGAAACCATCATCATAGAGTAGTAGACCATTAAATGGATAATAATCAGATTAAATCAACGCCTTTTATTTATTGAATACTTACTATTTGTTCCAACTAAATTGGTAATTCAATTAGACTAATTGACCTAACGTTCTCTAAATGTGAAGCAATAATAGTAACAGTAACGAGTAATGAAATAGCTGTAATCTGGTTCATTAATCTTAACGTTTCTGGTATCCCACAACTTAATTTTTCTCTTAATAGTGTGGCTCCACTACAATTGTCATATCTCGTATCATTAATAAATTTATGGTTGAAGTAATTGTACTTGTTTATTTCGACATATTACGATATCTAAAAAGCTTACAATTGCTTTATCCCTTATTCTCACTAAATTAAATTAAGAAAAAATGAGAGATTATGGTTATGTTGACGTAATATTATTTCCTATCTAAAATTCGCTTTCTACGTTAGAATTTACTTTTTTTCCACCAAATTAGTAAACAATTTTTTTCTACCGGATTTGCTAGAACATAGTTGTTAAATGTTATACGTACATATGTATATGGCACCATATTATTGTCTAGCCATATCAAGTCAGTCCTAGCAACAATTATAAAGTAATTTGCTATATGTTATAACGAGGAAAAAAAGCGAAAATAATGGAGGTTCGCATAGGAATCTCTTACAGCTAGTTAAGACAATTAGACTTAAATTACATACTTTTAGTTCTTTGTGTCTTATATGAAGAAATTCTGTAGTTGGTATCGTGTCTACTTACTTGTAGTGTAGTTTCTATTTAATACTAACTGATGCATGTTTTCACTTGTATTTGCTTTTTATTCATGGGAGAATGTATTAGAATCGTGAAGTATGTTCTACGCGATCATCCCATGGTGTTTTGTGTCTTTTACAATTTAATACCATAATTATAATGAATGATTTGTTTGCAACAGAATTCTTCTTACTTAGAATGCTTGGCTGTATTGTATTTACTGACATAAAGGCTACTAGAATTTATTAAGAATATTTATTTAAAATCTATAATATAAACATTTATACAGTTATATTGAACAAAACGAAATATTTCTGTGACTCTATTGATGCCAAATATAAGAAAATCAGAAGACAAAATTTTGAAGTATAATGCCAGAAGTTGAATCAAATCTATAAGATCATTTGAAGTATGAAGGATTAAAATATATGAAATAAGCTTTCAAATTGAGACTTACTGACAAAATCAGTCGTTCTACCGGAAATTATATTGAAAGATGTTAAAATGAAGAAACTGTCCATGGAGTGTGTGCTGCTCATAAATTCATAACGATAAACATTTTAGTCAGTGTTTGGATAAAAATGTTTATACCGATTATACATATATTCAGTGGTATAAAAATTAAACGCAAAGAGCACTATTTTAGCCAAAGCACACCAACAGTTTTTGTTTGGTAACGTATTTATTATTAGTAATTCTGTAATGTATTTTAGAAGCTTGTAGACCGACACATTTTTCAATCCTATTTTATCTAGGATAAGTCATATTCTGCTTAAATATAGATCAACATATTTTTTAACTGCAATCATTACAATATGCAGCGTGCAGCTCCAACTATTTGAGAGACTTCCTAATTTTTTAGGGTTACTGATGAGATCGTGGAAATAAGTTTCGAAATAGCATGGCTGTACCGAACCTTTTATAGGTTTGCTATTGGTTGAGAGGGTTCAGAATCTTTTGCATTTATCCAAGTTACAAAAGAAATTTCAATGACAATATAAACAGTGTATATGATCACACAGTTACTGACTAATAGGCAGTATTAGTGGTATTATTAAATTTAGCAAGTTAGTGTAGACATTGCAGAATACAGAAATAAAAGTGAGTTGCTAAAAGAGTTTCTAAAAGTAAGTGGTTAGTAAACCACTATTATTAGTAATTAAGTTACAGAACCGACTCGATTATTAGCTAGGCTAGCGGTGTAGTGACTAATACACTTCCTTCTAAACAGTGGGTCGCTAAGGAATTTCATATTTTTAACCGTGCAATTGCGAGCATTCCGAAGTAAAAATGTGTATTCCTTTCTGCAATTGGCTAGTGGATAAAAGAAATGAATTTAGTACACGAAGTAGTATACTTTATCAAACTATAGTGAAGATTGAAGGTCTTTCTAAATAGGCTATTTGTAATCTGAATTTCTGTCAAGGCCACTTCTATTCAATTCTGTATTTTCTTTTCGAAAACCGAACATATGTTTTTTTATTCTGTTTGAAATAAGAATAGTTAAGGATCGACTGACGACTTCTGGTAGATCATTTGCATAGAATAAGAAGAGCAGTTATTCCAGAACAATAATAAAGGTATTTTCAGACTCACCAATACTTTGCAAGTAGTACTTGAGTGCTTATAGTCCACAAGAATAATTTGCATCATTCATATTAGTTATAGCAAATGGAACACTTCTTTTATTCTAACGTTGGAATGCCCAAAATGTGTAACTTGAATGCATTGACAGGAATAGAAAAATTGTGATTATCATTTTAGGTTTGTAAAAAACATAGAGAAGTTATTTGAGACCAATTCACGATTGAATGAGTCGTCAATTGGATATGTTTATTTCCTTCTTTACGAGCATTCTCATTAGACTTGGCAAAGAGGAGCAAGCTTCAGTGCAGTGCGAAGAACAACGGTGAGGGGCCGAGTAGTCGTATCAAGGCGAGCGTTCAGTAACGTTTACGTACTCGCATCATTTATGTTCGTGACATTGATTAGTCAGCATAGTGCTGAAACAGTTATTGTTTTAAGCTCCCATGAAATCACAAACTGGGTGGCATCTCTTAAATATCTGAATCATTAAATATGTTACCACACTTGCTTTAGTTAAATGAGTACAGCATGTGGAATAAATATTTTTTAATGATAAAAACGATCGTTCCACATCGAGAGATGTTATATACACCTTCACAAATTTGTCTTAGTATGAGAAAATCAAAATCCTTGTCAATAACACTTTCAAATGTTCGTATTACATACTCATTTTTTTCGCTTTCCGCCGCATATTGGTGTTAGTTCTAAATCCGGCATACTCAGATACGGACATTTTCTAAATATATGTGTACTGAAACGCACTCACAACGACCAATGGAATATAATATTGAACAACTGGGTTTGGTGCTGAGGGCAACGCAACGTAGGGAGGACGTTGCTGTCCATACTGCACTGAAACTTGCTCCTCTTTGCCGACTCTAATTATCATGATGAAGGATCGCACGTTTGAGCTTATTTTTCGCAATTTATCAATACGTTAGGTGAAGCAAAGTGTTAAAGATAAAAAATAATTGCCAACATATTTGTATTAAACATAAGAAGAGCTAGCAATTTTGCCAACTTTCTTCGCGATAAATACTATATGTTACTAGGTCAAAGTACGTAACGCTTCTTGTATTATTTATTATATATATTGGAGTTGTCAAAATATCTTAAGTAAACAACACTAAAAAGCATTCATTAACCAATTTTACAAACAAGCAATTTACCACCTACTAAAGGAACACAAAAAAACAAATTAAGCAATTAGTTCGTGACAGGTTGGTCAACTTATTTAACTTTTTTCGTTAAATTCTAACTTAACTATAATCGCCGTGTATATTTCTTATGCAGATATCTACGTAGTTATGTACGTTTTGTCGAAAACACTAATTTTAAGTCATTATGTAAACCTTTATTATGGCATAAAATATTTATTAGTCTTGTTAGTTGTGAACTAAGCTCGAGTGATTTTCTACTTACGATGTAATTTTTACCTAACGATTCTAGGAGAAATTTTAGTTTTTATTAAGACATTTATTGTACATTAACTTAATCTAGGTTTAAATGTTTGTGATGGACATTAGGGCCAATTACCGAGAAGATTTACTTCGTTTTAAAAGTCTAAGCTTAAAATTGAGGACTTCATCGTGAAGTTTAATTGACGAATGGCTCCTGCATCTGAAGTAGCAATACTGCTTTAATAAACCACACAAGATTATAAATTTTTCAAATGTAAATTATATATAATAAGTGCGAATGGCTGAGTCATAAGTCATAAGCACGCTAGAATTGTCGTATTTACATTAAAAATTAAATCTAATTTACTATATTCAAATCAGTACTATTAATAACACTAAACAACGATTATTAACGGTTTAATAACAATGATTATAAGGTGAATAATTTACAATCTGCAGTAGCACCTGTAGATTAAAGTATATAACATATTTTCAATTTTGCAACTTATTCGTTACACAATAGCTCACTTTATATAATTGAGACAGGTGATTTAGACGCGTGGTCAGGCTGCGTTTGAATGAAATATCGCGGATAATGAATTTACACATAATCGCAAACAGTTGGTGTGGTAAATGTATTTACTCTGAGAGAATTGCTGTTACGTAATACTACTTATTGTTAAAAACGCGGGACAGGCTATACATTGTAGCAGGTAGCAGGTTAATAATTAATTTAGCAATTGGCTGAGAACAAAGTAAATACTAAAGTATAAGAGGTTATGTGTTGTAATACCCACTTCGTGACACTGTTTTTGTTGATGCAAGCCGCTAATTTATGCATTTTGAAGTTGGCAAAGGATATTGTTTCATAAGTTACGAATTTTTTAAGTGAATAATGTTTAACTGTTTGATTCGTAATAACTACTAATAAATTTAGTTATTAGTTTTACTTAGACATTATTGCAAGAATGAAAAATGTTGTTGCAATATTGTGCAGTCGCTACCAGGTTAAGGTTACCATAGTGCTTCACTAGATTTCATTACAACTGTTACTGTTTGTATATTATACAGTATACTACCTAATGATAGACATAACATGTGTTTGGAAACTTTGATATATTTTTCCATGTCATATGTACACCAAAGTGTGTCATGTATACCTACAGTGTTATAAGTATCATTAGATTTGTAAGCGTTCGATCTTTATTACCGCAAACCAGTTCTTAGCTCTACTTCTACATGGTGTATGCTACCATCTATTTAAAATATCATGCAAATTTTTCAAATTTTCGGGAAATTTCCATTTGGTAGCGAAAGGATTTGCTTTAAAACAGTTTTATTTCTTAAAAAAAGTGCTGAAAAGGAAAGAAATGGTGAAAAATAAAATTCATCAGCCGCTCCTTCTGGAAAACTGAAATTTTCAAACTTAAAGAATGTTTAGCACAATGAATTTTCTTCTGAACTCTTCAATCGTGGATGACTGAATTGATGAAAACGAAATTCTGGTGCTCCCAATTTTTGAGAAATTGCGCTTTTGAGAATTAATTTATGGTTTGTCCTGTGCTGTTTCCATCTTTTAGTCCTCTACCATTGATACTTTATGATATTAATCCAGAAATACGAAATTTGGCTATCAAACTTTTTTTAAATGACTTTCAGAGTTCTTCACTGGATCTCTTGGTGTAGAAGTAGAACACTAGAGACTTCAGAGTTGTTTCTGGTTATGGTATGTTTGTTCTTCTGAAAATTCTGAAATTTACAATTTCGGATGGGGAGTAGAAAGCAGAATCTTTGGAACAGTATAGAACAAAGTTACTTATGAAATATATAGGCCCAAGAGAGAGGAGGGGGCGGTAACGACATTTCCAAAAAAAGGGAAAAAGTTGCATACTTCTTCATTATATCAACAAACATAGAAAAGAGCATCTGAAACATTTTGAATATTCCGAGAAGGGGGCTGAGATAAGTTAAAAAAATTGTTTGTTATTTTTTAGAACAAAACAGAACAATTGGGAATAGCTTTCAATTTTAATCAGCGGAAAACTTTTATAATAAAAATATCTTATAAAATAAAGGAGTTTATTATGTACTAGGATCTATGGTAAACAGAATTATTTATTATTATTAAATATTTTATAATAAAAATCGATTAAATCGTAGGTGAGCCCAGTTGCTATGATGTCATCGTCTATGATATGTTGGCATAGTCAACAAATTTTACGTAGCCCCACAAAAAATATCTATTGCAGGTAAACATCTAAAGAACACAACCTATAACGCAAACTACACCAAAAAGATTTTTTTACAACTGACTTAAATCAACATTTAAAGAAAAAAAAATATCTTAAAGATTTAAGAAGTCTTTACCACAACTTTGGAATAGATTTATAAATATGCTTAATATTGAAAAGTGAAGATACTCTCAAATTACCATTTGACAACTATTTTTTTTTTGAAAATTGTGCATAATGGGTTTATGTAAACATTGTTACGCAAAAAGTTACAAAATTATGTTCCTACTACATATACCGCTCTTAGTTATCTATACTTCCACGCTAGTTGTTTTTTTTTTTAGTACCATAAAAAATGTGAAAATGTAAGATTTTTCGTAAACCCTTGTATGTTTTACAAAAATTAAGCTACTGTAATAAATAAAAAAAGAAATTGTAAAGAAATGATGTGTCTTGTTAACAAAATAAGAAAATACAAGGTGGAGCAACTTTGACAATCCACATGTGGTTTTAAAGTTGATTTAAAGAAAAACAGACTTTGTGTCACCCTGTATAAAATGATGTACGCCAAATTTTCCTAAAATTCCAAAGATGTGATAAATTACATTTAAATTTACCTACAATATGCAAAAAAAATGAGTCAAATCGAATTTAAAATAAACTTATTAATGAACAAACTTCATCAATTTTTTGAGTGGATCGATTATTTTGCCGGTGAGTATATTTTATATTTATACCTACTTTTCTAACATTTGTTTCATTTCATATATCGTATTCTACTATTGCCTGGAAGTATTGTAACATCTTTGGTAATATCTTTATTCAGTTATATTTTATGTAGTTTCTAGCTGATGATGGCAATTTGCCGAAGCACGTTCTAGAACATAATAATATTAATGTAAGGCTTAAGAGGATTTTTCTTTTATATTTCAAATTTTTTGATCTACCTTACAACATGGATTACTTATGTACAGACATATCAATAATTGATAACTGCGTCTTAAATTTTACTTGGTAATATTAATCTGATTTAGAGCTCCAGTTATCATAGCAATCACATTAATAATTTTCGTGTAACATTGTAATTGCATATCTTCCTTTCAGCTATATTGTGAATATTACCAGTTTGAAAAACAAAACCTTTTTCCTGACAAATTTCTAAGTTGTTTTGACCTAGTCCACTCTCATTGAGCTATCTGGAATGTTAATTGATATGCAGCACCAACATACAGACGATAAGGATTATAGATATAGGATGCTAGATTAGATACTATTATCGTCATGCCAACAAAGAATGAAGAATCAGCTAAATTTCATTATCTTTGTTTGGAGAAATGTGCTTGTGAGGAAAAATTGTGAGAAGGTTCCTATTGGAAAAAAATGACTAACTACAATAACGACATATGGGCTTTTGGTGTTAAATATGTAAATATATTAGAAATACTTAAACAGTTCTATATACATATGTTATACATTGCATGTTTCTATATTCGGTATTCAAATAACAACAAATACGAGAACATTCGTCATTCATATTCTCACCTACGAAACATTTGTCAATTTGAATATGCACTTGAATAGAACAATACATACAATAACATACTTTTGCATACATTATGCATATGTATAGTTACATGTATGGTGGATAAGTTGCTCACTAAAACTGTCTACGGTATTACGTCATCTACATATCTCTGAGACCCTAATCCTTTCGACGTTTCTCCTGTTATCTATTCATAATATCTAATAATACCGCTTTAAGGACTATGAAACCCGCTATTAAAACGCGACATTTGTAATATCATGTAATTTAATTGATTGGCATATTTATTATACTTATGCATATATGAATGTATACTTTTCTTTCTGATCAGTCGCCATTAGCATCAAATGGCATGATAAACAAGAACGCTTAAAGAAAACGTCTATTTTTAGCCTGATCTCCTTTCGTCTGATACCCGTACATTCCAAGGTGATGAATAATACTATTGTTTTGTTTCATTTTGGTTACGGAGAAATGCAGAAATATGATAGCAGCAGGAGGCGTTGGATTTTTAGTTTCGGCACGTCCCACCAACTCGAGACTTTATTTTAAGCATAAATATATAAAACACCGGCTGCAGAGATCGCCGATAGTGTTTCGTTAAAAGATATGACAACCTTGGCTGTACCTACGTGATGAGATGAGTAAAAAGGATTTGCAACAACTTTTTCTATTGGAAGTACTATACATATGTATACTGTCTAGACGATAAGATTTTTTCCTTCTTTTGCAAAACTTAAGCGTGTTGAGATTTACCTTGAGATAAAAATTGTAAACGTTTAAGATGAGTGTGTGTGTAAATACACATATGAAAATATACCAGTTTTGTGAGGTTTTTTTAAGTGTTTATAGCTTGAGAAGCAAAGTAGTTTGATGTGATGTAGAGATAAATAGAAATAGAAATATCCTTGGAGGTTTTTATAGCTTTACGTAAATTTATTATACATAATTGTTTAATTAACTAGAAATATTGGTAAACAAATATAGTAACTAACTTGAATACTAGGCCAGTGTTATATGTTTGGTAAAAAGTATTCTTTGTATAAGACAAACAAAATGGGCATTTAACCTAATCAGTTTACATTAATTTTTCTTCAGTTATCGTGTCGAAAATGTGTTTTAATGACTGAAGAGCAAATAATTTTAATTCTATTCAACAAAGATGTTAAAACCTTACCATTTGCTGGAACTTTTTGGAAAAAATACAATCAATAGGAGCGATTTAGATTTCAAGATGCTCGCATCAAAAGGGCTCGACTATTTAGGTGTGACCATGGTCTATTAATCGACATACAAATCGCACTTGCGATACTTTACGAATTAGACTACCAGCCCCTTTGTGGGCTTGAAGAGGAATGTTTGGCAAAACGCAGGGGCCTGAAATCTTTAATTTTGTATTGGCTATAAAAGTATGTATATACTAGTTTGGTGGCACAAATCCAATATAGGCTAAGCAACAAAGACGCTGTAAGTCAGATAAGGAAAGTCTGCTCGCCCAGTCCATAGTCTCGGCGTCAACGGCAGCGATGGAAGGGGAGTGTTTCAACTCTGCGGTTGTTGGTGTAGTTAGAAGCAATTCTCGTGGCTTTCATAGCAAAATATATGTGCAAAGGCAGACCCGGAGATCATATATTTTCAATTACATCTAGCAAACGGCACCATTTTCTAAGAAGGCAAGCAAGATTTTGAATTTTTCTAAGGAAATTCGTTATTTTCAGCAGTGGGATAGCGAAAGATCACGAACTCCAAACGAGGCAAATAGTTTCTCGCTAATTTGAGAAGAAGAATCTATGGTAAAGCTATTAGCTCAGGTGGGAACATACTCCAAGAGAGAGAGATCACTCGCAGGAATCTTTAAACAGCCACTAAGCTTTGAATAAACACTCAGGAAATTCAGAACATACGGGAGTACAGCAGAAACTCCTGCGAAATTTGTTGCTCGTGTACAAGTTCGAGAGAATCAAAATGGTACGAAGGCACTGTACGGCAACACGATATTCGCAAATGATTGCTTGTTACTAGATCACATTTCATTTGTTCAAAGAGCCTCAGAAAGTATTCAGGAAAATCATATTTGCAAATGTCAATTGCTTGCCCCGAATAAAATAATCAAAAACCGTTCACTACGAAAAATAACCAAAAAACTATGATATCTCCTCTTAAAAGCATTCCGAGAGAAGATATTACATCTTTAATGGAGCTATCTGTTTGCACATTTCCTAAATAAAACGCAGACGTTGAAACAGCCAAATGTTTGTTTTCCGCTTAGTCTCCTCAACAAAACTTGTCTAAAGTAGATGGCGCAGCTCTAAGTTTGCTGCACGCCAACAAAAACATCATTCTTCTTACTGATAAAGGAAGCGGCACTGTCATATTAGACGAATCACAGTACGTGGATGAAATATTAGATCTTTTATAAGATGGTGCTTATGTTCCCTTCTCGTGTGACCCAACGACAGAATCATTCTACTATACACACAAAAAAGTATAATGCCCTAAGGATTCAAATCAACTCGATTGGTTGGTATTATCAAGAAATACATTGGAAGTACTGTTAAACATCTTACATTCCTCTCACTTTCTTAAAGTTATTTCTGAAATCTCTATCGATCTTTGAGATCTTAGTTTTGACACCACCTATGGAGCCCTTTTCTTAAGTTGTAGTCAATATTTTTATGGAGGCTCTTAAAGTCACAGCTTCGGAATTTGCGAATTTAAAACTAAAAATATGGTTGAGCTACGTTGATGACGCTTTCATTATTTGGCCTGTTGGTATCAATACACTGCCAACTTTCTTGGATTTCCTTAACAATAAACACCCCCAAACAAAGTTTGCAACATTAGCAAAGGAACACTTCGCATCGAGAAGTTGGGCACTTGGATAATGAGGTTTCTAATGACCAAGCTTTAAAACTAGAAATGTCTAAAATTTAATACGAGAAGTTCTAAACGTAAACAGTTGCATACGTAATTAAGATACTCATACACATTTATATCTTACATTCAAAAATGTAAACTCAGCCTAAAGATCAAAATGTTAACACTAATAGAAGGTTGTTTCCTTTCATTTTCTTGTTATTTATTTGTTTAAAGTCTAAACGAGTACAATAAGGTTTAGTCCGACAAAAAATTAACAATAAAGTATACCATGCTTGATGCAATTATCACGCAAGTTCATCAATTATCTTTTAATCCTGTCCCATATGCATGCTACTCACATTAACTTGTAAGCATACAACTGACACGCGATATGCGCGGATGCGGTTCCGACGCACTTGAGAACTGAATTGAGTCGGGTGAATCGGTGATGTGCGCGTACTTTATATACTTCTGTAGTTTGCTTTCGTTACCCGAGACCGCGAGCAAAAGAGAGAGTTTTCGTTGAAGGATTCAATCTCACTGCACGCCAATTACCAACGGAGCGCCGTTACTGTTTCGCATTTTTTCTCTCCTTTCAGTCGCACGCGGACACCGTTGACGGACGACGACAATCGCAATAACAACTCTCATTATGCCTGATAGGCAGGCCATACGCTAGGTAACGGATAGACGGTTTGGCCGTTGCCAGTTTCTTGTATAGCACAACTTAATTACTTTGACATTGCTATGCGATTTGTCAAATTGCTGCGTTACGAAGGTATTGTTATAGATCGATCAATAGTAACGTTATTGTTAGAATATCGGTAGTGGTTAAAAAGGATTTTCAATTGATGAAAATTATTTAAAATAAAATGAGGAAGTATGCGAATCATTTTATAGTTCGTGAGCTCCTACAGTTATGAAGTATTGTCACATCACATTCGTACAGGAAGAAGAAAGACTAAAAGAGGAAGGTCATTCAGTTAAAATAAAGAAAGCCTCACAGTTCAGTGTACTGGGTTATCTGAAAATTACACATTATAAAATAGGATAACGAATGTGTTACCGATGGGAAATTTAAGTGTGTATACTCACTGTGTACGCACTGCATACGTGAGGGTATAGGAGACCTAACAAGTTTTCTTTTACTTGCAACTTTTTTATAAGTATGGCAATACTGCTAAAATTCTTAGTCACTTTTTAGTAGAGGTATCACCAAAAGCTTTTGTCTATCATCTGAACGAACCCATTAAACATAAAGTTGCAGACAATATTACAAATAAATTCATCAAACAAGACAAACCTTCGTACAAATAAAAATATTTTCCTTTAAAAGTGGCAGTGGAACGAGAACGTTATTGATAAGATAACTTATCTAAATTAAAGAATAAAAATAGTACCCGAACAATGATACTATTATTCTGAAACGACAAATTTTAGATATGGTTGGAACATGTGAGAATGTGCTAATGCTGAACCAAATTTTGGATTTGGTAGATGTCAAATAATACAACAATCGTTTAATTGAAGGGAAGGAGTGGAGTGATTTAAAACACCACAATGATTGAGTCCGACAGTAGGTGGATGCTTGTACTTACCTTTGCTTTCGATTGAATATTTTTAGATGATGTGAGTAATAAATATTGAATTTTGCGAATGAAACATTATTTATTTACTTTTAGAACGTCAAAAAATAGGATGAATAGGCTGTAAATGATATAGATTTGATTTTTAATTGCATTCTTCCAATCGTTGCTGGTAAAGAAACAGTTGCACTAGACATATTTTTATTTATCATAGTTCTTAAAGGCACAAGGAGTTCTGATTAGGCAGTTATGTAATTTTCTGTATTGAATTTCCAAAATAAAATGATATGATTTTTAAACCAGTTATTTCGATTTATTGCAGATCACATAAATAATCATAATAGATAAATATACGAGAGAACAAGTCACACTGATACAGTTATTTGAAAAGGTATTAATAGATGAAGAATCTAGTTTGTAGATTATTAAACAATTTGCACGTCCTTAAGATAAAACACAACGTTTTAGAGGCAGAAATGCAGAGATTAACTATATGTGGTGCAAAACGAGAATAAAATAAGACATCGAGGTCTTTTACTTTATCAAGCTTTTTAAGTAAACAGTCATGTATAGAATAGTTGGAATCAATCTAGTTAATTTTCTTTGTATATCAAACAACACAGCATTTGTTGATATTCAGCTTCAGTTTAAAGGCAACACACCATTAGGCAATTATAGTTAAGTTATTCTGTAGAAGCAGTACATCATTCCAGGATTCAATGGGTAGATAGATTTTAATATCGTCTGCGTATGCGAGGACATGGCAAGACAAACAAGTAAATAAGTCCTTGATGAGGAGATCAAATAGAAGTGGCCCCAAGTGTAAACCTTGGGGAACACCTAATGACGGAATAAACTCAGACGACTTGTATCCGTCGTAAAAAACATAATGTATTCTATCAGTCAAGTAGGACTTCAAGAAGTAAGAACGATGAGCTCAATCCAAAAACAGACATTTTTTAAGTAAAATTCCGTAATCTATAGTGTCAAATGCACTACTAAAATCAGTATACATGTAGATGTCATGTATACTGACTCTGTGCATGAATTCGCTCACTGATAAACTGCGTTATAGATATCAAGTTCGTGACAGTTGATCTCCCTCGTACAAAACCATGCTGGTAAGGTGCAATGCAAGATTTGATGTTATTATACAAGCAGCAGTAGATTACACTTTCAAATACTTTAGTAAAATTGGAAAGAACTAAAATAGGCCTGTAGTTATTAACTTTTGTTGAATTTTATCATGTTTTTTGAAAAAAAAAACTAATTTTAGTACGCTTCCAAAGTGTAGGAAAAGTATAAGTTTTAATAGCCAAATTCATAATTAGCATTAAGGGCTTAACCAATGCGAACCGTCCGTCATGTAAAAGAAAACTAGCGATTCCATCATCACTAGCGATTTTTATCTGCAGAAATGCTAAAATGTTAACTACCTCATCTTCCGATACAGGAAGTAGTGTAAAAGGAATATGATTGGATGGTTCATGAGTTTAAGAAAAATCAGTACTAGCTATGTGAATTCAAGAAAATTTATTGGCAAATGAATCTACTATATTTTGAGGGGAGTCTGAGGGGAGTATTGAGAAACTTTTTTCGGAGTAATTTGAATGGAAGCTTCAATGAGCTCAAGATGCGACGAATAGGCTGTTGCAATATCACTTTTACTTTTACTTTAAAGCATAACTCTTAGAACAATGGATCGGTAACAAACTGTGATAGATTAAAACCATCAATCAATGTGTGTGTAAATGATTTAGTTGCGGCCTCTGAGTATAAAAAAGGATTGGACAGTTTTGGGGATGTACAGCTTATGCAATTTCAACGTCATTACTTTAGAAATGATAAAATGTCAAAATGGCGAAAAAAAAAATTACCCGCTGCTCTCAGAAACTAAATTTCAACTAAAAAAATGCAGAACCTCTTTGGAGTGTTCTTCATTCTTCCTAGATTAAAAAAAAATCGAAAATGAAAAATGAATTGGCAAAAATATGAATAATCTCTATATCCAAGAGATTCTATGCAAATCGATGACAGAAAGAAATCTCTAACAGGGCCGTCCAATTCTTGCGATGTTTTCTCCACTACTGAAGTGTTTTTCCTTTCCGCTTAAATACTTACGGTTTAATGACTGGTAAAGAAACTATCAATGAGCGTAGGGAAGTGCTCGTTCCTACAGTATGTACGCAATAAGCCAGTCAAATATGGTTTAAAGAAATAAATTAAAAAAAAATTAAATATTTTCACTGATGCTACTGGAAGCGTCAAATGCAGTTTTCGATGTAGTCATCGAGTTGGTAAAATTTATTATAATTGATTTGTCAGTTTACTGTTGGCGGTGAAACAACTGTGTAGCTATTAGAATTTAACATTTATTATATAAAAAGAGATTTCCAGGTGAATCCGTAGCAACTACGAAGAGATCTGTGAAATCTTCAATTTTCAGATATCAAAATCGTGTGATCTTGGTTTCATGTATACAAAAGAAAATACAACAAATTCTTTGTTCTGATTTGTTCCATGCACATACAAGGTAATTCAATTAATGAATCTACTAGCGATGAGGAAAGGCCACAAATTATCACCACTAACAACAATATAAAATGTGGTGTCAATGTTGTGGCCCAAATGAATGGAACCTATTCAACCTCTAGAAAAACCAACCGCCGATCTCTTGCTTACTTTTTCATAATAATAGACATAGGAGGAAGGAATCAATATTGTGGGACATTACAGATACCTGAAGGTGGTCACAGACTAGAATACATTTACATCATACTAGGATGTCACGCATGCTTGTGTGAAACACGTACAAAGATTGAGGTAAACAGTCTACAGACAGTATATTCTCCATCGAAGCCATATACATAATTTAAAGTGAAAACATATTTCAAATTCTTATCCACACCTTCATCCATACCTATTCATCATTGTTATGGATTGCGTTTATAATTAATAACTAAATTTTAATTTTAATTTCTCGTTCCCACGCCTGCAAATCATAATAATTCTTCCTTTTTAAACATTGAACGTAACAACCTGTGATACATACAAACAAACCAAGAAGGAAAAGGGTAATACAGCGTTATTGTTTTCTAATCTAGGAATAACATTGAAGAGGCGGTGAGCTTAATGCGGCTCGTAATTAACAGCGTGTAAAATTACATATTAGGTGGGTATGAACTATGCGCGCAATGTATCAAGGATATTAATTTTACACCTTGAAAAAATTGTGAGGAAAATAAGCACTATATGTGCGTCTCATGAACTCTACCGGACAAAACTAAAAACTAATCCTTGTTGTCTCGGTATTCACATATCCGCCTAGGAAGTTCTTATTGATTATAACTGTCATTAAAACTGTATTTAGTCGTCTTTAATTATTTTTTGCTGCATCCGTTTAAGGTGTTCATATATAGTATCTATTGTGTGTGAGAAGATATTTTACGCTTAATTATTTAATATAAATTCTATTAATATAATTTATGCGATTCAACTTCCTCCAATTAACCTTAAATTAATTTTTATGCAGTTATGCTATTGCGCTTAAAATATGTGAATAATTTTAGCATATTTATAACTTACTATAAAGTTTATTTAAACGGCCACTCATAACAGTGTAAGCTAAAGCGATTAACATGTAACCTACTGACATGAAGATAAAAATAAAAATAAACTTGGATTTCTAACGCCAATTCATTCTAAGTCAATTACATCGAAGTGTAAAGTAAATGTTTGCTCTGCAAGTGCTGGCCTTCAGATCCATACAGGAAAAGAAATGACATTTGAATATATACATCATAATAGTTGATGTTGTTAAAATTCTTTAAGTTTGGTTAAAACATGAAAGCAAACATTTTTACTTTTTACTGTTTTCAAGTGAACTTGTTGCCTACGACTATTATTATGAATGAATGCAGAAAACAAAAGTTGCGATTCTGCTCTCTCTAAAATCAGAAAACGACGAATGTATGTACAGCTGCGTTTGTTATTGTAGAAAGAACTTCGAAGTTAACAGAAATACCATGTGAAACAATTGGATCTTTAACAAGCCAAAATTTATAATATGTATACGGTTCATCCACGGAACTGGTTCGTTAGAACTTTTTGATGTTCTCGAAATTCAACATTTCTGAATATTTGTAATTATAACTGATATCATCTGGACTCATCAGTAAAATTATTTGCGCCATTGTACCACTTCCGGTTTACCGGAAGTTGACGTCAACTTTCTTCATTTAAATAGCATGGTAAATTTTTTACGAGGTTTTTGTATCGGGCATACCATTCTGCATCAAAACTTGTCCTACAAACCCTATGTCAAAAATCAGCCGTTTTTGAGTTACCTATTCAATTTTTTTCAAATATAGGGCCAATTGCAACGTTATGTTCAAAATATTGTATGGCATTGTAACTGAAGACCTCATATTTGGCATGTTATTAGCCGAAATAGCATAAATCAAACTTAAGTCCCAACAATTTATCATAATTTATACAGGGTCATCAAAAATTAACCTTTATTTCAACTAACTTTACGTCGATAAAAGTAACTTTTTTTAATGGAACGTCCTATATATTATTACATATTTTAATACACTTAATAATTCTCTATCATTTCTTATTAGACATATTAGCTTGTATTCTTTACGGTTTCCGAGTTATAAGTACTTTTCTGATGAAAGTCCGAAAAATATGCCTTTTAATGCATTTAAAATCTTAGTAATCCTTGAATGTCAAAATAATTGATATTGCATTTGTACTATAAATATACATAGATTATATCTGTCAAGTTGAAGAAATGTTGAATTTCAAGAACATCAAAAAATTCTAACAAACCAGTTCCGTGAATGACCCTGTAGACTAAACCAAGTTCCTATCTTGTCAACGTTATGGGAGAAGTTAGTGAAGAGGATATGGAAATGCAGTTCTCCATTATAACTTTATGGCGAATATTAAAAGACAATGGTTTTCAATATGGCAAAATTGATAAACGCCGTGTCATCATGGAATAAGAAAGGATACGAAAACTCCTATATTGACAGCAGACTAACCCTCCGCCAACACGTAACAAAGGTTATAAACCGTTTTAGTGCCCCTAGATCTATAGTCTACCCCTTTATCTGCACGAAAAACTTGCTTTCTCTGGCACTTTGGATATACTCCATCTTTCTGCGTCCTATACTTATTTATGGAGCCCTGTCCTGAGCCTGCGATGCGAAGACACACCTCAAACGTTTGGAGGCCCAGCAAAATAAAATCTTGAGGATAATCGTTAATGCCTCATGGATCGTGAGGAATATTGATCTCAGAAGGAACCTGCAAATTCAATCTTTCTGTCAGTTGCCGGCGCAGCTGGCTACCAACACCTTGGACCGAATGGGGAAGTCTTCCAAACGCATTGTAGCAGCAACGGCTGGCCTGGACACAGGCCTGTCCTCTTCTTATCATGGTAACAAGAGCCCAACAGCTGCTTCTCAGTCGGGACCCGGACCGACCACCAACCTCCACATAAGCTCATCCACTACATTTAAACACACCACATCCGCAGCCGGTATGGGCTGTAACATCTGTAGATGAGAGCGCTTAGGAACATAGTTCAGCCCTAGAAACAGTATGTAGGGCGTAGAATAGAGAGAAAACTCCTATACGAATATTTAAGAAGTATTAGAAAATTTAAAGATGGTGGTCGTTAGATACCCATAGGAACATCGAAAAGAGAGGCTGAATTGATAATTTAGATACGTGTACTAGGTTGTTCAATAAGTTTCTAGAATCACACATAGATGGCGGTAGTACGCCCGCCATTTTATTTTTCTAAAAATGGTACTACTTTTTCATGAACACGTGGAAAGTTTTGCGTAGATCTGTCAACTTAGTCTTATATTTACATCTGGTCAAAGTAGGCGTGTCACACTGTTTTTTTAATATGGAAAAAATCATGTATCGTGCAGTGATTGAAGTCTTATTTTTGGAAAGTGTAGAACCAAAACAGATTCGTGAACGATTGTTAAAAGTGTATAAGGACTCTTCACCTTCACTTGCAACAGTATATAACTGTGTTGCTGAGTTCAAACGTGGTCGTACAAGTCTTCAAGACGATCCACGTCAAGGACGTCCAAAAAGTGCATCAACACCAGAAATCATAGCAAAAATACAGGATATGATTTTGGAAGATCGTCGATTGACCGAGAGAGATCTTGTAGAGGCTCTAGACATCTCATTAGGCCATATTTTAAGTGAATTTTTGGATTTCAAAAAGCTGTGTGCACAATGGGTGACGCATTCGTTAACAATGGAACAAAAATACATTCGAATGCGACTTTCTCAACAACATGTGGAGCGTTTTAAAAAGGATTTTGTACGTCGATTCGTCACTATACCTATATGGATGAGACTTGGGTTTATCACCATGATCCTGAATCAAAACAAGAGGCTAAAGAGTGGTGTGAACCTGGTTCTTAAGCTCCAAAACGAATTCGTGTACAAAAATCAGCAAAGAAGGTTATGGCATCAGTTTTTTGGGATGCTAAAGGGATATTCTTGGTGGATTATCTTCAAACTGGTAAAACAATCAACTCTGTATATTACTGCAAACTTTTTGATCAATTGGATGAAAAAATTCGTGAAAAAAGACCTGGTTTGTAGAAGAAAAAAATCATTTTTCATCAAGACAATGCACCTGCTCACAAAAGTGTTTTAACAATGGCTAAATTCAATGAATTGAAGTAGCATGAATTGCATGATCATCCACCGTATTCACCAGATTTGGCTCCCTCTGACTTCTGGCTGTTCTCACATCTTACAAAATTCATGCGTGGAAAGCATTTTTCGTCTAATGATGAAGTTATAGCAGCCGTAAACAAGTATTTTGCAGACCTTCCGGAAAACCACTATAGGGATGGAATTCATAAATTGGAGGAACGTTGGGATAAATGTATTGAGCTTTTGGGAGAATATACTGAATAATAAAAAGCATTTCAAGCCATAAAATCCTGTTTTTCATTTCTATTCTAGAAACTTATTGAACAACCTGGTAACTTGAATGTCCCTTCTTCCCAAAATGCTCAAGTCGTCTCATCTTGACTACCACGAAGCCATGAGACATCAGAATTATTTGAAGAATGGTTTCAGAATAAATTATTACCTGTCTTGCCCGCAAGGAGTGTTATTGTAATGGTCAACGCTGCGTACCATTCACGGCAGGCATTTAATCCAGTAGAACTACATAGTCTGTAATCTATTTTTCTGTTAGCTGTTATACTATTGTTAGTCCTATAAAGTAAATATTAATACTTAATACTCCTCTGCTTCACATGCCGATGTTGCAATCGATGTTTGTATTCGCTGGACTCTCACAGGAGGGTGTCTCATTCAAGTACTTACACATTACTAAGCTATTTTTCTTCAATGAACTAAACATAAATAAAGGTTCTATATTTATTTATAAAAATTAATCTTTTAATGGTTATTACAAAATACAGGAAGACCTCGTGTTTCCACAGAAAATTATTTGGACAGATGAAGCCAAATTTAAAGAGGATAATCAAGTGCAATCTACACCACTAGTGAGATAAAGTGTAAATAAGAGAGAAGTTTGGGCATCGCCTTAGAAAGTAATTTCGCAAATTACATTCTGATTACATTTACAAGGCTTGCACAAGAACTTTTATTAGCAATTCACTACTGCCTGGGATATACATTTATAACGTTTAGAGTTTTATTAGTGGTTATCTTACTAGTACTTACACATTACTAAGCTATTTTTCTTCAATGAACTAAACATAAATAAAGGTTCTATATTTATTTATAAAAATTAATCTTTTAATGGTTATTACAAAATACAGGAAGACCTCGTGTTTCCACAGAAAATTATTTGGACAGATGAAGCCAAATTTAAAGAGGATAATCAAGTGCAATCTACACCACTAGTGAGATAAAGTGTAAATAAGAGAGAAGTTTGGGCATCGCCTTAGAAAGTAATTTCGCAAATTACATTCTGATTACATTTACAAGGCTTGCACAAGAACTTTTATTAGCAATTCACTACTGCCTGGGATATACATTTATAACGTTTTAGAGTTTTATTAGTGGTTATCTTACTATGGTTTACTATTAACAATATGTTATAATTCATAATAAATGATGAAAAACCTCAATAACTCGAAAAGTGTTGCAGATAGGTATGGAAAATGTTAACAGATTTCAATGCAAAGCATGTTATAGAAATAATATACAAAATTTCAGAACTGTAGCAGAAATTTCAAAATTTCCTCTATCCATAAATTGTATTTTAGAATTTTCGTTTTAAAAATGGTCAGCATCATGATATAAATGGAAATATTCGAAAAAGTCGAAAAACTCTGAAATACCTGCACTTAGGTATAGTATAGGGAGTATTAGCAAAGTTAGTTTCGAGTTACAAAAAAATATATATACAGGGTGCTCTATTAATTATGGAAAATATTTTCACTGGAGATACTGTGAGATAAGTGTCAAATAATGAGCATTGACCAAAAATAGCCTTATTCAAAATCGCAGCGTTTTCGAGATGAAGGTCTTCACAGTTTCAGAAAAAAAAGAAATATTGAAGAATAATGGAAAAGTTGTCCAAAAATGACTATTCCGCCAGTGACATAGAATATGAGTGTTGGCCTACCCGGATTTTTGCTGTTTAAACCATTTTTAGCCACAATTCCTCCGAACTTTCTCGTTTTTTTCGAAAACTAAGCATAATACGAAGTTTCTACAAGAGGACCTTATTTTTGGCAATTTAACTGATCTATTAGGTGATGCTAATTTCGCACTTGTAAATCAAAATACAAAAAAGTTTTATTTTCATCGTACAAGTAGATTAGCTTAAAGATAGAAAAAACTATTTTTTTTCTGGAACTTTGAAGAGCTTCATTTCGAAAACGGTGCGATTTTGAATAAGACTATTTTTGGTCAATGGTCATTATTTGTCGCGTAGTATCTCCCGTTAAAATATTTCCTATAATTAATGTCGCTATCTTGAAAATATTTTCAATAAGTAGGTACTGTATGCTCCTATTCAACTCTCGTTTCGATTAATTACGCTGTACGTTTTAATTATTATTATCAGAAAATAATAGTTCAATAAATGTTGTAAGCAAATGTCCAGTACGAAATAAATGTGTAAAGAAATAAATTATATTCAATAAAAAAAATAACCACATTGTGAGGAAAACAATGCTAGAAACTGTTAAGTTATATCATGTGGCACTTTTCATAATTCTCAATGTCATTAATTATAACTGGAAATATACTACCTTTAATTGGACATAAAAAATACAGAAATGATGTGCTGTCATGCAAGCATTGATGTGACGTGACTCCGTATTGCCGTTGTTTTAAACAAAAAGCATTATACATAACAGCGATAGACCAAGTGAAAATAACTAATTTCTCTTGAAAATAATACATAATAATACAGGCTTAAATGGCAAGATGTCAGACATTTATCTAAATTACATAACAATACGAAATATCTTCAATCAAAGTGATATACACGCATACAACAGAACGTATTAAAAGATCTTACGATTAGTGAAAGTGTATGAAATATGCTATTCTGGCAGATTCCATGATTGCCCAAGGGGAAACTTATCCGCCTCTTCTTGTCTCCCTTATCGAATAAACAATAGTTCTCGCATTGTTTGATGTATCATCGCGAATAATTTAATGCACGATTCGGCCATTTATCGCGCTGTAAATGATCGAAAACTTCTTCGCGAGAAAAAAGTCAAGTTTCGCGTAGATGCCGTTCGATTTGGAAGCGCGAAGAAGAATAAAAGAAGCGCCTTGTCACCGTGTACGGTGTATTGTTGTTTGATCAATGGGACTTTCACGGTATGAAATTACGACCAGTTGAAACTGTACCTGAACGTATACAGTCGAGATCGAGAGGTAAATGAATAAAAAAAGTGAGAGAAGCGATCGACGAAGATATCTCGCAATGCAGGAAGCGTGTTGTAGCTAATTTACTGGTGCCGTTATGGATTCCCGACAGAAACGTCAAACAGGTGTATTATCTACTTTTAGTTTCGTGAAAGAATCATGCTGTACACATAGTTGCTCAGGATGCCTTCAGGATGGGAAAAGTAACATGGTGTATGTAAAGGAAATTGATTTTTTCATATAATTGGTTGTGTTTTATGCAAGATTATTAGATGAAAGAATTGTTATGATATGAAAGTAATAGTAAAAGGTATTTTGATATTTTCTCTTGTGTATACAGATTGTATGGATATTAACAACCTATCGACTTGTTTGTATTTTTGAAACATTCATTTGTAAATATTTAGTTTGTCATTTTACCACATGAGTAGGCTATTTGGCATCCTTACAATTAATGTAAGGATCAAGTCCAATACTGAATATTAATATTTTACTGCATTCAGTTATAGTGTCTCCGTAGAGATTCTTGCCGGGTTCAAAAAGTTTGTGCTTTATTTTTATTTGGTCAAGATTAGTCTTCCTACTTCTTTCCTATTTATTCTAGTTTTAAATTTTCGCACCTTCCTGTAAGATGGCAGTAGTAGCCAGTGTGGCTGCAACTACATAAAAACCCACTACATATTTAGCAAGGTGACAATAAATTTTGTCCAGTTTAGAAGAATAAATATATCATAAAATTTTTTTTTAGTGAAGTATTGCTGTCGCTAGCTTTCTGTCCGCAATATCCAAATCTAAAATTATCGCAGGTGATCTCAAAGAAACTGATGCTCAGAATGTTTTTTTTTGTAAGAAATTTAAATAGTGATGAACAATAATACCTAGATTACATCCCAATTGCACAAACTTGATGATTCATAAGCAATATGTAAACATTATGTAAGCATTTCATATTAAAATAACTCGAATTCTCACTCGCTAATTTAAATACGCAAATGAATAGTTGCAGTGTCGGTATTGCAGAGCACTTTAGTTGTTTCTTTAGTTATATCCCATAACTGCAAGAGGGCCAGTCATATGCATAGGTTTAGTTCCACCTCCAAGAGATCATATGGCCTGCTCTTTAGGTGTTCTACTTAAGACAATTTTCCTTTACTACGGCCGCTGTTATATTTCTATTTTGCGTAATGAAGAACAGTTGGATGGATCACTATTGTGCAGAACAGTTATTTTTCTAACAAACCTGTTTTTTAGCTACTTTTAGAAACAGGTCAAAACCAGATAAGCTGTTTTCAAAAGCAAGTGTAGGCCCTTATATAGCGTATCTGCTGGTAATTGATGAGTCATCGCGTGGCCGTATGTTGTGCCCGGCTTATACAGCGTGTCCATGTCGAGTGGGTGAATTAGAACGCCTATAGTTTACCTACTGATTAATAGACACATTTTATAACTAGTGGTGCAAGGACAAACCCAATATTTTATTGAAGCCAAATTGATCGGCAAACTGAGAGGTATAGCTCCTTCTAAAATCTTTGTAAATATTTCATAAACTGTAACATATAAAAAGTGCTGTCATGATTGATTGAAATAAAAGAATGATCCCATCTTTTTACAGTTTTTGCCTTTCTTTATGTTTTCTTCTTCTTTTGATATTTATTGTTTGCTAATTATTATATTAAAGTTATTAAATGTTTAGTTCTTCAAAATACACTTCTAAGTCGTTTATTTTCATGTGTTTGGACAGTTTACTTTTCAGTCAATCATATACTATTGATTTTCCACGTCGTTGCTCTAAGGGCTGTCAAAACCTAACTGATAATTACGAGCGGCCTTCTCTTAAAAACTTTCAGTTAAAAGCTTGCGCAAGTACAGCTCGACCAAGTGACAAGTAACAGGATTTGAACAATTGGTAACACGCCCAAGGGCCATACCTGAAAAATCTATTAAAAATGCTCTCAGCAATGGCATGCTGATATCTGTTTGTCTACCTGACCATTGGGCACATATCACGTAGCTCTAGTAATTAGCCTTAAGATTTTGGTTTGTTTTGCTTGATGTGTGATGTGCGACTTGATTTAAGTTTTGGCCCAAATGTAAAATTGAGTTGCATTCTGGAGCCTCCTCCAATTTATGGGTATAATTTAAAAAACAGTTATCAATTGTAGTTAACGTTAGTAAGGTGCTAGAGTTGTCATGATTTAGAGAAAAATTTGACGTAACAGATTTAGGTTGATCATACAGAGAGAGATAGAAAGAGAGAAAAAGATAATGCCTTAGTACAAAGTTCAAATAAAACAATGAACTTTCGTGGATAATCGATAAGAATATTATCATTATTGTTATGAGTTATGAGAAGCAAACATGTTCTAACCGGCAGCTTAATGTCACCCCACGTCATTTATAAATGAATATTGGTCGTCGCTTCTTTTGATTCTGTACTGTATGGTATCATTTTTCTATTTTGGAGTAAATTTGACAACCGTTTGAAAATTCATTGACAAACTTATCTGAATAGTAAAACTAATTACATTAAGCTCTTTATGATAATTTTTTATGGCTGCTGGTCGATGGTCTCGTAGCCCAAAATCTGTGCGTTTGACCAGTGACTAGCTAGTAAAACATGTAATTGCTGAATACAGTAGTGCTTGAAAGGACGTTTTGACTGCAATATCAAATTGAAATTTTGTTAAAGAGATATTTCTATTATACATTCGACACCACAGTCATCCATAGTACAGTAGCGGTAAGTGTATTGTAATCTACCTAATAACACTGTCGTCGACTGTATCTATTACTTCTTCATATCTTAAAGACTAGTTATATCTGAATTATATATGTTGCCCTATAGTTTAATTCGAAATTTTCGGATTTGGTTTCTACAGATCGATGTTTCACATTAAAACAAATATATATGTAAAGTATTAAGTTGAAGCTGAGCCTTGTAGAACGCCAAATAGCAAATGTGATTATATTAACTTGACAAATTATATAAAATAAAAGTAAGAAGTTAAAGAAGCAGAAAGTAATCTCTCCCACATTGTTAACACCGTTTCAAGCACTTATTTCTTCACAGGTGTCATAACGATTCAATCTTATTTGACAAATCACAAAGAGATCTAAACAAGGTATTCATTAAAATCGCCCACCGAGAAGTTCGTATATGCCAATTGCACCTGTCTAAACAATTAGCTTATTTAGTCAGACACTCCAATTTGCGCAAATCAATCTAGCATGCGTCTTATACAGTTACACCCATGGTCCCGCGCAGAAACAGTTTTATAATGTCAAGTTCATTAATCCATTATAATCATCCTACTTAATCCGTATTCTTCACGGCAAGGTGACAAAGCGTCTCTAATGAGCGCGCACACACGTATAGACAAGCCGACAATCTGGCAATCCATTTGACGTAATTGACCGTTTCATACGAGGCTTGATCTCGTCGTCCTGTGTACAAAAATAGGATCTATAAACATAGCTTTTCGCTTTTATTAGATATTCCATCTTCGTCTGCACAATACATGCAGTTGTATCTAATGGAGGAATGAGATAATTATTTATTATTGTTATTATTATTATTATTGAAACGGGAAAAGTGGATCATTAACGGAGCGTTTAAGATTTATGCATTCCACTAGTAGATTCGTTAGAGTAACTGAGCTGTATAGACGTTGACAGTTAGGATGCCTTGCAGAAATGGAGGATGTTTAAAAATTAAGGAAGGAAATGCTCGGTGTAATTTTAAAGTTGAAAGTACTGTTACTTTTAGGTTGATGTACTGAATAAGTTTACCGTCAAAGATGCGCTTGTAATTTTGAATATATGCACTGGTTTGTATTGTGTACGTCATCGAAGTAAGTAAAATAATATTCTTTACTTTCACTAAGTGTTAATAAAAATATGGACCATCTTGATAATGCAATAACTGATGGAACGAAACACCATTTGAAATGATCATTTTATCACAGTAATTTACATTTATCTAAATCGGAACTCATCGGCCAGTAAAATATAACTGCAATATAGACACGGAAAGTAATAATTAATAACAGCATCTGATGTACCGTTAACGAACTGAGTCTAAAAATACACATCAAACATGTATATAATTTACGAGTCCTGCATCCACTTAACAAATAAAATTAACCAATAAGTGCAAAAATAAACACTCTTAGCTTGCGCAAATATCGAAAATTAAAATCTCATCGCGCCAAATTAACAAATGGGTTTCGTGCGTGTCACAATCCTTCTACTAATTGCTTACATGTCGTCAACTAGAGAGACAATGTTGACGTAGCGTTGCCTGCATTTTTCTATTTCTTCGTTGTGAATGTTTGACATATTGTTAGTACATGTTAAGGCAGCTGTGTATATACATACATACATACATTCTAGCGTTTCATGGCATTCGAGAATAATGTGACCCCTGTCCGTGTAAAGAGATTTTAATAATAGAGCAAGGAATAATGAAACCGTAAGTGATGTCAAATATTGACAGAAACTTATTCAAACGACAATACGTGCTTTGTTATTTTTTTAGCAGAATTGCTGTGGAGTCGAGGACTTATTTGTTTAGATTTTTATAAAATGCATTAAAGAATTATTAAAAACTCAAACACTATAGTTCCCATCTATGAAGGTATTCAAGACCGAATGTGTATGAATTTTGTGGGATTGTAGTAATGTGTAAATAACGTTTGACGCATTGCATTCATACGTATTTTTCATTGCTAGAAGTGGCCTAGATATTATAAAGTAACGTGTGAACTTTTATGTTGAAGAGTGTGAAGCAAAGTTGTAAATTAATTTATTGGTTAAGTTTTTATTACATAAAGGAACACAAATTTAGTTTTCATTGTGCCGGAAACATTTTTACTCAAAAACTAGTTAAATGTGTATCGGGAAATATAATGCTCGAAAAATAGCTTGGTCCAATTCGTAACTTTTTGCCCATAAAAGAAAAGATTAGTGATAGATTTGTTAAGCTCAAGCTAATTATAAAATAATTTATTTTTAGAACAATGCCTATCTACTAGGTCCTCGAAGTTGGCAGCACAAAGTGGTTAAAAATCGACAAAAATGCTAGAAAGGATTGACCATTTATTGACCACTATTGATCATCAATGATATCCATTGACCACATTTTATTTAGGCTACAGCCGCTATACAATATAGACATTTTGTTCATCGGATAAGATTGACCATGTTTGACCAACTTTCACATTTTCCAAATTATCAAAAAAAGTTTTTTTCGATTTTTTTTTACTACAAACACTAAAATTTTGTTGCAGAATAGGATTGAGCACCGTTTGACCATGATTGACCACCAAGTAATTTTTTTAAAAACTTAATACTCGAAAAAAATGAATAAAACAAGTTCATATCTCCAATGAAATGACATCAAACCCAGAAAATGTCACAACCTCTTGCATCGCATTTTTCACAAATTTTGAGAGGTGGTCAAACGCTGAAAATAATAGAACTGATTGCCTCTAGACCACAAAAAGTAGGAAATGATCGTTGGATCATTCTCCAGTTAAATTTTATCCGATCTTGAACTTATATATGTACATTGGATAAAAATTAACCGGTGGGTAGTCTAACGGTGATTTTCAATTTGTTGCGGTCTAGAGGTACGAGACAATAAGTCCTATTATTTTCAGCCTTCGACCACCTCTTAAAGTTTGTGAAAAGTGCGATAAACTTTGTAAACGCTGTTGTATGTAACTTTAAGATCGAATAAAATTTAACCGGAGGGTGGTCAAACGATAATTTTCAGTTTTCTGTGGTCTAGAGATACGGGACAATAAGTTCTATTTTTTTCGGCATTTAACCACCTCTCAAAATTTGTGAAAAATGCGATGCACCAGGTTGTGATATTTTCTGGGTATGATGTCATTTCATTGGAGATATGAACTTGCTTTTTTAATTTTTTTCGGGTATTGTTAAGTTTTCAAAAAAATTACTTGGTGGTCAGTCAATCATGGTCAAACGGTGGTCAAACGATGGTCAATCTTATCCAACACAACATGAATAACATGAACAAAATGTTGTCAATCGGCTGTAGCCTAAACAAAATGTGGCCAATCGAAATCACAGATGGTCAATAGTGGTCAATCCTTTCTAGCATTTTTGTTGATTTTCGATCACTTTGTCGTGCCAACTTCGCGGAGCTCTATCAAAAAGGTAGCTCAATAGATAGATGAGGAGCAAGGCCTCAAGCAATCAAGAGAAGGTATATCTTTTTTTAGAGTAAAGACATTCGTTGCGCACGTTGCGAAGCTATATGAAAAGTGGAAGTTTAAAGATGAGGCTTAGTCGCAATCCAATTTGATCTGTGGTCACACAATTGTAGACAACTATTTTGAAGAGCAACAGCGAGCGAACAGTGTCAAGAGATTATTGCAATAAAAAAATCGCGCTTTTGTGGAAAGCTAACCGGACAGCATTTAGACTCTACCTATTAGTAGTAGTTTAGCCTGTTTAAAAACAATTTATTTGATTTTGCGGCTATATTTTCTTTGGTTTATAAAATAGCTACCGTGCTTTAGACATGGTTTGAAAAATAACTCAAACCAGGACAAATCGTGTCTAAACTAGATAAGCTGATCTTTAAACTAAAGGTCAAAACCAGATAATGAGTATAGTAAGTGAACGTAAGTGCTTTCTGGTTACTTTCATCACCAAAAGTTTTATTGTGGTCCCCATAGTATGTAATAGTTATGGAATTTTGCCGCCATTCTGAAACCCATTCAAACAACAATGTAAATAAGAAACCATCTCCATTGATGTTTCACGATTAATGAACTGTATTGACTTACAAAAGAATGAAAAAAGAAAGAACAGCTTGTTGGCTCTAAGCTCTCGCTAGCAGAAACCAAAATTTTACGTAGGTATAAATTTTCATTACCCCAAAAGGTAGCATGACGATAGATATATTCATACAATGGCTTGATCGTTTAGTTAAGTTGAAATATCCTGGAAGTTTTATTCATCTTTGATGGAGCATCTTCTCACCTCTATGAACGGTTCGTTGATGCTACAGAATAACAGAATATAACTGATTTTCAGAAAAACAAAGAATTGGAAAGTCCGGCTTTGGAGAAAAATTTATTCCAGTTTGGTTTAAATAAATCATAAGTCAAAATATCTGATTGGGATTTAGAACAATGGAAATTTGGTCCTGTCACTCGTTAGCCATTCCAAAGACAGCCTTTGCTACCAGAATCTTTCCACATCATGTTCTGTGTGATCGGGTTTTGTAAAATTAAGAGCAATAGAAGCAATTAAACAATAACATCGATTAATCAATTGTGAAAAGTAGTGAGAGAGTGATAAAACCTCATTTGAATGTTATACAACTAAAGAATCAAGTAGTAAACTTGAGAATGAATTAGAAGAAAGTGATAGGAATATACAGAACCCAAGCGGAAAGCAGCACAGTCAATATAACGGGAAAAAGTGCTTCTTGACTGCTTTGGGGGTACATGATTGTAGTAGATTTTAAGTACCAATTACAGTAAAAATATTTTCACACATGTTTGATAAAAGTCTTTTTCCCAATTTTGATATTCATAAGAAAAGTTTGCACTGAGTAGTCATACGATTAAAAATTTAAAATATGTACTTACCAACGGAAACAATTTGGTATCCTGCGGGTGCTTGAAGTACTCGCCTGGCCCAAGCTCCTCTTAACACTTCTAAGGCACATGGTTCGCTACCAACTAATAAAGCTCCAGGACTTACGTATCCTCTATATACCAGACTTTTGGTTGCTCCATTTAAGGCACTATTCCACCAACATACTGAGTTGGCTGAAAGAAGGCCCTAGAAAAGAAAGATAAATAGTTTATAGTAGTTGTTATAATTATTAAGAAATTGGTTTTCATTAAACATTTTGAAGCAGTTGCAGCAGGAACGAATTATAATACAATCTAACAAAGAAATTTGGTAAAAGTTAAAAAAACACATCTCGGAAGCTTTTCAGAAAATAACTCATAAGTGGACACGCCAGCTTTAAAATGAGTCATTTAATTGTCTACGTCGTAACGACTTTATTTGTCTTTTATTCATTACTTCTTAGTAGGCACGTTATTTTAAGAATTCACTAACAATTCACATGTAAATGTTGCTCTTTATGATACCGTATGAGATCATCGTTGTGGTATCTGTAAATTATTCTCTTAACACACGCATATAAATGAAAAACCATTAAGAATCTTCAGATCGTGTCCTCGCATGAGTATCATTTCGCGAGATGCATTTTTAACGGCTATAACGGGCTAAAAATAGTTCTATGTTTGAGAATCTTGTTTATACAATAAAGTTCATCGACAGCTTTTATAGCTGACACTGAAATATTTTGGGAAAAGCCGTTAATATGAATACGCATGTTCTGGAAATGATTAACTGTTTAAAACAAGATTTTAAATTCGTGAGAATGCGAGATGGATTTCGGAACTGACACGATGCTTAAAGCTGATCGATGATAAAGCTACTTTGTATGCGGTATTCGGAGATTTTGACACGTGACAGGTGTTGTAAACGCTGACTCAAAAAAATTAAGTCTAAACTGTATTACCTAAACTGTGAGTCATTTAAAAGGAATAAAACTATTAATAGTAATTAATTAATTTATTCAGTTGGGGGTTCTGTTTGCGGAAGCTGTCAATTTATCACGTATGTACAAGGGATGTGGTAGGTGATACGTTAGCTGTTGTGAACATTCGGGGGGATGTCAGATAAATGCGTCATTTAAAGTGAATAAAAGAGACTTGCGACAGCATCCCTGGTGACCGTTTTCCATAAGCCTGTCGTGTAAGACAAATAGAAAAGTAAATTTGGCTAGTATAGAATGTGACAGCAAATGCTTTTCTTTGTTAAGTGAAAGATGAACTTGGAAAAATGTTAAAACGTGCAATATGGTCGCTTTTTGTTTAAGAATAGATATAACATTTTTTTGCTTATCGTATTATTATTTCGTACGGCGTCTATATTTGCTTCAATAACGGCACTAAGTGAAACCATTTGAAATTTAAAATTATTATACCAATTGCAAATACTCCTCTGAAGAGAAGCTTGATCATCAAATGCAGTACGAAGAAATGTATTTATTTTGACAAACATCGTCAGAAATAAAATTCTTGCGAATTTCAAATTTTGATCACACATACGATTGTATTAAACACTTGTCTTTGGTACCTAGTTTATACAAATTGTATGCTATTTAAAACTAAGGCCATAATATTGCGCAAACTTTCTTTTGCTTTATCTATGTATGTGTAGTATGGGTAGTGTGACCTTGTGGTCGATTATATCTAGTTAATGTTGCTCGTCACTTGAAGGTTTCAATTTTTTGGTCTATATTTATAGTGCAAATTGAGTTTCTAACTATTACAGTACTTCGTTCGTTATAATTTTCATCTGTGTATTTGCATATTTCAATTATTTTTCTTTTGCACGGTTGCTAGTCGCAGTTCTCATTTTACCTCACTAGTAATTGGTGATAACATGCGCTTTTTTAGTTCTGTGTTTAGCAGCAGCCAATTTACGAGAATATTATTGCCAAATTCGCGGCCATTGTCAGATTGTAAAATACAAAGCACATACTCTGGCTGTGCACTACATCCAAACTTCGTACTTTGTGCAAGCTGAAGGTTTCATGCACTCGCAATAGAACGAAAGCAATTATGGGAAATGTATTCCTACCTTACATTGCTGAGTTATTTGCAAAATTTGGGTCTCTTGAAAATAGTTATTGATTCATTAGATCAGTGATTCTCAACCACTGTGCCGCGGCACTTTTGTATGCAGCGAAATTCTAAAAGTGTGCCGCCAAATTTTAGAGGTGGGGAGAAATTCGCGTAAGATCTGCACGTGGCAATCTTCTTTGTTAAATTCTTAGCCGTTTATGTTAATCCGAAAATCTTCTGTTTTACATCCTGCGTCTACACGAAGCTTATGAAGTTTCAGTTTTGGAGTTATTAATCGCGCATTTTTAAAGGAAAGTTAAATAATGTGGTAAAGATTAGTTTTTCATAAATACTATCCTTTCGCATTATAATGATGTTTTTAACATTTCTTTGTGTCCATATTTTTACTTTAAATACATATGGCATTCGACGGTTGGACCAACGTCTTCGGGAAACGGTTTCGGTAAAAGCAAATTATCGAAAAGCTGGTAGACCAAGACGGAGACGCACTATCCAAGTTGAAGGGCAGATTTTAGACTCATGGACTTCCATATACCCCTCAACTAGCACTAGACAGTTAGCTGCTACAATGAATATCCCAAGCCACAAAACCATTGACTCAGTTTTAAAAGACAACCTGCTAAAGTCATTTCATGTTGTTAGAGTTCAACCTATTTACGAAAATGACTACATTCACCGATCGTATTTCTGCAACACGGTTTTAAATAGAATTCGCAACGAAGAAGGTTTTCTAACACATATTCTATGGAGCGATGAATGTGTGTTTAATAGAGATGGGGTCTTTAACACTCATAACATTCACTATTGGGCAGACGAAAATCCGCACCAATTTTTCGAGTATGGTCACCAAAGGTTTTCTGTCATCGTTTGGTTAGGCATAATAGATCATACAGTCACTGGACCAATTTACCTTCCGAACCGTTTAGATGCTGCTGGATACCTCAATGTTTTACAAGAAGTTTTGGATGACATGCTACTGAATTTAAGACCAAATAGGTTCTATATGCACGACAGCGCGCCTGCCCACAATGCTTTTATTGTTAGAGAGTGACTAAACGAATATTTTCCACATAGATGGATTGGTCGTGGTGGTCCAATATTATGGCCGGCTAGATCACCTGATCCATTAGATTTTTTTGCTTGGGGTTTTATCAAAGAAAAAGTGTATGTTACGCCTCCCTTAAATGCTGATAAAGTGAGGGAGCGAATAAACACAGCAGTAAAGATGTATCTTTCGGGTATTGCCGTGGTTGTTGTAACAAACACAGCAGTGTTAGAAATTACGCCAGAAATAGTGGAACGAGTAATTCAAACCATACCGCGAAGGCTGCAATTATGCCTTGAAACTGACGGCTTTCAATTTCAACATATAAGGCAATAACACAATGTGATAAGCGTACGACAAAAATTGTAATTTTAATTTTTAAATAAAAAAATTAATTTAGTCGAAAAATAAGTAGGTACCTACTTATTGAATTAAAAAGCGTTGTTTTTCCATTTATTACAGTACAATAACATTAATAATGCAAAACTTCATACAATAGGTTTCTGTGCACCCTCAATTACAGCGCAAATCAATACAATCTTCAGTATTATACATACATATAGTACAACACTGTTGCCAAATGTATGTTTTCTTCAAGCGGTTTCCGAAGGCACACGAAGGATGATACACACTAATAGTATTAAAACTTTTCACTCAGAATTGAACGAAGAATACTGTTATGTGCAGCTCTTACGCCAATTTCTCTCCACCCTGTATATATATTTAAACTAATCTTTTGCTTTGTGTGCCGCCAAATTTTGAAATCGTTAAAAGTGTGCCGCAGAAAAAAAAAGGTTGAGAATCACTGCATTAGATCATAAAAAGACTTATTAGTTTGTGATCGTAAAGCAAGCAGATGAATCAAGTGAAAATTACGAAATAATTGGTAACCAATTTTTTGATAAGTGAGGTATGAGTAAAGTAAGCAGATTGGTACATTTAATTACATTTCTTCCATCCAATTGAAATTATAATCCTACATTGTTAGGGTTAAAACGTTGAAGACAGCACTTTCATGTTCATAGTGATGCTCATACTAGAATGATTTGCTGCTGTATTATGCCGGCTATGGTCTTTTGTGTTAACATTTAAGGTTAGGAAAAAGAAAAAAACCTTCCTAGAACTTAAGTGTGGTGAACAAGGCGTGCGAGGAGCTATTCAAACATGCATTAATTGAGATCTAACGGCAGTAAATGGCATTGTGGTGTTCTTGATTTTGGTGTTATACGAAAGACTTTTTTGTGGGTTTTCAAGAATATGGCACTAGAAATGATGGTTTATCACAAAGCTTTTACGCACAAATTTCTTAGCGAACGATTTGCTGGTTAACAAAGCTAACAAATTCTGTTTTTGGGCCTTGTTGAGGTTACCGTGTGTCGTGTACAATTTAAAAATCCTACGCTTGTCATCAGTATTGACACGTCCTACAAAATGTAAGTTTTCCGTTTCAAACTGCCAAGGCAATTTTTTTTTTTTGAGTTGATTATAGTGCGCTGGGAACCACTTTCGCAAAGATTTTTCTAATATCCAATCAATTAAAATCTGATGAACAGTTGCTGGGTCAAATTCAATGGCTTCCCTATCATTATGAGTATAAACCATGATCAGAAAGGAAAAGATTTCTCATTCTGTCCATATTTTAAAGTACTTTCACTGCGAACCAATCCCAGTCTTGGGTATTTAACAGTGCCTTAAGGCACCCGAAGTTGCAAGCAGCATGCAGTTTTGCAAAAGTTCCTATAGCATTGTGACCGAATCCACTAGTTTTCAGAAAGCATTACAAATCCAGTTTAAGAAAAAATGCTGCAAATTAGTACCTACCAAAGATTTATTAGATATTGGGCCGCTTCTTTTATAATGGAGGGAAACCTATTGCTGGATTCAACGCGGTATTATAAAAAATATATTTACAGCAGTTTTTGCTGATACTGCATACATAAACCTTGGTGGAAACTTTGAACATGTATTCTGTTAGTACGTGAATACTACATGATTGAAACCACCTACTAAAGATAATCATTAATGTAAGATATGTCTCACACCTACTATGCATTATTACTTATGCAGCAGGAGATTCTATTAGCTACACAGTGTCTAACTTTTGTTTTTGTTTGTCGACAGCTGTTCTAGAATTTTTTAAATCTACAAACAAGGTTGCTATTGGTATAGAAATTATGGAGATGCAGTATCAACTACATATGGGACGCAATGAGTTAAGACATTTAAAAGAAAAGCCTTGATCCAAAATGGTTTCTTTATTCAATATTTTTAATTTCGAAATAAAATTCGTATATGTGGATTGTTTTCTTTATCAATACAAACAACTATTTTAGTTAACAAAGTATGCTAAGTTAACAGTTTACAAGATCCCATGTAAAATTTTTGTCATACGCAAAAAAGCGTAAGTTATTTTCTTAGAAATATTTTAGATTAATTTTCATCAATTATCATTTCTAAAAGGAAAAATAAAAAAACAAAACACAAATCCATCTAGAATCACAATATTTCATCGCTCCCTCGCTAAACACATAAATTTGTCAACGCCCAGTAACCAAAGCGTGAATATCCGTAGTGATTAATTTGTCACGTCCTCGCAAAGACTGCTGACCAGACGACGGCAAGTATTTGGGGAGACGCGTCAGGAACAAACAAGTTCGAAAAAATGCGGTCTTCGTGGGTGTGTTTAGTGGTTTCTGCGGCGGTAAATTCGCCAGCCGATCGCCCATCGACTCAACTTCTGCGAATGATTTCGCTCGAACGGAAATAGAACTTACAGACTACAGTCGGTAAAGTTTACCCTACAGCTATAAAGAAAATCCGATGGGAATTGAGATATTTCAAGAGAGATTCGTGTAAATCTCCGCTTTCTGCGGTTGTGTGACGGGTTGATTGATGATGAGAATACAATTTAAATCTTAGAACAAATATGTGACTGCATACGTATAAATGTAAATAGTTGACTAACTGTGGTATCCAACAATGTACATATATCAGACATGTATGATGCATAAAATATCTACTATAATGGGTGTTCACTAAATGTAATATAAAAATTCTTAAGTTATATTGGGTGTACCATATGGATTAATGTTTACTTCAATTTTTTTTTATGGTTACAGAATTAAGAAAAACCTAATGAGTACGTACCTGGAAAAGTAGATATCCACTTTCGTACATCCAGAAATCTCCTGGGTCTCCTTGGCAGCCTTCTTTTCTTACCACAATTGCCAAACAACGCCTCAACATGACGCGACATTCCGGTCTGACGGATGTCATCATTAAGTGATCATCCTGCAACAAATGAAATATATGTATTAAATTATATGTTGAAACAGTATTAAACAATAATATTCACTAGCAAGTTTACATTGTGCTGAATACATTTTGTAACTTATAATTCACAAACAATTTTCTTGAATCATTTTTGTAAGGCTACCAGATCCTGTAGATTATTGGCCGTATACTGTCCGAAAATGTTACAAGGCCAAAGATACCAGTCAGTTGTCCGGCTACCTTGCTTTTCAAAACTTACAGACCGTTTGTTTAGAGGCAGATAAAAGAAATCAGATAAAAAGAAATCAGAAATTCACAACAACAACATAACAACTTAAACATAATTGAATGTCTTAAATTTTTTATCTTGGTTTGTTGACTAGGTGGTTGACTCTCAAATGCATACTGCTCGGGTAAAATATTTCTTTTAAAAAAATGGCACTTCTGGATGTAAATGTTGACTTATTCTCTAAGATAGTGAGGGATAATTTGGGCTGGGTAAATTATTGCGATTTAGAAACAAAATTTGAATTGACATAATGGGTTCACAAGCGTTCTTCGTTCTCTAAATAAGTCCGCACACAATCGTTAATTAGAAGGGCTATGACCACCGTCTTTTGAGATTAAGCAGGTGTTATTCTTTCTTGCCCAATGTATGTCCAAAGGAGACTACAATAAGAATCCTTTAGAGATGAGTTTAAATGGGGCGGCATAATTAAAAGGTCCAGTGAGATATTTCTACCGGTAAATATGTACATATATTAACTGCCTTCCAACGTTTCCTGTTATGCTAAAAATTCCATCAAATTTGATTTTGATTTCAAACACCGGACATTTTGGCAATTATGGATTCTGCGAAGGTACAAAAAATAAAGCATAAATAGTTTCCGAGAAAAATAAGATGATTACCAACCTAGAGAGAATATGAGGAATAAAGGGATAAGTTGATAAGATATGTTGACTTAAAATTGACGTTTAGTTATTGTATGAGATTGATGAATATGCAGACAGCCGCTATTCAACACCTACGAGACGAGGAAAATCATTAGTAGTAGTATTTTAGATATCGAGAGGGTCGTCAACATGGTTTCCCGACCATCTTTAACTTCGTTGCCTCATATGCATGTGACAGAACTTTTGCATTATCAAGATGTCCCTACAGATTTGGCACTAAACAGTATAAACAAAAAATGGAATTTAATTCAAAATTATACAAGTTTACCAAAAAATGAATTCATGTTGGCCGCAAAACTTTGTTTAAATTCAACATATTTTCAGTACAATGACACAATATATAAACAAATTGTAACAATCTTGCCGATGTTAGACGTAAGCTACATGTTAATAATCCTGTCATCTCTAAATTATATTGTTTACCTAAAATTCACAAACCTGGCAAGTCGGTAAGACCAATTGTTTCGGCAATTGACGCACCGACTTATAAGGTTTCCAAATGGCTCACCAATGTATTTAATAATTTGCCAATACAGCAACCTAGTTTTGCAGTAAAAAATTCATTAGAATTTATTAAAGAAATTCAAAATATTCAGTTGCTGGAGGGTGAAATATTGATTTCATTTGATGTTAGTTCTCTGTTTCCTAGTGTACCGATTCCAGACACCTTGACATACCTCGAGGACTTGTTGCTTCAAAATAGTTTGAGTCAACAATGTGTCCAGGAATATATTCGCTTAACTGACATCTGTATGAAGCAGAACATTTTTCAATTCAGCGGGAGTTTTTATGAACAGCTGGAAGGAACGGCAATGAATAACTCCTTGTCGCCCTTTTTGGCTAACCTTTTCATGAGCCGTTTTGAAAAGGACTTAAAATCTGAAAGCGAATACTTTCCTAGGGTTTGGTTGAGGTATATGTGGATGACATTTTCGCTATATTTGATATTAAAAAATATAATATTGACGATTTTCTCAATAGATTAAATAATCGGTTCGAAACCATAAAGTTCACTTGTGAAAGAGAAGAAAACGGTCAGCTAACCTTTCTATACTTTAGTAATTAGAAATAACAACAATAACAGATTAGAGTTTGACCTGTATAGAAAGGAAACCAGTATACTTCGCTACATTCCTTCAGATTCCCATCATTGTGTTCAACACAAAATGGCAAGCCTGAATTTTTTGATCCACAGATTTCTCACTTTTCCCTTGAACAAGGCGAGGTATGAGAAAGAGCTTAAAATTATAAAAGATGCGGCCAAGTGCAATGGTTTCCAGCCTCAGCATATCTATAAGTTAATTAGGAAGTTTAATTATAAGAAGACTGTGAAAGAATCTATGACTTTTCGAGAGGATGTTAAAGCTTCACCCGTTGTGACTCTCCCTTACGCTCCCTTTATCACTAAAAGTTTGAGTAAAATAGGACTAGTTTACGAAGTCTCATCGGTTACCCTAAAGATAAAATACAACCTTTAGAAAAGTCAGGTATTTACAAAATCAATTGCAAAGATTGTAATCAGAAATATATTGGGCAAACCAGGAAAGCAGTCCCAAATAGATTTAAAGAGCATATGGCTAATCTTAGATTTAATAGAATTGAGAAATCGAACGTTCCCCAACCCATTTTTGAAACAGATCACATCATACGAATGTTAAACTAGTTAGACAAATAAACAAATCTAAGTTTCTAAATGATTTTGAAAGTTTAGAAATATATAAAAATAAGTCATGTGTAATGAACTGTGACAACGGCTCTACCCCGCATTCGTCATTGTTTTCGTTAATCGGAATTTAATGATGCGTATCGGATTGACCGTGCATAACCTTTATTTATAGGTTTTATTTTAATTTAGTTTTATTATCGCCTTGATAATGACAGCATTGCTGTTGAAACGCGTCGGTGTTTTAGTTAAAACCTGTTTGGTGTTTAGTGGGTTAACGTGTTTAGTGTTATATAAAAAAATATTCGGTACAGCAATGGGTTCCATTATCTGCTGTTATAGCAAATTTAGTAATGGAGGATTTAGAGCAGGTCTAACTTAACAAATTAAACTGTTATGTACAAGTTTATAAGGGGTATGTAGATAATTGTATATGCTGCATACCAAATGATAAAATTGAACATGTTAAAGACACTAGTAGTAGTAGACATTTAAAATATTTTCAAACACTTCGACAAATTAAAAAAAAGCGTAATTAACAGTTTAGTAGATCAGGTTATTAAATTAGCTCACCCTGATTTTAGAAAAGAAAATTTAAGCAAAGTTAGAACGATACTAGAAAAAATAGTTATCATTAAGAGTATTATAATAAATTAATCACAAAAAGAATAAATAAAATATATAACACAGGTACAAAATCAAATCATAACATATACCACACTATGCCATACATAAACAATTTAAGCGACAAAATAAAACACGAATCAAAAAAATCAGACATTCACATAACTTTCATACCTACCAACAATAGACACTTATTCACAAATTTAAAAACACCCATTAAACAAGATAATCAAAGTAATGTCGTTTATAAATTAGCTTGCAAAGATTGTAACAAATGTTATATCGGACAAACCAAACAATATTTAAAGAAACGATTTTATAATCACTAATACACTGTTACACATAACGTCACCGCTGAAACTGCTTTATCTAAGCACTTTAAAGATAGACGACATAATTTTGATTTTCAAAACACTAAAATTTTAAAAAAGGAAAATAATTATAGAAAAGATTAATTTATGAAATGATATACATTAAAAAATTCAAATCATTTTAATTGTTACAGTTGTATTAAACCAATATATCCTTCATTATTATTTGAGAATGTAATTCAAATTCGATATATCAATGATTTCTTTGATTCTTAGATATTTTTGTTGATAGGTATGGCTTCTTCCACTGAAGAAGTCTTATTAACGAAAACATAATATTATATGTTCTGGAATAAATTGGTATTTAATTAATTGTTGTTTTATTGACCTACAAGTGGAAATATTTCAGGAATTGAATGATAATTATCAAGATAGTATTATATCTTCCAGCAGACCATTATAATTTGGAATGCTGAATACACGCTGATTTATACATTCTTCAGTAGCGATGGCATCGGTACTGGACGTAGTCGATGATTGGACTTCTAACTAAAAAAATCGAATCAACGAAGAGGAGTGTGTCGTAATGGGAAAATGAGAAATTGTCAACTCCCTTGGAACACTTCGCTATTTGAAGGTGACATTTGTTTTCTGTTTCACTTTTAGGCACCGTTACGTTTACGACACCATCAAAAAGTTTAGTGTCGCGATCTACTTATCTTTCTTCGTCTAACAATTACCTACGAAGCAGTGTCCTAGCAAAACTGTATTTTAGGTCTAATTTCTGATGGATAATGGTTTATCAGGAAGTAATTTGCTGTTAACTTGTTAGCACGAATAAGACGATGGAGAAGCTGCCCCTAATTACCCAGCGTGCGACTTCTATCCGGACAAGCATCCATTCAAGGTCAGAGTGACAAGAGCCTTGGCCATTTATGACAACATCGATTGCCAAGCGGCTCACAATCATCAATGGCGATGCTCAGAAATATCAGAAGAGAGCCTTGGAAGGAGAAGTTGGACTTTTGTAATATAAAGGTCTATTATATTATGATTTAGTACAAAGAGAACCCAATATTAAATATTAACCAGTTCTATGCATAAGGAATATAGTCGTGCAGATTTGTACAGGTGTGCATAAGGTCTGGTTAATAAAGGTTGTTAGATAAGTTGTGATCTTGTGATAAATGAATAGGTGTTCTCTTGATTTATTTGTTTTAGAAATATTGTTTGTCTTACTATTGGTCTTACTATTTGGAGTGTATTTAAGAGTGAGCATTACTCAAATGTTCTGATAATCTGATTTTAGCAGTCTCTGGGTCGTTACGCCCTTGTATCTTTCGTTGTGAAGATTGAGATCCTCCTTCAGCGTCATAACTAAGATTAGCTAAAGTTGTCCAGATCTAATATGATTTAGATTTGCGTCCCAGTCTATACTTATCTAAAAAGAAGGTCATGTTTATGCTTTTATCGCAGACCATCCAAACTTAGTGGTAAAGATAATAATAAATTTGCAAAAAAATGCGATGGTATATTAGCTCGCAATATATAGCTAAAAGTAATTTCAATGATTAAATGCCGAATAAAATGGTTTAGTCAGCAAAATTTTCTTCAGAGTAAAATATTTGTCAAAGTTTAGATGAAAACAGCTTTTAGGAGGAAGTAGACATTGTAGTGTAATAATAAAACGTCGATGCCTTCTCCATAATACCACAAACGTAACCGCAAGCGCGGTAGCCTTTTACGTGTCTTCGTTATGCCACACACAGCAGCCCGTCAAGAAACTACATACATAAACCGATCGTCTGACAACGACAATCACACGTTAACGAGTCCAATTCATTCACCTCATGTGAAATGCAAGCACTGTGGCAGTCTTACTCTTTCTTGCCGGTGGTATAGCTCGTTGGCCTCTTCAACCGTTCAAAACTGTTTCTTCACATCGCAATCCTGTAATAACAGACAGGAGAGAGCCTACATACATATGTTTTAGAACAGACAATGCTCTTGGGTCGGTCGTGAAAATCAAATGCGAGAGGTGTAATTTTCAGAAATAGATTGCATTACGCGAGCTACCGTTACTACATTGTTTTACCTGTATCACGTTACTTACACAGATGTATTTTCTGTAACAAGGAAAGAATCTACCAGTATTGCGATCATATAGAAGAGTAAACCTCTAAATACTCTATATAATGTTTTTAAATTGACAGAATGGATTTTTTTTTTCAATAATTTATCTAAAATTTGTGTTCATACAATTATCTAAACACATACTTACATACATATGTCTGAACTATATGACTTACAATCTTTAAACAATGTTATTAATTGGTAAATTATTGTTTATATGTTGGATACAATAGTAACTGTACTGAATAATTGCTTTTCCTGTAATAAATAACGTCAGGTGAATCTTTCCGCGCTGATGTTTCTTAATCAATTTACGAGTTTCCGTCTTGAAAAAACGTGCAATCCATCCTCTAAATTACTGCATATATTGAAATTACGTGATTAAATTAACATTTTTAAGTAAATAGGAGGCTTTTTATTAACAAAATGATACACATTAGGCAGCGTATAAACTCTGATAATATTGTTACGTTTCGGGTGGTTTTAGGTTATTATTTGTTTTTAATAGTCACGACTGAAGCTGGATAGAGACTGATGTGATGAATTCGACAGATTAGAATCGGCAACAAATCTAGCGAATCTACGTTTTGTTCCGAAGAATAAGTGAAACTATTCTGTTTATGTACAGCACAAATTATCACAATTATGAACGTAACATTTGTGAATTGATTAAAACCTTAATTTCAATGTTAATTATGACGATACGGTTGATGTTTAGTCGAGTTATACAAATGTGAAGAAGGGTACAAGTTTACTGTAGACTCACTTCTCATTAGTTCTTAAATAAAAGAGTTGTGTCGCACACTTTACATCTTATCTTTACACCATCGAGTATTTTTTTAATCTGTGGTGTGTGCTAGTTGCAGCGGTTGCGTAATCTATACTGCTTGTCTTATTACTACTGCAACTCTTGGTGTGTAAATTGTGTGTGTTAAATATGTTCAAACGGCCTTGTTACAACACTATCTCGGCGTTTATAACACTCCGTCAATCGTAAAATGGAACAAGTTTCCTATCGAATCTAGCCAGCTTTCTCGATTCCATATATGTATCTCAGAAGAATTCTTAAGGCACAGCAAGATTTATTTGAGGCAAATTCCAAATTCTTTACTTAAGCTAATCGCTTTGTCAAAATATGACACAATGGCAACAAATTAGGAATGATAATCCACAAAGCCCAAAAGTTGTATAGGTAATGATGACCTTCCTAGAGATCCATACTCTGAATTGATAACCAGGAAAATAAAGAATTTTACTAAAATCCATAACTTGAGACCTCAGAATCATGATTAAAATATATACAAAGCGCTTATTTAATATTCAATTTAGTGTATTATCATATTATGTTATATGTTTGCTGTCACATGGTGTTATTTTAAAAATTAAAAAGAAAAGTCGGTGGCAATTTAATTGATGTCAAAGGTTAAAAAACGGGGTTATTAATAGTGATACAAATCCACTAAATACGCATCAAGACGGCAGCGAAAAATAAGAAGAAAAAAAGAAGAAGATCTGGTGGCAAGAAAAGGTAGAAGTAAAGAAACATAGAGATAAGAAAAAGTAAAAACAGAAGTTAAAAACGGCAAAAATATAAAGAACAAGAGAAAGAGAGCATTGGGAAAGAGAGTGTACAAGAAGAAAAATATTTTAATGAAAGAAAAATACAGTAATATTGAAGAATATTAGCAAAAATAATCAAATATAAAGGGGTTGGAGTAATTGCTGGCAGGGCAAGGCGTCCTATACGGAAGCGAAGGCGTGCCGGCCCATCAGTCTTACCCCATTTCTTCTTAAAACCTTAGAGAAGATAATTGATAGGCATTTGAGGGACTCGGCATTGGCAAAGCTGTCTCTAAACGAGAACCAATACGCCTACCACCCTGGAAAATCCTCCGAGCAGGCTATTCATGAGCTTGCCCGGCGAGCAGAAATTGCCTCAGACAACAAAGAAATCGCGCTAACCACGACCTTCCTTGATATAGAGGGCGCGTTTGACAATGTGTCCTTTCTGTGGATGGGCAGGAAGCTGCAAAACCGTGGAGTCGAACCAACGGTGACGAGGTGGATCGACGTCATGTTAAGAAACAGAACGGTTCGTGTGTCACAGAAGCTACGCACCACAAAGGCGATTGTGGCAGCTGGCTGGCCACAGGGCGGAGTGCTGTCACCCTTACTGTGGTGCCTAGGTGGATGGTCTGCTTTCCGATCTTTGGACGGCCGGGTTTCATGAACAGGGCTACGCCGATGATATCACCATCATGATCTGCGGTAAATTCGAGGCCGTGGTATCCGAGAGGATGCAAGTTGTACTCAGACTCGTGAAAAGATGATGCAAAAGAGAAAGGTTAATCGTTAACTCTAGAAAAACGACTATGGTTCCTTTCACTCGGAGGAGGTAGCTTTCCAAACTTCAGTGTCCGACCATTTTCGCTCTAAGGTACTCGTATCTTGTGAGGTCAAATACCTAGGGGTGACTGTGGACGCCAAACTGACGAACAAATCACACCTGGAACGTGTAACAAATAAAACCACGATAACTTTTTGGGCATGTAGGGGAATGTTTGGTCAAACGTGGGGGCTGAAACCTATGAACCTACCTAACCTTCTATAACTTATGTATCATCGGTCTAGTGGCAAAATGCTAGTTTGGGCTATGTGGCCAACGCACTTAGTGAGGTCCAGAGGATTGCTTGTTTAGGCATCAAGAGGGCCTTGTCCTCGACGCCGACCGCGGCGATGAACCTCGAGCTTTTCCCGCCGCAGCTCGTGCTGTGGTCGGAGGCAGCCCTAAGAGCCTATAGAGCAAAATGTAGTGGGTGCAGGGGTTGCTCCGGTAAAACGGGAGATCACACCAGCATCTTCACCTACATTGAACAGACAGTACGACGGGAATTATCTCGCTGGTTTGTGGACACCTCCAAAACGCCAGACGGTACGGGCGAAGGGCGGAGCTTTCAGCCTAGAGAGCTCCTCGTCCATCTTCTAAGCCGAAATAATTGCCTTCCAGACCTGCACAGAGGGCATATCAAACCGCCCGTAGGCTAATGGAGCAGTGGAAATCGTGTCTGACAGCCAGGCTGCCCTCAGGGCGCTGCAGACTGTCAGATTTGATTCCGAGGTAGTATTGCACTGGCATAGGACTCTTGTAAAACTGGCGGAACATCACAACACCACGCTGAGATGGTTATCAAGTCACTCTGGTATCAGAGGCAATAAAATGGCTGACAAACTAGTTAGAGGTGCTACCGAATGACCACTCGTAGGTCCAGAACCTACATGGGGGAATTCTTATGGCAGCATCAGAGCCTTTGTCTAAACTCGCTGCTAGGCATTGCTCCAACTGGAATGCACTTGCCGGCATGAGACACTGTAAACCTCTCGAGAAATTGTGGGAATGCGAAGGAAACTCTAGTCCACCTTCTTGCCAACTGCTCGACAGTGGACAGGGAGAGGTGGAGTTACTTTCTGGTCGATCGACTGGATGATCTCGGAGTAAATAAACTAACTCTTGTGTGGACTTCCTTGCAGAATTTTCTCTTATCGTATCGTTGTTCGTAGTGTGTAAAGTGTATTTTTTTTAACTTTATCATGAAAGTAGACTTTCAGTTGATCTTTCTTATCTTTACATTCATGATAAATCAATACTTATGACTTTCAGTGTATTACTACTAAATTACTTAAAAATGCATTAAATCAATAAATTACTAGTTGCATGCGAAATGAATTGTTTACTGCATCAGATATAAAAAAAAATGTATACTGAAATTGCAACTCTCTTCCTGTAACCATTTAGAGCAACGCCATTGGTATAAAGGTGTTATCACTTCCGGATTGTAGTCATATTTTTCTGTATACATTCACGGAATAAGTAATATTTTTACCCCTGTAAAAAGAAAAACTTTGAAAAGTATGTTTTTTGTTTCGGTAAAAGTACTATTGGTGGTTATAGTATTTACTGCTAGTTACTGTGGAAGTTATAGTATCTCTAGAGTAAGTGTACAAATTTTAAGATATAACAAACATATGATAATACATACAGTTATTTTATTGCAGTATTACCAAAGTGGTTACACAGTAATTCATCACTATGCTAAAGTCATATATTTTCATCCAGACTATTTGAGGGAATGTAAACTATATAATGTAAAACCTAATAGGACGTACAGAGCATTTAGTTCTTATCATTGTCAATTATTTGATGTGGACAGCGATAAATATAAGGTAAGCTCGAAGTAAAGTACAGAAAAATAAAAAATTAAATTTTAATATATTCTAGTTAAACATTCATGGATATACTGCACAGTCTGAACTGAAGGACACACCTTTACAATTCGACGTAAAAGCTTGTAAATTATTAGATAATAATATGTTCGGATTTCAAGAGGTGTTCAATTATAGCAACTTCACAAAATGTCCATTGAAAAAAGTAACCTTTATAAAGATGTAAGTGTCAATTTAATTATTCTAAAATCATTTTGCTGTACGGTTGCTACTATGTGAATAATTTTGCAGTACCTGACAATGCTCTTCCACCGTTTATTCCTGAAAATATATATCTTGTGAAATTTAAGCTGTACTTTGAAAATCTGTTGATTGTGCAAATGGACTGGCGCGGAGAAATACGGAAGAAGGTTAACTGAGCAGAATTATTTTTAAATTTTTAGTAACAATAGCTTTTCTTCTTATATTGTGTGAATAATGCTTTAACTAATACAGTTTAATGGTAGAAATTGCTTTATAACATTTACTTTTCGAAATTGAATTTCTTCTTGTGTTAGAGCAAATTTTACGCGAGTAAAATGAATAACTACAACATTGGTTTACAACAAAAAAATACGAATAGCAAAGTAGTATCTAGTTAGTAAGTTTTTTTACGAGAATGAAAGAAAGCTTTAAATTTATGGTAATAAAAATATCCACGAATTAATTCAAATTTATTATTTCCTGTGTTAAATATTTATTGCGCTACGCTTTGTTAAAGCTAATTTGAAATGTTGCTATTAATATTTAATAGTGCTTCTACTATTTTGATCTCGGCTTGTTCGTCAGTCATTGCCAAAGTATGCATACATTTAATTTATACAACATAGGTCAATATATGGTATAGATACAAACTATTAATAATGAATACATATACACAAGAAGTGCCACTTTTTTTAAATCTATTTAGCCATCTATCGTTTTGAATTTGAATCAGGTACAAAGGTTTTATTAGAAAGATTGAACCTTTACATTTACCTTACAATGAAACAGAACATTACTCAAATGCAGTAGCGGCTCGTCCATAGGGTCATTTGGTCAATAACTTCCCAAAAATTTTGACAACATATAAAGAAATATTAATTATTACGTGTTTTATTAAAATAGGTAATTTACTCGCAAAAGTCGCAAATATATTTAATTTAAAAAGTTAAAATTTATCGGCCATCCCTCGTATTCCAACCTCCTGAACGTTGGGCTGGCATGGCGGTGCGAACTGTCCTCATTGTATTTAAAGCTACGCGGAAATATCCGAAGAACTCGCAGCGCCCGAACCGACGCGAACGTATGAAGCATATAATCTAGTTTTGGGTCATAAGCCCACCCATACCATTGGCACTGACCGCCAAGATTTAAAATGGAACTAGTGCAGCCCTCTATATTTTAAGGAGGTTGAGTAGTTGATATTTATCACGGTAGATGGAACCCTTGAAGAATAAAATTGGAATAGTTTGCTACGAGTTTAGGTTATGTTATTATTAATTTCGTACTATTTTGATTATTTTTAATTGCGAACAATTCAATAGTTATAGTTTAATATAAGTGTATAGGGTGTGACAGCTGTTGTCAAACAGTTTTATAACAGTGGCTAATAAAACGGTATGTAGCATTTTAAAATATTTAAATGAATATTATAGCCTTCGATATGTGTTCATGGACTAAAATATCAAAAATTGTATAGAAGAATGTAAAGAAATGAATTAATCTTAACGTGATGTGTCCTGTCCATAGTGAAACAAACAAAGAATTTTTAAAATTTAATAAGGTTAATAATATCTTCTGGGGTGCAACACATTTAATGGCAAGTTTGAACAGGCGTATTACTTGTCTAAAAAGCATACACGTGTAGACGTATTTTGAATGCTCATAGCAAATTTCAGTAATTAAATCTAAAAACTAATAGAGTAATCTCGATTCCCGTATCAAGGTAACGGCCTGTAACGGGCAAAGAGATTGTGAAGTTAATACCGAAGATTAATAGACAACATTGTATATGTAGATGTAAAACATTTGTAGAAATATGTGTATGAAGCCCAATTTTCAAATTATATTGAAATAAAATCAAGCAAACGATTTATAGAATTATGTAGATATGGCACCGCTGTAAAATAATCAGGTGGTAGACGACCCTCTTAAATAGAATAAAGACCTTCTTACGCAATACCATGGGGCAAGGCAGATTATCCGCTTTAGCGATGTTGAGTATCGAGAAGTCATTCGAATAGGATAGGAATATGCGATTTTAACGAACGTGTTATTCAACACTTTTCCACTGCTAAAGCGGAATTTAAAGGTAAAATATTTATATTTTTTTAAGTATGCCTATCTTTTAAATTTATCTTTGACCTCCCAGTATAATTGAACACGAGCCGCCACTGCTCAAATGACTGCCATTGCTGGACATGCAGTACGCCATCCGATAAACGCAATTAAGAAGTTACTTTTTCGATTATTTGGACTGGAATTTAACGAATGGCAACTTCAATTTCATTTTTCAAGGCTTTAATCCTCTCTGGATGGTTAGCACAACATTTATTCTTAATCGCTCCCTACACAAAAAGTCCAATGGGCTCAAATTATAGCTCCGAGGCGGCCGATTGACATCAGAATTTCGACTGATTATTTGATTTTCGAACACGGTGCTCAAAAGTTCAATTATTACGTTGGCCGTGTGGCAAATACTGCCGTCTTGTTGAAACTAAACGTCGCGTCGTCCATGTCATTCGCTTCAATTTGTAGAAACAAAAGTTCGTTGAGCATGGCATGGTAACGGTCGCCATTGACCATAACGGCAGGTCCTTGCAATTTTCGATGAAAAATGGTCTAATGATGCCACCATGCCAAAATAAGTACCAAATATGTAGTATCGTTTTGGGTGCATCGACTTCCCAATGATGGCGTTTGGATTTTCTGAATTCCAAATGGGATAATTTTGCTTATCCTTTGATGTAGAAATAGGCTTTATTTGAAAAGATGATGTTCCGGTAAATTGTTCTTCTTCGGCCCAGCAATTTCCAAACGATGACGAATTGATATTGTTGTCCGTGTCCTTGCGATTTTTCTGTTTTTGCAAACTCCCAAACAAAATGTTCAAAATATGTAAAATATTGTATTTTTCTTAGTTTGTTAGAAAGAACAAAACTATATAAACAATTATAATTATTTCAAAATTTCCCATTCAGAGTAACGGTTAATTTGTTGCACAATATTTGCCGTCACCAAGATTTCGCATTTTGGTTCCATATGTTACAATTAGTCCGCCTGGTATACGCTCGTGTCGTATTAGGCTCATTTAGAAATACGAGTAGGCATTTAATAAATTACCAAATGTATTTTCTAATTAGTAGATTGAAATCATATCCTTTGTTTCCTGTAACAATACGCGTAGCATAAGATTTTTATCACTGAGGCATTATGTATTCAGTGAACAAGTGACATTAGCGTTTTGCCAGTGTACTTCATAAGCCATGTTCTATTTTACAAGCAAGGCAATACTAGTGATTTCCTTAACCACTCTAATTGATAAGTATTTACAGCACTTCTGTCAAGGTTACAATATTCCACGAGTAAGTAGTTTGTGAAATATTGATAAAGTTCAAGCTCATTTCATCCTAGTACTTCCAAAATGATTACAAGGTCATTCACCATTATACTAAAGTTATATATTTTCATCGAAAATATATCAGTGAAATTAGAATTGATAATGTTAAACCGAATAGGACCTATAGAGCATTTAGTGCTTATCATTGCCAGTTAAAGGATGTAGATGGAGATGATTGGAAGGTAAAAACGCAATTATTAAAAAGTACTTAAAATATATATTGCATATTTGTTTACAGTTGAACATTCACGGTTATCTTAGTTCACACGGAGTAAGAGATACACCCTTGCAGTTTGATGTCGAAGCTTGTAAGGCGATAGCTAACAATGTTTTCGGAGTACAAGAAGTTTTTAATCACAGCAATTACACGAAATGTCCGGTGAAGAGAGTAAAGAATGCATTTACGAAATTTTCTCTTCTAAACAGGTTGTGTTGTAGGGATGTTATGCTATGGATAATTTTGTGTTATCAGACGTTAATTTTCCCCCGTTTGTTCCTGAAAACGTATATCTGTTCAAGTTTAAGTTATATGATAGAAATGTGCTGGTTTTACACACGGAATGGCATGGCGAAGTAAGGAAGAAGATGAAATAAGCCGATAAGCAATTTTATAGATATTTATAGTATTCCATACTGTTCAGAGCACTGGTCTTAAACTGGTGGGCAAGTGGATCATGCTAATTTGAGTTTCCTTTTTTTAATTAAATATTTTCCAATATATTTTCTATGCAGTAAAATGTTATGTCAGTAAATTTGATATTTATTTCCTTTTATTTAGAAATGTTATGGAATTAACTAATTACAAAAAGTTGCTATCTCAAAAAACTATTATTTATACTCTTTTATTAATATTGGTTATTTAGCTGTTGCATTTATGTGCGCATTGTTGCGCACTAGTGCGCGAAGTAAAACTTAAATTGGAGATGTAAATCAACAATGCAGTGTTAAAGAATAATTATCAAATGTCCATTTTAACTACTACAGAAATAATCAATTTTAATTTTTTTTTTTAATTAAGAAAGACAGTAAAATAGTTAAATTATGAGTTTTCTCTGGTGGAGGGTCATGATGGAACTTAACTGTGTACGAGTGCATACCACATTTAAACAAATTATTATTAGACTTCGGGGGCTATATTCGCCCATCCTGTATGTTTAAAGATTGCCAATAATTGCAATCATTAACAACAGATGGAATATCTTACTCAACTTCATTTGCTAATTCATCGGATACATAAAGCATTAAAAAAGCTAGCGGTGAAATTTACTCAAATTACGCACACGGTAACCAGTTATTTTCTATTTCCTCCTGATACGAGTTACCCAGAGAAAATCCGCAAGATTAATTACTTTCTGGTGCGTATTTCGTTCTTTTTTTGTTTCTAATGTGAGATCTAACCTCCGATTGCGACGGCTTCGGGAAGCGACTATTAAGCAAGAAGACGTAGCCAGCCGTATTGGCTGGCAATAAAGCGAAGACAGATGATGTTGATTGATTTCGATAATTCTATGGCTTGATTTTTTTAGGTTAAACGTCGGATAAAATCGTCGTGTTCCTGTTTTCTTTCCAACGCACTGGATTTTTTCCTATTTTTTTTTTGTCTCGTATAAATCAGCTTGATATAAATTACTGCTTTCATCAAAAATTACTATAGATTTAAATTATTTTGCACATTTACACATATGTTGCTTGTAAGTGGTAAGTATGTATACATATATTGTAGAATACGTTGTGTAACAAGCTTTACCTTGAAAGACTACCAAGCTAATTTTTTAATTACTGGATTTGAACAACTAACGCTATTGTCTTCCGTATAGATAATATACCTGATATCTTCTATATACAATTATTTTGTAATGAATTAATCGTTGAGTATGTATCATGCACTCGTCTTGTAAACGCAAGTAGTTCATCAATTATTCACAGCTAACCACAACTTCAAATATTGCCCTTCATATTGTGGCAAGCCTTTCTCTATTAGGCTTTGGTTGTTAGCTACGTTTAATTTAGTTTAGTTTTAATTTATACTAATTCGTTTAGTTGTCTCTGTTAATTGTTTAATAATTGCCTTGTCTTTTTCTTCGTCTCTCATCTTGTTATTTGCAGTTGTTGTGTTAATCTGTGAGTTTAATCGAAACTGCTTTTAGAACGTACCATAGGAAAGGTATTTCACTACATATCTAATGTAAACAAAAGAAATTTGTTTACACAGTTCGATAGCCGAAGAAATGAACGATGCAATCATATTAGTGTTTGGATTACATTCTAATACTTACCAATACCAAGGGACTATTTAGCGACCTCAACCTTCATAAAAAACACTTCATTACATTGTAGGTCAAGATTCTATTGGTGGTTGTATCGTTTGTAGCACATACAATATGTGTTTTATTTATTTTTTTGTGTTTCTGTATATTACCGTTATGGCTAACAATAACAGTGAAATAGTGAACCCTGCAAGTAGCGTTCTGCGCCGGTGGTTACAACAGAAATATGTCCAAAATGGCAATTTTGTGTATAAAAGGAATAGCGGACTGAAAAGCTTCGTTTGATTCGGCCAGCACACTACCAACGGCGATTCTCGTTGAATGTGCAGGTGCGCATCATCCATAATTTTATTTTTCTTATTCTCTACTCGAATATAAGAGTTGGTGTCTTTTCTAAATGAGGATATCTATCATCGAATACACGGCAAGTTCTAACAATCTTGTGCACAATCTACTGGTGCTGTTTTCTTTGATTTCACTCAGGTATTCAATTTGGTGTGGCATGATGGTTTAGTTTTCAAAATGGGTAGATTAGATATCAACCTGAACATGATCTTTCTCTCTCTTTCGTTGAGTCGTATCACTCCCATAGGACTTTCCGAGTCAAGAGGTTTGGCGAGCGCTCAACGATTAGACGCGCAGAAGCTGGTGTACCCCAGGAATCTTTACTGGGGCCTGAACTATCCATTGTATACACCAGCGCTATCCCATCGAATATCAGCACCCGCCTAGCAGTTTACACCGACGATACGGCGATCTATACATCGTCAGGAAATGACGCATTTGTGCGCAGAAGGCTGCAGAGAAGTGGCGACTGATCATCAATTCAGATAAATGCGTAGCGATCAGATAAGTTCAGCGGCAAGAGCTGCCCTGAAGTCCCTAGATGCAGTACCTTAGAATAGTTCTCGACACGAGGCTCACCTTCAAACATCATTTTTCTATGGTGGCGTCCCGATTTATTCGGGCACGGGCGCCTCTGTCTCCCCTGATCTGCTGCAAGAGTTTCTACAATCTGAGGCTTAAACTTATGATCCACACGGTGTTTCTCCGACCGATGTTCAGCGCTTGTAAGTTGCAGATCAAGAGACTCAACGTTCTGCAGACCAGGGTGCTGCGCATCATAGCCGCACCATAGAGATCTTGTCGTTCCACCTTTCATTGAAAAACTCTGAAAAGGGTTACGCAGTCGGAGAACCAGTTAGTCTAGCATCTCGGGGGGAGGGGGAGGGGGGCTGGATCCGGACAGGTCGCCACCTCGTGTCGTGACGAGACGGATCCTGCAGCCATGAAAGGGCCACCTTGTCGAAGACCTCTGCAGTAAAAGACCGACAACTCCGTGGCTAGATAAGGACCGCCTATCAGAGACGAACAGGTTCATGGACAAACAGCCCAACCTCAGAGCTACAGCAGACCTATGACAATTTTGTAATATTCCCCAATAATATAAAGGAAATTAAAATACCCATGTTTGAATAATTTTCATTTTCAAAATTTTGGACAACTTCTACATAATACACTCTTTCTAAAAACTGCAACATAAACGTCAAGATTTGTTCTCTCAATTTCAGAATTTGAATTGCAAAAATGGCGGCAGTTCATAAGTATTATGACGTAAATTAAAAAATCTTTCTAATTACTGTTCTCAGTTAATCACCCTGTATATTCACTCAGAGCCAAAATATAATATAACAATTTTGATCTTGAACAATTCTAGAACGTAAGAAGATTTTTTTATGCGGAAATGCAAAAAATATGTAGTAAGAAACAAAACACTAACTAAACAAAACATAACTTTACTAATTAAAGTAGTATTAAAGTTAGAGCAAGATAAAATATAAAGCAATTATGAAATAATAACACGAGCTACATTGGTGCCAGAACCGGTAGCGCATTTATTTACAAAAATCTCGTATTGCAAGCAAGCGTAAAAGACTAACAGCACATAATAATGTAATTAATTTCATGTTACAACCTTTGTCTTGCGCGAGTGCAAATCGTCCTTGACAAGGACGCAAATTATTAAAGTTTGCAACCGGTAATTACCAATTTGTTTTATTTTTTGATTATTTCTGTTATGTGTCTTTATAGAGATTATGAAAAAATGACAACTGAAGGAGTACTGCAGTTGGCAATATTTACATTTCAAGAAATAAATCTTCTGCTGCATAACATTCGTATGATATTCGCTTGCATACCACTAACGGTGAATTATATATGCCACTTTCCAGTAGTTTATTAAAGCAATATCAGTATTTCTGTTCTAGTTCACGTCTAATGTAATGTTAATAAATAACACGAATTTAAATAAATGCGTTCTATGGATAGATTGAATACACTTTAGAACAAACCTCGAATATTATTTTTATCTATCGTTCTTTAATGAATTAATGCTATTACAAGTTAGAAAGGAAAAATTATACACTTCCTGTCATCAGCTTAAATAATTGCTATCTTCGCAACAACGGTTAAGGTTGAGGATGTTTTTAAAATGATCTATGTATGTATGTTCAGCTGATTTGTTATGTTGTTAATTATATTTAATTTCAGTGAAGTAGTTTTCTTCATAAAAGATTACCGTTGAAAGATATCGGTATATGCATATAATTTGTTCTAGAAAACATTTTTATCATGAGAGAAATATTTTGTATCCTGTTTAGTAAATTTGGAAAAAGTAACAATATTGTAAGGTGGCTCTTGCAGAATTGTCAGGGAGTGTAACTATTATGTGAGCAGCATTCTTCTCCTTCGATATTGTTTTTTCTTTTTGTTTGTGTAACACATATATTAATACACATAGCACCTATACCTATGTATTTATTTTAATTAGATACTTACTATTCAATGTAGTACATAGCGCCACCCTAACACTATGATTTAACGCAACTTTCTGTTAAAATGTCAATGTATGCAAGGAGTTTATTTATTATACGAGGAAGGAAAAATGTCTAGAGATAGTTGTGGGATAGTCCCGGTAAATAACAAGTACACATTCTTACTGCCAATTAATCAGCTAATAATAAACAATGATCTTTAATACAAAAAACTTGAAAGTATTTCTAAGTAAAAGTAAATGAACACAACAATGGTGTGTAGTTTCCACATTTCTTGAATAATATAAATTGTTAAACAAAATAGATCATTAATTCGTGTAGATTCGCAAATCATCCTTGATTGTTTTCAAGTAATGCTTTCAAAACACGTTACATTATTCATCTATACCTCCAAGAAAAGCATTAAAAACAGCTGTGCAAAACGTATACAAAATTAACTTCATAAATATGGGAGTTCCTCAAGGGTGTGTTTCAAGATCTATGTACAGTTTCCTGTTTTTAAAAATATAGGTATTACCTGAGTTTCTAAGTTCGAATGCGCATACATCATTAAGTAAACGGCGAAAAAGGATTCTCACGAATTCGTGCGCGAATACATTGCAAAAATAATAGCACAACCGGCACAATAAATATCATTCTGACGTTATGTCAATTCGCTTGAGTGTGGCAGTAGATTTTGCTGCCACAGTGAGAAATTCGTGTGAATGTGCAGGTAATTACCTGTCTGTTCGTCATCATATTCTAAGTTAATTGCAATAATATATGGCCTTTACGAGACACATTAGAAAGTTTCTTTTTATTTTAGCACGTACGTTTGATTATTTGATGGCAATATGGAGATATAATCACATAGGTATAGCTTTAATTGGTCCCTATTAATTACGAGAATAATAATTCTTCTCAATAATTATGCAAGCATGCGACAGACGAGAAACATCTGCTACTGATTTCAAAAGAATATACATATATATGTATTCGTTTAAATTAATCTTAAAAATAGATAATATATTCATTACTTGCACTTACATGCGATCAATACCCACTGAATTATTGAACTACATTCCATCTTATTGTAATCCATTTATAGTAAGTGCAAATTTTATTTGATTGTTGTGGTTACCATGTACTTTTTAAATTTTATGTCGCTATACCTACCCACCAGTGATTATTTATATGTGAATAGTTTTTCAATTAAAATTCAAGGCTACTTTTGTTTGTAATATTTATTTTTAAATCGGTGACATTTATTGCTTTTGCATGAAAGTATACCAAGTAAAGTATCTAAAATCTATCTCATAATTTTCGTTGGTATTAACGAAGTAGCCACCGTTATTTTTATAACAGACATAACGTTTAGGCTGTAGGTTCTTATCTAATAACTGCTATAAATAGGACAAAGTACCGGTAAATATATATCCAAATAGGAACCTGCAGGAAGTGATAGATAGTTGAGTGTATACAAAGAATATTGAGGTATCTTTTTGATTATTATGTAGTACGTTGTGCCGTTATAGAAGCTACTGAAAAATGTAACAGTATCGTTAGGTTCCGTTTATTAAAATTGTGTGCCTAACTTATAGGGAAAATGTATTTATTATTGGTTAAAACTGCTTTGTTTTATCTCATAAATAAATGTACATGGAAACTGTTACTTAATTTCTTCTTTTGACATTTTTATATACATACATACTTTGAAATATCGAATATCTGTACATACAAAAATATCTAAATTTAATTGGTTCAATTATATGAAAGTTGCATTAAATATTGTACATGAATCATGTTATAATATTTTAAAACATCACTAGAAATATAAATTACGCGAAGTAATATAATGAAGGATCATTCCATATAAAACCAACCAAAAAAATAATTACAATAATAGATATACCGGGTGTTCCACAAAAATTTCCAAATACTGTAATGTCTTTATTTATCATCTGATTTTAAGGATCTATATATGAAACTGTAGGGTTTTGTAAAGACTACAAACAGCAATGCAAATTATCTGTTTGTCAGATATAATTCGCGAGAAACGTAATTCAACTTTTTTTTTCAAATTGCACTATATATATTTTTTTGATTTTTATAAAAGAACATTTTCTAACGATTCGAATAATGTCATGAAAACATACACTTAAATAAGGAATAATGCAAGAAAAAGACAAGTTTTGGCAAATTTTTATATGGCAAAACTAACAGTAGGTCATGAATTGGAGTACGCAATTAAACAATCACAGCGTCCTTTTTAATCATAATTATGAAAAATACAGACAATAAAATAAACAATTTTGTTGTTTAGCTCAGACAAAATAATCAAATGAAAAAATCCAAAACACTATCCTATAAATACTGCTCGAATTGGGCACCATTTTGACCAATGCATAATCTGCACCTCCTTCCTACAGAAACAGCTGCATTTTATATGTTGTTGGGCAGTATTTGTCGAAACGCATTAACTAGTCTATTTCGTAAGTCATCTACGTTTTCGGGTTGTGTTACATAAACAATTTCTCTTATTTCATTCCATAAAAAGAAGTCTAAAGGAGAAAGGTCTGGTGATCGGGCGGGCCATCTAATTGGTCCGTAACTGCCTATCCACCTTCGATCAAACTGTCTATTTAGAAATTGTGTATTTATTAGAGCATTATGTGGAGGAGCTCCATCTTGTTGGAAGTAAATTTGTGCGTATTGAGCAATGGGCAATTCTTCTAGATTGTCCACTATTTCCTTGAGTAATGTATGATATCTTTCTTGATTTAGGTTACCGTCAATAAAATATGGTCCAATTAATCTAGAATCTAAAATCCCACACAAAACATTTAAAGAGAACCTTCTCTGGATATTATTTTCAATAAGAAATCTAGGATTGTCATTGTTCCAATACCTAAATTTTCTAAATTTAGGTATAAATTTTCATCTAAATTTCATCTGTAGTTCGTACTTCTTTTTTGGCTTTTTGAAAGATTCGTACATCCTCAAATTGGCTTCCAGTCGTGCAAATTTCTTGTGATGTAGTGATTCCCTATCAGGGAAACGTTCCTGATAAATTCTAATAGCGTCACATGGTTTTTTCCCACATTCAAAATAAACTTCAAGCATATCCGTTAAATATTGAAAATTCATATTTTCTATTAATATTAAAATAAATCGAAATTAAACTTATACAAACTTGATGATTGTAATGAACGGTGTTTTTGACAATGCGCTGATCACTCAGACTGACAGTGACAGTAGTTGATTAAAAAAGACGCTGTGATTGTCTAATTGCGTACTTCAATTCATGACCTACTGTTGGTTTTGCATTTTAAAAATTTGCAAAAACTTGTCTTTTTCTTGTCAAAAAAATTATAATATAGTGCAATTTGAAAAAAAAGTTGAATTACGTTTCTCGCGAATTATATCTGACAAACAGATAATTTGCATTGCTGTTTGTAGTCTTTACGAAATCCTACAGTTTCATATATAGATCATTAAAATCAGATGATAAATAAAGACATTAGAAATTTTTGTGGAACACCCGGTATAAATAATCCTACCTCGTATATAATCCGAACACCTGGTGGTATAAAATGATAGTTAGAATCCCATAAACTTAACTAGAATTTTAAATGACATATGTATTATTATGTTTTGTTTTTATATAAACACGGGCACTAAAAAAATCGAATTTAACACCACCCTTATGTATTTTTTTAAATTTAAATATAACCCTCTTCTTGTTTTCTCCTTACTCTTTGTTCTTTCTCATCCGTATACTCCTTTCCTTTTCCGTATTTCTCTTTACGTTTTCTTTGCTTACTTTCCTCTTCCATGTTCTCCTTTCTCTTCCGTATTTCCTTTTCTTCTCTCTTTTTTTCCTTTCTCCTTCCTTGCGTATTCTCTTTCCTCTTATTCCTTTCCTTTTTTTCCTATGCAACTGCTTCGTATAATTATTCTCCAAACTCAATTTTTAAATATGCTTTCTTCAAAAAAACTGTCATCTTTTAGATTTTTTCATACTTGATATTTTTTATACAAAATTTAATACTTCCTTATAAACCATATGTCTAGTCTGACGTTTAAGTGTCAATAAATACCTTTTTTTAATGCTGTAAGGCGACTGTGAGGAAGAAAAGAAGATGCATTTGCAACAATTGATACAAAATGAAAAAGCAGTGGAACAACGGTTGAACAAACCAGAAAGTTTGAAGCAGGAACAATTAGGTGAAGGAACCAACAGATGAACACCCCCAGTAAATAAACACTTTCCTAGTTATTGTTTCATATTAAGATTATGCAAGTGTATAATAGGGTTCTAAGGTATTTGTGTTTAACTATTAAACCGCCATTAGTAAATTGCAGCATCTGAAACTTGTTTCAGCATATGCTGTGTTTAGTGAGTGGTTGGTTTGAAACAAATAATTTATAAAGCGAAGTGGACTCAACTTTTGAAAGAAGTTTTGAAGTGTGTTATTTTGTAAGTAGGAATAAAATATTGTATAAGGGCAATTTAAATATGTTCAAATATAATATTGTTGATTAGAAAAGGCAAATTAACCTAGTAATAATATTACTTTGGGCCATGTTCATATTCTGGTACATAAATTCCCTTAAAACCAATGAATTACTGGAATTTCAACATTCCATTAAAACATGCTAAAATGATCTCTAAAGAAAAATATTCATATAGCTTTTTTTGATTTTATCTGTCACACATAGCTATTATTTCCGGGACCAGTAGTTGAACACGAATTTTTTGCGTGTTCATTTAGTGGGTTACGGACTTGTTCTTATTAAACACTTGAAACTAATGAATGAACATATTTATTTCTTCTTTAAAAAGCTGTAAGCGTACCTATGAATCTAGTATATTATTTCATTGGATATTTACAGATGTAATCATTCTAAAGGGTCAAGCATAAGAAAGTCGTTGTATGAATACCACAATGAACACTAGAAAAATATCTTACAACAGGTTTGATTATAGTGAAGAAGATTTGCGAAGAGCACTTGAATCTATAAAAAAAAGTCTTTGAAAGCAGCCAGTAAATACTTTAATATTCGGAAAGGAACTCTGCATAACAAAATTAAAGGCACAGTTTCTTTGCAAAGAAAAATGGGACCTGAAAGTGTCTTAAAAGCTGAAGATGGGAGCCGAATCGAAAAATGAATCTTAGACAAAGCCAAGTTAGGTTTTGCGATGCACCCTGAAGATGTAAAAGATGACGTGCAAGGTATACTAAAAGCTCATAAGCAAGAAAATCCATTCGTAAACAGCAGACCGGGTAAAAGTGGCTGCAATAATTGTTTTTAAAGCGCCATCCGAAGATTTGCAGACGCCAAACGGAAATAATCTCCAAAGCTCGTGCTTCAGTTACGGAAGAAATGCTCAGATCATGTTTTGACGAACTGACACAAAAAACCAAGCAGAAAATGAAAACAAGTAAAATGAAGAAATAGTAAATCAAAAATACGATTAAACTAGAGAGAAAGACAATGCAAATGAAACAGATGTAACAGTGTTGAGAATGGATCAAGAAACTTTAAAACCAAAGGACTGCATTCAAGAACAAACAGAAAGTTTTTGGTCTTTGCACATATCGTGGCCAAGAGAAGAAGAGAAATCAAGCAAGGAAAGAAAAAAATCTGGAAAAGTGCCGTTTGGAATAACTTCAAAAAGATGGAGAGAAATACAAGAAGAAAAGTCTAAAGCTAAGAATTGAAAGAAAGCGAGCTACTGAAAAGAAAAGAAGAGAAAAAATCAAATTTCCAATACATCCTGTTACAAAAACAAAAAGAAAGGATCAAAAATCGAGAAAAAGAAAAAAATTGTATCAGCTGTCAATCCTACTTCTAACAAGGTGAAAGTTGCAAGTAAAGAGGGCAATAATTCAAATGAAATAGTTAGATATGCAATCGGCGATTACGTAATTGTCTTACACGAAGAAACATATTTGCCCGGAATTATAACAGATATAGAAGGAGGAGAATATGAAGTAAGTGTCTTGAAACAAAAATGCCATGGCACTTGGATATGGCCTAAACCAAAAAATCAAATTTGGTATCACGAAAACGCCATTGTTAAGAAAATTGCAGGGCCCATTCTCGATGATAAAACAAAAAGTTTTACTATATCCTTTTGACATTACAATTCTTTCTTAGGTTAGGTAATTACATAATGAATGTTAGGTTTAGGTTTTTTGATCTAGATATCCTACAAACTTGCCCATAGGATGATTTGTTATTGGCTCTAACTTGACATATTTTATCACAATGAACTCACAGATTGTGCACAAATATGTCAGATACATAGCTGTACCATTTCTGACTAAGTAACGTTCAGATAAAAACAGAACCTTTAGTTTAATTAAATCAGCTGTATCATCATAATTAATTTAAAAAATCTCTAATTTAAGTAAGTAAAATAGTTTTTATTTCTTATTTGGTGAATAATTTTGTTAGCTTTCTCCATTTTATGGGATTGTAAGTTTATAAATTCCTCTTTCCTGTTTCAGTTATGGAATCAACTTTATTTTAGGCATTTGAATTACTCACACGCAATATATTTGCAAACTAAAGGTACTTAACAGCCAGTACCAAACAGCTAATTTCTACGATATCAATTTCGGTTCTGAGCACACAGTCAATTCATGACTAAATTCTAACTCTATTTTTCAATAATCTTGTAATACATCGAAGAGGTATAAAATTCATCAATCTTTGTTGCAAAAAAGTGGTTTGAAGTTTCATGGTCTTCTTGTGTTGTATACAGGAAGTTAATAACTAGAATATTTTCCAATCATACGGCTGGTAAAAAATCATTGTCTGATCATTGCCGATCATTCACAAGCTAGGTCTGACGATGAGGCACTTAACCGTCTCTACTACCCCAATTCAAGTATTTTGGGAAATTCAATGCGGTGATGTTATCTTTGTTTTTATATTAGAATGATTCCCTATATACGGAGGAGTGAACGTCTTATGCCTGTGATGAAAAGGTCGTCCTTATAAAGCCAATAATTATGTGTTGAAACAGGTGCACAGCTACTCTATTGTGAGACATACAATTACTCATGAGTTTAAGCTACTCTAATCCAACATTGTCAAAGCCATAGCCACTTTAAAAGTCACGAAGATACATTACAGTATCTTCAATATAGTAAAAATTTAAAAAAAAAACTCATATTTTTCTATTTACATTCATAGAAAGAATACATCGTCATAATTTCATCAAATTTAAAAATGGTCAGATAGAATCGGCGGTTTGGTTTGATGAATGATTCTCGAGCCTTTTTTTGTGTCGTGAATCAGCAAAGTTCAAAGACACGCCTATCTGAGTATAAGTAGTAGAATTAGTAGGTATATATAAGGCCAATGTCAGCCATGGAAAATAAATATTAGGAAACAGACCTTCAACGTGAACAAGGTGATGTTCCGAGAGTCTCAAGATACCACAACAAGTCTACATACAAGTCTATCAGGCATAAACTTATATTTATAAATCCATTTTTCGACGTTTTTAATGAACATTTTGATTAACGTTTTTTTTGCCCACAAAAGCAGTAAGAAATTTCAGGTAACTACTTGCTGCCAGCAATTATAATAAACGGTGAAATTGTTTAAAAATTTTACAAATCCGTAAACTTAGAGAAGATATGATATAGGTGTTATCAACATAAAAACAAGCAACTAAATACAATATAGGTGCTACCCGGTAGAACTGATGGAAATCAAATTGAATATAAGCTAGTTTTGGGGAAAAAACACCTGAATTATGTGTGTTGTAAAAGGTCGAAATAAAAATATTAATCAACTCCGTTTCAACTGAATATAACGAAGGAAAGGAAGAGCATCGAAAATTAAACGTGGAAGATGCAAGAAAGAAATATTAGGAAAATAGTAATGGTAGAGTGGAAAGACTGATACAAACACATAATGATCAAATACAAAAACTAGTAATACTAGAATAAAAAGAATCATCGTTACAAATAAAAAAAAAGATGATTTGCGTTAATACAGAAAAGTAAAGCAAGAAACTGTAAAACTCTATTCAAAAAATTAAACAAATTGGTCAGGCAAATGGAGCTTAGATAAGTACTAACACTGACTGTTCGTTTTGATACACAGTAAATGAGTACATAGTTTTGTAAACCTTGTAATTTCTGAGAACTTTATTTGAAAATTCTGAAAATAACTCTCAAACGTTGAGTTATCGATCAAACTAAGCAATGTTTAAGAAAACACTAAAAGATTTAAAAAATAGAAAATAATTATAAAAAAGGTGATGAAAAAAAAGGATAACAACGTGGTCAATTTTACGACTGCTATTGATAATTTAAGTAGAATTTATAATTTTTCCTGGTCGTTCAATAGTATTATTAAAACTTTTTTGTTGATAGGAATGGCTATATGACTTAATATTATTTGACACATACAAAATGTTAATTTGTTTCACTGGTGCAATAATTATTATGTTCGACAATAAATTTATTTGTAGTTGCTACTTGTTTTATCGATCTGCAACCAGAAATATATCAGGTATTGAAAAACTTGTTCAGGCGAAACAAATTGTAATATTCAAATATAATTGAATTTCCACTTAGAAACAATTTAATAAACGACATCCTTCGACAATATCGCCAATAAAATGACTACAAGTTTTTAGAGTGTGGAAATCTTTAATCAATAATATTAATTAAATATTTGAAATAGTTCTATAAACGCAATAAAATTCAATAGTTGTGCTACAAAACTACATCGTTAGACTAAATTTAATAAAATCAATTAAACTTACAGTTAGTATTATATCGTAATGCCTCATCTTGTCGTGTTAAAAATTGTTACGTATTGTTAACAACAATTTTAATTTAATTTCAACACCACTAACACAAGATCTAGACCACTACCATAAGCGAACACTCACGCGATTCGCGGAATTCAATCAATTTCGCGCACAAGAACAGAACAGGAATTTCGACTAAAATCGCATTCAGTACCGAACACTGCATCTACCATTGGTGCAAGAAGTAAAGCGATAATTATAGTCCTCCTCATCGCATGTACAAAAAAACACGTTTACACACATGCATACGAACGCGAAAAAATGATCCGCAATGCAAACCAGAATCCACAGGAGCGGACCAAGTCACCCGCGCCAAACTCCACGAAAAACACCTGAAGTTCGCACCGCGAGACATTGACCACCGTTAGCGGTACGGAGTCCTAGCATCGAATGAAAGTTCAGAGGTAGATGTAAAAATTACTTAATTTACATATGCGCCGATGGTAAAACGCCTGACCTTGACTTATGTTAATCAAATTAGCCGATGTTGTTGTGTAAACGTAAGAGATACTGTGAGTTTTTTCATCTCTTTCTCCTAAGCATCTTCCTTTAGGTGTATACAGTTTTAGTCAGATATTTTAGTCTAGCAGGCGGGGAGCTAATAAAAGCGTGAAACTAAAAATAAGTTTATCAAATTTGTTTCCGAATATTAAGCAACCATCTCGATATTTAGTGGAACTTTTGACATGGAACGAATAATCTGATACTATTGTATTAATACATTTTTCATGTTTAATATATTAAGGGTTAAAGGTAAGAGATATGCAATTAAAGTTATCATAATTCAAGATAGTCAAGAAACAAATGGTTAACGGTTTAAATTAAAAGATCAATTTTTAGCAAAGGTGGCATGATTTGGCAAAAATGACAGATAGGTATTGCGTTTACAATGTATACAATATATGTTCAGCAACTTGTGCCCAAATATGAAATTTAAATTAATGAAAACAGTACGATACTTATTATATATACAGCGTGTTCAAATTGAAGTCGGCACTATTGCTAACTTTGTTACTACTAAAGATACGATGTTGGTTAAATGACCAAAGTAGTAGCGTTTTTTCTTCCGCTTACGATGGTAAAATGTTAAAAACAATTGAACTTCGGGTTTTCGAGATATTAAAAAAAATAAATTTTTTTTAAATGGAATACCCTGTATATTTTTGCACATTTTGAATGAAAATTTAATTTCAAACCAAATCTATTAATACATAGACACCCAAAAATTAACAAATAAATGAACTACAAGCATTTATATGTACCAGTTCAAGTTGATCTGAATATCGTGTAGGGCCAATGAATGTCCGATTATTGGCAAGTAAAAGAAACATTTTATTACCATCTATCATCTAAGGTGAACAAAAAATCGTTGGTGCTTTGATATTCCTTTTTGTTGTTCAAATAAGATTAATAGTGACAATAATAAAGAGCAAAGTGTATTAATTTTTCGATAACTAGTCAATGTCTACATGATTTTGCATTAATGCTTGTATTTCGTTTATTTGTTAATTTTTTGGTGTCTATGTATTAATAGATTTTGTTTATAATTAAATTATCATTTAAAATGTGCAAAAATATACAGGGTATTCCATTTAAAAAAATGTAATTTTCGTTAATATCTCGAAAACGCGAAGTTCAATTGTTTTTTTAATTTTATCATCGTATTCGGAAGGCAAAACCCTACTACTTTGCTAATTTAACTGACATCGTAGCATCAATAATAACGAAGTTAGCAATAGTGCCGACTTCAATTTGAACACCCGGTATACAGGTGCCCAGATTTCGTAGGGACAACATGGGTAACTTTTTTATTTGATGACATAGAGAGATGGATAAATGAGCAAAAACGTGTAGATTCAAAAGCTCATTAAGAATCCATTTTCAAATTTTATTTGTCATGCTTGATTTGTTTAATATTAAAGAAAAACTGAAATCTTCTAATTTCTTTTATTTGCCGTGACTTGTTTGTTACTTGAAATATTAAGATGCTGTTTGAAGCAATTCAAATTGTAATCTAAATACTTTTATTGACGCCTAATATAACAAATTTCTTTTGCGCAAATTTTTAGTAATCTCACCTAACCTCAAAATTTTAAATTGGAACCATGCAATTTTTGTGGCTCTTTTAAAAGGATATGTTTTTCTGAATACAATCATGTATCGCAAATCGGAAATTTTGTCAAAATTTGTAAAATTAAGCTTATTCAGATTACGGGTAGACATCACAACTTTTTGACACTTCTGACAGATTCGTATAATGACAACCGGGTTGTTTTTCACAAATAACGCGATAAACAAAAAGTTGTGATGTCTCTCCGTAATCAGGATAAGCTAAATTTTACAAATTTTGATGATACATGATTGTATTAAAGTAATTGACATAACTGACATTCCTGTCATATAAAAAGTTGACAATAGATACTAAAAATGGATACATTTAATTTCAACTCCCACCACCCTCTCCCATCAATAGGCTTTCGTAGTTCAAGTTGTTAGCCTGTATAATCGTCTATATTAATCACATGATGTCAATTTATTTATAGTTTCAAATACTAGATACTGCCATAAATTGGATAGGTTATCATTTTTTTGATATTTTATTCTATAGCTAATAAAAAATTAAGTTATTTAACTGGCCAATATCTAATACCATATTGCCGCAATTTAATTGTAGGAAAATAATTTTGACTATACCATACAATCAGTGTTAGGTCGTCTAAAGAGGAAGAAGGCAAACAAGTTTTCCAAACTTAAAATTGAGAAAAAATTTTTTTTAAGATTTAAGATAATTTGTAAAAAGCGACGACCAAATTCTAGTTTGCACACAAACAGCCCAGTTAACAGACTTTGGAATTTGTATAGCTCTTAGGACTATCATAAAAATGGATGATAAACTTCTCATAGATTATTTTCAGTCATTGACTAATATTTTATTACATCTTATAACTAATTCTAGAATCCTTTTCTATTTTAGCGAAAAAAACTGCTCTTTCTCTTCTACCGTTCGTTCCTCTCTCTTTCCTTCCTACCTGTCCTCCTAGTATATTATAAAATATGATGTTTTCAATTGTTTCTCTTTACCAATTTTTGTTTGCTATATTTTTCGGCAAGTTGGATTGTTCTCATTCGTCTCTTTCGGGAGTATTACCAAAAATGTGAAATTTTCCTTTCTTTCTATTGTTAGAAAATTAATCTCATTGTTTACGATGTAATTTGTTGGTTTCTCGAGTCTAGAGATTTTTCGAAATCTGTTACGGCTAGTAGAATGGTAAATAGTAAAAAACTGATGAACTGTTGTATCTTATTGTTATTGTGGAGATGAAATTTTAATATTACTATGTCCGGTTTTATACACTTAATTATGACGGGCATAAATACATAGCGCTCAGCATTATCTTCTCTCTAGAATTAAAAGAACTGGATCTTCAATAGTAAGCTTCGTGTGCTTGATAAAATGGTCCACAAACATTAAAAAAGTTACCCCATTGGATGTTGATATCCTTCTTTCATGGAGGTTCTAGATTCTAGCTATGGCTTTGTAATTGTCAATGAATTTGGATGGATTTGCTTTGTTAAATCCTGTAGCTCATTCAAGACTGGTAGCTTCACATTTACACAAGGAAAATCATTTTTATACTTAGTTCTAAAACCTTGCTGTCATGATTGTTTAGTTATAGTTTGATATTTTTTCGTATTAGTTTGTGTATATTGAAAAGCTAGTATACGTACTTTATAGAGTGTTAGTCCGGCAAATAATAGTGCTGATTGTTTAATATACAACACAAGTCCAGACTCACGAAATTTTCTAACAAGTTTTATTAACGTATGCCGATATAGTTTCAAGATTCCAAAGATTTCCAAAATATTTTTTCCACGATGTCCTTGTACATTTTGAAAATTGTTATGGTCAACAGGAGGACTTTAAATTTCCTTTGCAATATGTAGAATTTTCATAAATAAAGAAAAGTACTTATAATTCATGCTTCTTTGCTTCTTAATATAAAAAATTAAATTAATTTCTGGACTTTGCTTAAATGACTAAGAGGAAAATAATGCTTTGAAACATAAATGAACAATAATGTCTTTAATCTTTAAGTCAATTTTATTTATATTCATGATCGAATGCCCAAAAGTTAACAGATAAAAAGTTAAATTAAAAATGCTCAGCACATTTAATTATTGCATTAGTACAGCATGCTGTACCTTAATCCTGTTCGAGGTGAAAGGTACAGCAGATGCTAGTAGCTACGAGGTTAATGTTTCTGCCCAGATCACCTAAAAATTAAGTAAATAACAACTGACATGCAATTATAAAAATAAACTTAAGGTACTTTTTTCATTTCTCAATCACAAAAGCTTTTATTAGCGTGCTCAAAACTGATTTGACTGAACGAGATTTAGACGGAGCCATTTATTCTAAAGTATGTTTAGTTGAATCCAATTTGCATATCATTTATTTCAATTTGGCTTAGCGTACAACCGTGGGTAAGGTAAAGCACCTTTCCCTAAACTTTGTCAATCAATGGAAATGCATTCAAAACAGTTTGAAAACAGTATTATGCAATTATTTGGCGATGAGGGGGAAGGGGGGCGGGCGGTATCTGACGCTCTAACTCGCAAAATACAAAGAAGAAATATATCCAGATAAGACGCAAAAGATTTAAAAATACACTCAAATTTGAAATAATCTTGAGATGGACATAGTTTAATATTACGCTCGCAATATTTTTGTAAATTTTAATTCCAAATTAAATTACAACAAATACAAAGGTCTAAAAGGTTAAAAATATCAGAATGAAATTCATAGAAAATATAGTTAACGCTCAATATACCTGACTAAAACTGTATACCGTGAGAATCACTGCAACTTCTTTAATATATTCTCTTCTTCTAATCTACACTCCATTAAACATTTTAAGATATAATTCGTATATACATAGCAATCTCTTACGCATATATTTTTGAATATCCATGTGAATCGAATCTCAGACTCACTTTAAAACCAATTATCACTTATGTTAGTTAACGAAATAGACTTTGCGAGCGCGTACAGTTACATTCGCCAGGAATTACACCTTTGGAATTCCTGTTCTATACCGGAGTTGATGTCACCGCGTACCGGCGTTAAATGAAACTAGACGGCTGTACGTTTCTGTGGACGAGTTTTGTTGTGTTTTATGTGGATATGCAAATTTTCGAGTTGTTTTTCAAGTGGATGCAGACGGAAAATTTAGTTTTGTATGCGCGTAGCGCGTGCATGGTTAGTCAATTTTATGCATTTAATACGGATTGGGCGTTGAATACGAATGGTTAATTTAAACATTTTATTGTGCGCGTACGGACGAATGTCCGTAAATGTGGGAGAGAATTGAAAAATTGTCTTCATTTATACTAAATTATGTACATACATACAAATGTGTGTAGGGTGTTTATTTAAGAACACTTTAAAATGAAAGGGGATAAGTAATCACTTCCAGAAAAGTCACGAAAACCTACAGAAAGAAGTTTTTTGTAATAGAAAAAACCTGGCTTTTTGTCTACGTCGTTGACAATCTATACTTTCCCTGAGATTGGTTTTTAGCAATATTACCTCGACATGGTGATATAACATTCCCGTCTTCTTATTTTATAACTTGATGCAATGATGCTTTTCCATATTTGCAGGTTTATAACTTATTAACTTTTTACAACCTTCTTCCAACCATAAAGGAACAGTAATAAACTCTCTATGATGAAAGTGATGACACCAGACTGCGTTACTAGGGAACCTGTCTCTATTAATTCTAAATATCTCTCTAATAATTTTAAATTAGGTACATCTGCATTTGATGTTCATACCGGCAAGTGTACCTGTGAGGTGTATGTGTTTACACACACTTAGAAATTGTTATGTCTGCTTATATTGCTATCATAGCATAAATCAGCTTGTAATGATAAAAATAAAGCTTATGAGGGTCGTAAGTTGTATACCGTTGCATCCTGTAAAAAATTGTATTAAACTTAATTGAAATAATGGCACGAGAACTAGAAAATTTTGAGATTTTGACATGATAGTGAAATGGCTTAAGGTGATCCAAGAATTACCTTGTTAAATTCCATATTACACAGCCAATTAATGCATGATATCAGCAATTATTTGAGAATGATGGCTAATGTTTCGATTTTATTGGTATATGAGATAATGTTGAAAGAGAAATAATAATAAATTAGCGACTATTTAAATTATTACTAAAATTTGTTTTGTTTTTCAATTAGATTTGACTTCTCTAGAACATTAAACAAGAGAGATATTGGGCCCAGGATAAAATGCAGTAATTCAGACAGAAAAAGCACACACAATACCAGGTTTGCTGACTAATTTTGGTATTAGTAAGTTATCTAGCAAATTTAAATATGTATTCAAAAAAATTATTCTGTCTGGTAGTACCACACCAGCAATTTGGCTCTTAACAAAACTTTTATTTTGAAACCTGGTAAGATTTTTTACCATCACTACATCGATAGACCTGCAACGGATCAGTTTTATTTGTCGTAAACGTTCTTTCACCAATACATCCTCAAAAACTAAGCCTCATCTCTTAATCATAGTCAACGACAATGACGATTTGTAAGAAAAAGTGTTGCTTTTTTTTTAATTTTCTTTAAGTCTCTTTTACTGAAACCAATATCCGCGGCTTTTTTTTCTGCAAACTCAAAATATAAATAAATGGGTAATTAAGGAGACCCCGTTTCACCGAATGTCTTTATTATTTCTTTTTCACCCATTAAACATAATATGTACAGGGTAACCTAGATATGTATGTTTTCAGGGATTTCAAGGAACCTGTGGGAGAAAAAAACTGAGGTACGGTTCCAGAGATCTTTTTTCTTCATTTCCCAAATTAAAAGACTTAGGGTTGGTTTATCAATGTCAGGATAAATAAATTAACTTGCATATAAAATTTTACTCATAAAATAATTACAATGAAACGTTTATTGAGTGTTAAATAGAAGATATCTGCAAGATAAAGCATTGTGGTTAGGTACTAAATTTTATCTGCCAGTTAGCAATATCTGTCAGTTACTTACCTAACACTTTTATCCTCGCATTGATAAACCCACCCTTAATTAATTATTGTTTATCGAATGGATAAAATAACTGAAAGAATATTTATGTAGAATCAATTATATATAAAACACTAATTTTTTCTCTTTTCATGCCTACTATATGTGAAATTCCATAAATATTGAATTAACAATTTTTCAAATATCTCCCCCAAAAATACTGTACGTATTATATACTTCTGAAATTGTTTTTCAGTTGTCTTTTAATTTTTTAAAAATATATAGGGTGTTCCATATAAAAAATCCAAGTTGTGGTTATATCGGAAAGAAGAAAAAATAATAGTTGAGCGTCGGATTTCACAACTGTCGTTTATTGTGTTGAGGTCTTCTGAATGTTGTCGCGTAAATAAGTTTACACTTGACATTTACAAACCTTCTGAAGAAAGTGACAGCATGATCAGCAAAACGCCAAGTGTAAACTTATCTACGCGACAACATCCGGAAAACTTCAACGCAGGAGACGAAAAAAGAACTCAAAACAAATTTTATGCTTTCGAATCTAACTCAAAACAGTGCCCGAAGGATGTCCAAACCGTTTTCCGATAGCACGTAAGAAAGGCGAGATATAGGGATAAACGAGTTTTGCCACAAATCGCAAAATACCTTGTAGAAGGAAAAGCTCTCTAAAACTCTATTTCAGTTTTTTTGTCTCTGCCGCAGGTTCCCTGAAAGCCTTGAAAACATACGAAAAAGGGTTATTCTGTACATTGGCATAATTTCGTTAAATGTGTGAATTGCATACTTATACAAGATATGTCTACTACTACAATTTTTAAGATAAATTCTTTGTTGAAGAGTTAACATTGTTACAATGATTTTGAAATAATTATTGTTGAATAATGACGTAGCTTACATGATTGATGTAGTTTTGAATTTAATGTTGAACTTCATGTGGTCTCACAGAAAATTTACTATAAAATGATGCAAACCTGAAGACAAAATATAACCAGAAATTGTTTTAATTTTTTGAGACATTTTTTTATACAAAATAATGTTCTTCGCTCTTGTGAACTCAAACCAACTGAACAAACCAATAGCCATGTGTATACAGGATGTTCCTAAACATCATGTACATAAGGAAGTGGGTAATTATTTGCCTTATTTTGTGCCTAAAATTTCATATAAACATAGGTCTGCAAACGCTTCGTTACCAATCTGCAGGGTGTTAAAATTTCAAGATTTTTCCACTTTTTACTGTATAGCTCCTACAGTTTTTGAGATATTTTGCTCAAATTTGGTAGGTAGGTTACGCTATAAGGCCTGCATCACTAGCCATGCCAAATGATGATGTACATCTACACGTTAATAATTTTTTCGGGGTCACGCCCTCTTTTCTCTCCCTAAACTTTTTTGCGATGCGCCACTGCTAGATTCTAAAATACCCAATACATTTTCTGTCTTGTTTAGAAACTTTTTGATCTCTTGTATTTTTTTTATCTCTGACCGTTATCGAGAAAAAAAAAATAGAAAACAATTTTCTGTAATTCGCCAGAGAAAATTAAATTTTTTAAAATGGTCTAGCAGGCTCTGGCTTTATTCAGATAATCACTTGAGTTTATTAATTTTAAGAGTTAAGCCGCTACTACCTGTTAAAAAAATAGGATGGCCCGGTTTTCGTAGAATTGTTTTATTGCAATACAAAGTAACAACTAATAACAAGAAAAACCCTAATTAATAACAATGACAAGGAAATTATGCTACAACAATTGTTGAAAGTGTCCTTCTCCAACCCTTATACAGGCGTGCGCTCTTCTTCTCATTAATGCTCGCACTCTCTCAAATACTCCTGGAGTATTTCTTATCGATTCAAATCCAACGATTATTCGATTTCGTAAGTCATCAGTCAACAGTATTCACAGGTGTTGTATACACTAGAGATTTGAGATGTCCCCACAGGAAAAAATCTATACTATTTAAGTCAGGGGACGTAGAGGGCCAAGGCTGAGGTCGCGCTATCCACCTATTCTCATATACTTCATTTAAATACTCCCGAGACAAAACAGAAAAATGTGATGGAGCGCCATCGTGCATATACCACATTTTATTTCTAAAAGGGGGAAGTCTTCAAGTATTAAAGGCAATTCATTCTGCAAAAACAGCCTGTTTGACTGACCAGTAAGTCTATCAGGCAAAAAACAAGGACCAATCAAATTATCTCCAATTATACCACCCCATATATTTAATGAGAACTGTTCTTGAAAATGCGTTTGTACAATTTCATGTGGATTTTCATATGCCCACGTGTGGTTGTTGTGGAAATTCATAATTGAAGTCCTTGAAAAATTCGCTTCATCGGTAAAAAGGATTTTACAATTAAAAATGCGGTCTGCTGCTAGCTTATTAAGGTACCATTGGCAGAAATCAATCCTTAAAGGGAAGTCTCGGGGAAGAAGAGCCTGCACTCTCTGAATGTGGTAAGGATATAGCAGGGAAACACGTAGAATACGCCAAACAACTTGATGACAAATATTTAAATGTTGATTTTTCTGGTGCTGGTGCGAGGATGTCTGTCTATTTCATTCAGAACAGCCTCTTCGATCTGTGGTGTTCTAACAGTACGTGGTTTAAAAAGTTCCAGTTTCTCCAAGACGCCTATGAATATTTGAAAATATTCGATAATCGGGTATCATTCTATTGGGATAGCGCTCTATGTACAGACGCCTGGCTTCTCTTGCATTTCCATTCGCAAGGTCGTAGATAAAATGCATGTCAGCCATTTCAGAATTAGTGAAATTTGGCATATTTACAAAATTATAACGAGTATTTAAAACACTTTTACACCTTAAAGTTTGAAATTTGAAACTTTACTTATACAGACACAAGTTACGATTTCTAATGTCAGTTGTCAAATTAATAAACTCAAGTGATTATCTGAATAAAGCCAGAGCCTGCTAGACCATTTAAAAAAATTTTCTCTGGCGAATTACAGAAAATTGTTTTCTATTTTTTTTCTCGATAACGGTCAGAGACAGTAAGAAAAAAAATACAAGAGATCAAAAAGTTTCTAAACAACACAGAAAATTTATTGCGTATTTTAGAATCTAGCAGTGGCGCATCGCAAAAAAGTTTAGGGTGAGAAAAGAGGGCATGACCCCCGAAAAATTATTACCCTGTAGATCATGCATCATCAACTGTAGGAGCTATACAGTAAAAAGTGAAAAAATCTTGAAATTTCAACAACCTGCAGATTGGTAACGAAGCGTTTGCAGACCTACGTTTATATGAAATTTTAGGCACAAAATAAGCCAAATAATTATCCCTTTCCTTATGTAAATGATATTTAGGAACACCCTGTATAATGTCACACAATTACACCACTTCTAAAAAACGATTATTCTTATCTAAACAACTGTTTGGAGACTTTGAACATACTTGTATACATTTTATAATAAATTACTTTTAAACAACTGTGAAACGATTAAGTTACTTTTAAAAAAATATCTAATTTATTATAGATGTATGTATATGTAAAACAATATAGCATTAGCGACATTTCTGATATTGAATTGTAAGCTATCGATTTTTCTGACAACAAAGTTTATCACTGTTTAATATGTATACTAAACGTTCTACTGGACATATGAATTATAATAGATATTTTCTTATTAAAGACAGTGTCAGTTTGTCATTGATTGTCTGTGATTGGAGAAATGTAGCTGCGATTTACGGCATATGTACATCGGTTGCCCTTGATAGCGGGATGTAATAAATTGTGTACCATGTCTATAGAGACGTGACACATTAGGTATATAATTAAAGATATAACAGATATGAAGTAGTTAGGTATATAAGGGGCCCGATTCTCGAATCTCGAACGAAATTTGTCGCGTACGACAAATGTCGCACGAATTTGTCGAGTGACGTTGAGATCTATTCTCGAATACTCATCGACACTAAGACGATAGCTCGAAATAATTGTCGATTGGTAAGTAGCGGCAACAGCGCTTTAATGGATATAAATGTGCATCTACTATATCGATTGATGAAATATTGCTCATACTCACTCACACTCAGTCATACTCACTCACACTCAGTCATGCTCAGTCATACTTGTGCGAGTTCCTGTCATCAACGTAACGTCAAAATTACATCTCTTTTTTTTGTAATTATTGTAAGTACTTACAATGGATAAATAAAATAGTATTGTAGTAATGAGCAAAAGAATGTACTGGTAGAGTTTTCTATTGCAGCAAGCATGATTCCTTCTTCCATGTTTGCCATTTTTACTTTATGTCAGATATATAGAAACGAGACACTACAATACGTACGCATATTAATACAGTTAAATAGAATAAAATGCATAAAAAAATTACCAAAATCACTTATGTATAGGGTAATGTGAGGTAATATGAGCATAGTAGGTAATATGAGCATGGGAAAAGACTAGGTATAAAATGTTTCAAAATAGGTATAGCTTCTACAAACATGATCATGTTAAAAACACAAATTATTGTACAGTACTTGATAAAGAATGTTATTTTGCATGATAAAAATATTCATATTGGTTGAACTTTGATAATTACGAAAAATATCTGACATTCACTTAACGTGCTCATATTACCCGACATTACCTTATATTACAGCAATATTTTCACTATTTTATAATATACTATATTTACGCCACCAAGTGTAAACAAGTAGCACTATTGTCGCATAAGATTTTGTATGTTGAATGGTTGTTACCCACTCGCTGAAATCTCGACTAAAAATTGTAGCACACGACATTCAAGAATACGACTGCGCACATTTCATTCGACATTTGACTTGTGTCGCATGCGACATTCGCGATTCGAGAATCGGGCCCCAGGATCAATAATTATTAGAAAACATTGATTTTACTCTTATTTTCTGTAAGATAGAAGATTACAAGTAGTTTTTTTTTTTGGAATAGTACCGTATAGGCATTGTCAAAATAATAAATATCTTTTGCTACGAATTGTAATATTAAATCAATATCAGCTTGAGAGTTTCTGCATAATACATAGACATTCTTTGATTGTGACTAAACTATGATTAATTCTTAAGCTATGAGCTCATAAGAAGGTATTCAAACGTCTAACGTGGCATATTAATGAATTCAGAAATTATCCCGCATTTAACAGATCCATTTTCTTTGCTGAGCGTCGTAAATATCGTAGACGCATATATAAACGGCGACTTCTGAAATAATTGCCTTCGCTCAGGGCACCTTTCAATATATCATGTCCCCAGATGAAGCAGGTCCTCCGGTATGTCGATGACTTGTACAATGCAAGGTTGTGTCGTTAACGTCGTAAGAGCACTCCTCGCTATTGCAAAGCTGTCAGTCAAATAAAATTGCAGTTATATATACTGTAGGTGCTGTTTAAGAATTGTCAGGTTCTTATAATAAATATTAGTTTAAACATATTAGAAAAAATATTTTTCGGCTCTTGCTTTTATTCAAAAGTGGCACATCTCTTTTATGCTCAGCTTTGAAGTTTTAAAAAGAAACTTTCATTTGCGAATATAAATAATAAAATGTTTATATTTTGTACTTTCTTTTCTCTTTGCCTAAAAACCTGAATTATATGAGAATATATTCTGTAGTTATATGTATGTTGCAAATATTATTTTTGCATATTTTTTCACTAGCTATATAACACTTCTAATAGTAGTAAAAGCACTTCCTTATTTACATATTACATCTCATTAAGCGAATCCTATATATGGATCCACAAGTGCATAGAACCAGAGAAACTTATACCTACCAGCATTGTTGTTAGTGGCATTCCATTGCTTGTTTAAAAGGATGTCAATCCGTTAGGTGTCTTATCACAACCAGTATTATACTAGTATAAATAAAAAAAGAGATGTGGGTAGGCGGATTAAAGCAAAAAAATATGCAAATATATAAATTTCAATTTATCTGCGATTGTCATTAATTTTGATCGAACTACGAATAAAAAACTAAGGAATAAAAAACTTAAAACATATGGAGGTGATAGAAATTAACAGATTTATATTAAAGAGCTGTAAAAACCGTTGTAAATTTCTAAATATATATACATGTTGATTGGATATGTTTGGATAATATGTAAATAGTAAGCCTACGATTCTTGACCTAGATAAATTAAAATAAATTGATTATGTTACGTACCTTCCATATCTGTACAGCCTTGTATAAAAATAATGGAAATGTGATGTTTTTAAGAGAATATAGTATGTTTTATATTACTTATAACAATTCAATATTACTTTTCATATAAATTGTTTTTTATACTGCTGTATTTTTTTTTTAGGAAACTACATTGTTTATGCATGAAAAAATAATATTCTTCGAGTCATTCTTAAGTATTTCCTTTGTAATGGGTGGTTTCCTTGTTCACGCGTGAGGTCTTCGCGTGTAATATTTTCTTTTCACATGGAAGATAGAATTATAGAAAGATAAATTAAGCTTTTTAAGTTTGTGAATAGTCGTATATCACATGGTTACATTCCGTAAATTTTAATATGGATTTTCGATAATGATCTTGAAAGAATTAAGATTTGATGGTAAATTATTCAGCCAATTCTTCCTCTTTTTTTCGGTGACAAAAAAGAGGTAAAATAATCAAAAGAATGTTTTTAATTACTATAACTTTGCGCTCAGGTACTCTGGGCGTTACCATTATCTTCATAGGTTATTTTAGGAATTTTTTGAAATTAGGTTTGAACAAAATACTTCGTAAAACTTCCATTGAAGGGAACAAGAAATCGTTGTGGTTTTTTGGTGCGTTTTATTTCGCTTTTCAGAGTCTTTTCAGAGAAAAGGAAGCGATTCATCGATACAAACTAACGACGATTTTTTTAACATTTTTACTTTTGATAATTAAATAACTAGATAAAACGTCGTAAAATCCTTGAAATTGTACTTCAACGACCAGTCCAAGGACGTAGTTTTTTTTATATAAAAAATTGGGGGTTACTTCTAAAGTTGGGTAAATTTTAAGCAAAACTCGACGTGCATCAGAAAAGTTTTGGTCCACTTCTATTAAATTTATTTAAATTAAAGTCACCACAATATACGTTTGCAGAGATAAAACACTAAACGTTTGCATCACTTGCTGTGGGTTTAAGATATCTGAAACGCTCTGCAGTACTATCTTGTTGTGTATTACGAGTTAAAACTGGTTAGTTAATTATTTTGATTGAGTAAGAAAAGTAAAAATAAAACTTACTTAATATTTTATTAGGTCACCATTTGCTCCACTATATTATCGATTATATTCAGCACACACATTTTTTATAAGATGTACAGGGTGATTCTTTTTTTTAGTTTCTTAGATATCCGTGAAATTTAGTTTTAAATCAAGAATATATAAAACATTTTAAAATAACTTCACAGTAAGTGTTTGCAGTTATTTTCTATACACAATTGGGATCGCCGAATCCACGATCTTCAACTAGCGCGACCTAAACCAAGGTGTTAGCGGATTGTCTAGGCAGCAGCCTGTATCCAATTTCGCAATTCTTGCTTAGTATTAACTTCAGTAGGGTACACTATGCATTTTAAGTATTCCCAAAAACAAAAATCCAGAGGATTGAGGTCGAGCGTTGAGGTGGCCAGGCTATTGGCCACCTCGACCGCATCTTCCAGGAAACATATTTTAGATGTGCATCTTGGAGAAACCACATAGCTTGTCTAACATTAAGATCTTTGTGCAGTTTCGGTAAATTATCGCGCGAGGGTAATGATCCATTGGTAGTAGGGCTTGTACATGTTGCACATAATATGAATGGAGTTGGTTGTGTCTAAATATTTGACAAATTGCGGATTGTGATACCCCATGTTGTTCTGCAAGTACCCTAGTGCTTGTACTCTTCCACGACATTCAAAACCTCCTCCTCGATATTGACAGTGTGTACAGATCTAACTGCTCTTCCATACTGTGCAGGTCTCGGGTGTCCCTACCATGTTGCACCACGCGTATAAAGGATATCTATCTGGAAATCTTTCGGCATAGAGACAAGCCACAAGCACAGAATTTTGCCTACCATGCTACCATGTCCATAAATTCTTCATTAGAAAAATTGTGCACCATAATTTTTATAAACTGTAAATATGATACACAATTTAAATGTCACGACACAAGCGCACTTGAACAACAAGTGTCAAAATTGCAATTGTTTATTGCCATCGTAATTTCACGGATATCTAGGAAACTAAAGAAACTTTTATTGCAATGTTTTTACCTATTGGTCATTCTTTATCGTGAGGAATAATACTTCTTTATGCGTATAGGTTGAGAATCACCCTGCATATCTGCACTTGCATTATATACACAACTAGTTAATAAGTTAATAAAACTAGCATTGGTAATATCTAACCTCTAATAAGTTTAAACTTACCCTACAAAATAGTGGAAGTTACTGCTGGTAACTCAAGAATCTGAAAAAGAAGAAACGGTGTTAAGTTGTTATCAAGATCAATGAAGTTGCAAGATGTAGGTATGAAATATTGCCATTATTATAAAATAATACTGGAGATCAAAGATGTTTTAGAAATAAAAATTCGAATAAAGTAATGTTCTCTATTCAAGAAACTGTAAGGTATCTGAGTATATAATATTTCATTTTTTGACGGTTTAAGCGATGATATACGAACTAAAACTTTTATACATCCTCTAGTTTTAAAGATGATTTATTACGTCGTCGATATGCACTTGTTTTCTTGCAAGCATCTTTGCACGAATAAATAATTTACCTAGGGCAGTTCTCATCCGCACATCTGCATGTAAGAGCATAAATAATATTATGTTACATTTCGTGTGATACTCATGTACACACAGAGCTTAACAGCTCCAAATGCAAACCAAATGGCTCAGCTCATAAATAATTTAGTTCTCCGTTTTGCATATACACAATGAACAAAACGAAATAACTTGGTATCTATGTTGACGATCTAGGTGCCTCGGCTTTATATATTATTATCATTCATAATAGTGCGGTGTTGGTAATATTTTATGTCCGTAGGTTGGCAACCTTGGTGATACACCTAAGGTCGTTGTTATTCTGTTTTAGTGCTGCAACGCCAACGTAGACCTCTTCTGCTCCAGGTATGGTTATAATGGGTTAGATGCGTTCGGATTAGAATCCTATATTCTCACGACCTATCTCAAAGTAATACGCAAGAATATTTGAATATATTATAGTACACGATATGGAAATTACAAATTTTCTAACATTGCCGTAATTCCGTGTTTCAGTGAACCTACATACTCTGCATGATTTCTAACTACTCCCAGCTTGATACAAGAAAGTTTACTTTTCGCTTTACATTAAGCATCTCTTGATCCAAGCTTTATTTACACATAACATAAAAAAATCCTCTTAAGTATAGGCAACAGTTACCGCAACAATAACTCTAACAAAGAAGATCCACAATATATGAAATTTTTATGTAAATTATAACAAAATATTTCATAACACTATACTATTGTGGAGAAATTAACGAATCTTGTAGATTCACACGCAGGAGACGGCTTTCGAATAAATTTACGAAATGTTTACCGGTCAGTGATCTAATAGCGTAATTATAAAATCAAAAACGTTGATTTTACAGAACTATTGTTCAACTTAAATTTATCGCCACTGATAGGATTGTCAATTTAATAAAGACAGTAATCAACAAAGGGCTAACATCGAATATTATATAATGTAACGTTTGCTTACGTACTTTAATATTTGGTAAAACGTGCGAGCTGAAACCTCTGATGGTACATTGGTTGTATACGAGAATTATAGTACCTTCTGCAATTTAGGCATTACTGGTCTGGTGGTACAAAGCTAGTTTGGACTATGCGACTTAGCAAGGTCCAGAGGATTGCCTGTTTAGAGCCTTGTCCTCAACGCCAATTTCAGCTTGGGCTTCCTCCTCTGCAGTTCGTGTAGTGGTCAGAAGCAGCCCTATAGAGCAAAATGTAGTGGATGCAAGGATTTTTTCGATAAAACGGGAGATCGTACTAGACCATATTAGAGAGATTAGAAAGATTCACAAACCAGTGGGAAAATCTTTGTCTCGATTTGCGAACTGGGAATTTTGCTGGAGATGCCTACATTGTATTCCCCACTGAGACTGAAGAGTAGGTGAAGACGTTGGCATGGTCTCTCGTTTTACCGAAAAAATCCCAGCACTAAAAATCTCTGCACGCCGAATGGCACGGGAATTGGAATTTGAAGAGATGGCGAGGCCATCAGTTTGGTGAGCCCCATGTCTATCTTCCAGGTCGAAATCATTGCCATCCAGGTCTACGCAGAGAGCATTTTAAACTGCCCAAAGGTAAAGGGATCGGTAGAAATTTTATCTGACAGCCAAGCTGCCTTTAGACCACTATAAGCTGTCAGGTTTGATTCCGAGGTGGTACTTGGTTGCCATAGGAAGCTCGAAAAACTGGCGGAACACCACAGCAATGCGATGAGATGGGTGCCAAGCCACTCTCTAATCAGAAGCAATGAAATAACTGACAAGTTAGCAAGAGGTTCCAGCGAATGACTATTCGAATTATGCGAATTTTGCAGCTGGAAATTTACATTTACATATTAGGTAAGTGGGTTATTTTAAAATGATTTTAATTTATCTGACGAAGATAAATATTTTTATCCCATGTTTCGGATAAATTGAATTCGTTTATCCACAAATTATGAATTGTAAAATTGGTAATTTACAACTGACTATATTCCATACATAAATATCCCATCCTTTCCAAGAAGGTTGCGTTAAGCATTTTATAGTTGTTTGACATATCTGTTTCTATATAGTCGTCGACATTGTAATATCGCTGTATCCAAAACTGCTCCAAATTATTACGATTGCTGACTGTCGAATTTATTTTCCGTAATTTAATTAAGATGTGTTAGTGATGGTAGCCATTCCGCAGATCGTGCAACTTTGATTTTCAGAGTCAGAAGTGGGAAGATAAAGAAAATGGAAGAAAGAAGGAGAACGAAGAAAAGCGCAACAAAAAATGAGGAACAGCTGCAGAAGAAACAGAAAGAAGAAAAGTACAAGAAACATACTGTCCTGGTCGTTTCTCGGACAATTGCGAATTTATTTGTTAATTATGGTTTCAAAACTCTTTTCTCAGGGTTTAGGTAGGTTCTTAGACACTTTTTCCTCATACATACAATTGAAAGACAGGTTTTGGTTTTAACAAATTCAACTTTATTTTTTAAATTCGCGCCTTAAGCTAGGTATAAACTTGTGTTGGTAAACATTTATAAAATTTAATCTAACTGTAGTTCCTCGACTATGATCCTTATGGGTTGAACTAGTGTCTAATAAGGCTCAATTTTATTAACAAAATAACTTGAACACAGTGATTTTACCATATACAATAACGATATAACTAAATAGTTAGTGTTTTCACAGGTAAGAGCTCTTAAATGCTGATTACTTATGTCTAATTAGAAAATTTTCTGTTTAACGTTTTTTTTTGAGGTTAAATTTCTTTCATAACAAATTGAATAGGAGGATTCTCTTAATTCTGGTGAGTAATCTATTCGTCTTACTTACTTAATTATGACTAATTGTGCTGTAGAATTTTGTCGTTATCGACTTAAAAAAAATAAACAATCAAACTTCTTTATATTTAATGAATCAAATTTTGTTACTAAGTCTTTTCTACCACTTATCTGTTAAGGGCGTTGGATTTGTCTCAGCCAGGAAAGTTTGTCAGGATCGGGAATTTCTGGATTTATCGCGTACGGTCTGCGACTCGGACTGGAAGTGATGTTCGGACCTTCGGCGTGGGAAATTACCTCTGGTTCTGCCTCGGAATGGGACGAACCTGGTTTCTCGTGCCTCGAAAATTAAATTGGGAATTCTTCGTCGAAATATTTATGTGAAATGGAACGTATCCCTTTGGAATTTGGCTGTTTCGATTACTTTAATCTCAGATAAAGGAAATATTAGGAATTTAAGTGTGAAATGATGTTTTTAAGTTATTGTTTACTTTTCAGAGCGAAATTTGACATAGGTCTGGTAGCGTTAATGGTTCGGACGTGGTTCGGACGCGTCTGTTTTTAATATGTTTTCCAAGTATTTTTTGTGATTCATGGCTGTCTGTTATTTGGATGAAAAATGTCGATTTAGACTAAGAAATTGGCACAGATGAAAATGGGTTCTCAAATCCCTGGAATTAATGTGAAATTACCTTTGGAAATTGTATTAGGTAATGACACGTGAGTAATTGGGTTATCGTCGATGGTTTTCCATTTTGAAAATGTAAATTTATCGAAATGTCAGTTAGATTAGATGTCCGTATTTTAGTCCGATCTGTCATTCATGTCAACTTAAATATAATTATATACAATTTCACCAACTTAGCTATTTTCATATTTCTACAATTTAAATGTCATTACCTGTTTAACTATTCTTTTTAACTCTGAATTAAATATCGTTACAATACTTTAAAGAGAGAACAAATCATATGATAAAGATGAATAAATAAGAAGACAAAAAATGCATAGGAGAGAAAAGTGAAGCAATAATGAAACAAGAAAAGAAAAATAAAAGAAGATTAGCAACAGAAGAATATAATAAAGGGGAAAAAGCGAAGCAAAGAAATAAGACAAATGATCCAGAAAAACAAAAAGGAACTAGAAGTGAAAGAGTCGACGGAAGAACAAGATAGACAAAGAGGAGTGGGGACAAAAGAATAAAAGAAACAAAAACCAAGATGAAGGAATAGAAGAAAGAAAGGAAACCAAAGAAGAGGAAAAAGTAAAGAACTACATCAATGGTAACTGTAACTGCAATATCTAAACCAATTCTTTTCAACTGTAGTTTATACCTAGCTAATTGCATTTTATTATTGTTTCCAATGCTTTTTATGCAAACTCGAATTACCACATATTTTAGCAAATATTATAGTAGTATTTAACAGATTCATGTACTTGTAGATCATTATTATTATAGTGTAAATTAAACCCTGCAAAAATAAGATAAATTGCGCTAATTTATACCGTGTTTCTTCCTTAGTTTTAGCAGACTAACTAGTTCAACATTCAGTAGTAATTATCATCTATCTGCAAATAACACTGTAGATTACTACATTATTGAATTGAATAATCAACACCTAACCAGTCACGTTTGTGTAGGAAATATATACATCAGCAACTAATAAACAATATATAAGACGTTAATCGAAATCCATTGTCTCTTTCTAACCGTGAAAATGAAATATATTACAGACGTGCATATATTATCTAACCATCAATTTACAACAGTTAGTATTAAGTTATCTGCATCATATGAATTTGAATATACATATAAATGATGATTATAATGCGTAACTAATGATTTACGAGTTCGATAAATGCATAGGGATATTTGCAATTTTCCCGTTAACGTTACATCCTAAATTTACCTATCTCGTATTTCAAACTAGCTTAAGGGCTTCTATACGAGTGAATGTGTTGCGTGTCATATTCTCAAGCAATAAATAAGGAACTTTGACATTTAAAATAAAACACGGATGCTTGATTTCGTTGCAATATTGAAATCGTCATTACGTTTAACGTTTATGTAACAACAATTTAGTTTATTAAATTATTTAAATTTGTATCTCTCTAATGTATGTATATCCTAAATGTTGCAATTCATAATATAAGATACATAATACTGTATATATACAGGGTTATTTCGTAAAATACTTGAGAGAGATCGCTTTGAAATATGACAGGTGATAGTGGAAAGGTAGATTTAGTAATTTTAATTATTTACTTAACTTAATGAAGAATTAAAAAAACACCATGATATACAGCAGATTCTATTTAAAATAAAAAAGGTAATTTATAGTTTTGGCAGTCCCGGTATTTGTTCGTAAAATTTCCAAACAACTCAAGCATTTAAAAAAAATATAAACAAATTAGGCATCACGTGTCTACATACATATCTAGAAATATTAATGTTCAAATATTTATTCGTTACGAAATATACGAAGTAAATCGGGTATGCAATATTAGAAATACACACAACATGTATACTTGAAACGTACACGGCAACTTTGACACATAATGAAAAATATTCTTATTCAGAACGACTTATTACAGTACAACAGGAACGGTATTAATAACAATTTGATAGTTGATGTAAATAAATCAACATTCTCTGCAAGAATTGTTCAGATATATGATTCAATATACAAATCCATCATATAAATCAAACTGTCATATTTATCATTTGTCATATCGAATGGTTATTGTACGGATACCTATGGACGGTAGAAAAAACTATTTATTCAAGTTTTAGCTGGCGAGGCATGTGTTAGATTAGTCACAGTTGTTCGATAACCTCATATTCCTATTAGTATTGCATAAATTAACATGTAAACTGAATAGATTTGTAAAAAATATATGTCTTGTTGTTTTATTGATTCGGATATTGAAACGATTTGTAGTAATGGAACGTTTAGCATTGTAATGGATATACTTACTGTTAGATTTATGGCAACGAATTCAAGTTAGAAAAATGGTAATGCTCACTACCACGTAATTATTCATCTACTTTGCTCTAATAATAGTTTTTAGCATTTAATGTGATCTCAACAAAAAATATTTGAATAGTATTCAAAACAATATGGTTGAAAATCCTAAATTTCTTTTCGGTCTGTTTACCCAACCTTATAACTTATGGCAATGAGGAAGCTACCGACACTGCATCAATTTGCAACTTACTTAACAGATATTTCAACTCTGGTTTTGTCTACAGTCAAATATTAGGTAGCTCTGGCAGGGCATCGACGACGGCGTCGTTTTTAGTCTCCTCCACCCATATTTCTGATCTTCTATCTGCTCTTGACATCCGTAAGGGCCTTGATGGGATTCCTGTAGTTTTCCTTCGGGCCTGTGCTAGCAAGCTTCATTTCTTTCTATTTGGAAAAAATCTCACATTATTCCAATTTTTAAATCAGGTACGAAACAGTTGGTGGATAACAATCGCTCTATTTCCATGCTGTCGATTTTGTCTAAGCTCCTTGAGTCAATTATATATGAATATTTACACAACACAGTTAAATCTCTTATAATACCTCAACAACATGGTTTCTGCCGCGGCGGATCTGTCGAATCTAACTTATTGTTAGTTAGATGTACCGAAAGACGCAGATTGACTCCGTGTACACTGACTTTAGCAAGAGCTTCGACAAGATCGGCCACAATATTTTAATCACTAAACTTGGAGTTCACGGCGATTTATTGGGATGGATTTTTTCCTATGTTCCTATGTTAGCTTTGAATACCATACAAAACATCATAATTTATCCCCTCACGAACTTAATAAATGAGGGGGATGTATAGATGATGTAAACTACTACCGTCCCATTTCAATTACACCGATCTTCTCAAAACTCTTTGAAAGAATTTTGAAAATTCAAATAACTAATTATTTTGAAAGTAATTCCTTGTATACTTCTTGACAGTTTGGTTTTCGTAACAACCTTTCTACGAGCCCTTGCTATTCAAAACTTGATCTCAACAGTGTTACAAAACTTCGAGCAAAAGAAAATTACACAATCGAACGTTCGATTGTGTAAACCATGAAATCTTAATGAAGAAACTTAAACACTATCATTTTTCAGAATTGAGCATTAATCTATTACAGTCCTTTTTAAATGACCGGGTTCAATTCGTTAAATACAAAACCGAACTTTCGAATACATTGCGCGTAAAACATGAAGTACCTCAAGGCTCTATCCTGGGCCCGTGCTTATTCTTCATTTATATTAATGATATTCAATACTGTGATCCACAGTAATAAATTTTGACTCTTCTTTTAAAGAATTAAGTGTTAAAGTTGATAACTTGCAAAATATCATTGAAAACTGGTTTCTAGCTTTCAAACTAAGTATGAATGTATCAACTGGAAAGTTTACTCTTAACCTTACGGCAGGTTAATGATAATAATCTCACTTAATCTGTAAAACTGTTGCGCGTGTGGTTAGACAGTAAATTAACTGGGAGTCGCGTATTGGCAACTTGCGCAAAAAACTTACGACTAAATTATTCCTCTTTGAGTAACAAACTATCATTAAAGTACCTGAAAATGATTTATTTTGCTTTGTTTCATTCGTTGATGAGCTATGCTATACTGGTATGGGGTCACTCCACTCATATCCGCGACGTATTTAAGATTCAACGGAGATGTGTAAGAGTGATTGCTGGGATCAATATGTTGCAGACTGCGGAGACAATTTTTAGATCTCCACACATTCTAACTATACCATGTGTAGGAGTGTATACCATACGTTAAGAATAGGTTAAAGTAGTAATATTAGACTTAATTATCTTAGGTTAAGCAGAAGCAGAGACAGTGTAAATTATTATGGTGTGTTATGTTTCAATGTTCTCCCGGATGCTATTAAAAATTTGCCTGTTTCGGTGTTGGGACGGCTAAACGAAACGGTACTTAGTGTCTAAAGCTTTTTATTCTTTGTCTGAATATTTGAATTGTGATTTTCACGACCTATCTGGATATATGTAATGTATCTTGTTTTTTTTTTGATTTTATATGACGTTTACACCCGGTGCGCGTTCGCATCTTAGACCGCTGCTTTTTCTTGTATATATCAGCGACATCGCCTCGTGTTTTAATTTTTCCGAATTTCTGCTTTACGCAGATAACATTAAGGTATTTTCCGAAATTTACTCTGGTACATACCAGGATTTGGGTGTTTTATTTGACGCTTTATGTTTTTATTAAAGATTTGCAATAATTTCATTGAATGTCCTGATTTGCTTTTATTAATACATTTCAACATTCCTTCTTATGCCGTCCGTTCAGTCCTGCCATTCAGACTACCTTTTCGCCATTACATAGAAGCATGTGCTCTTTCAATGAGAGCTGCCCGCTTGTGGATATTTTTAACACTTCGTCCTTCTCCTTTAGAAAGTCGCTGAAGCTTAGTCTGATTGCTACCTCTCATGAATCTAATTCAACATTTAAAGAACTTGAGTTTAGTTAGTTAGTTAGTTTGTTTACTATTTTTCACACTATGCTACATACTATTTGTTTCTTTATCTTGTCAATCCATATATGTTTATATAGGTATTCTTTTTTTGTTTTTGTTTTATACTTACTAAGTAAATATAAAACTACTCACATTGTAATTTGTGGATAACGTTCTTGGCTGCGTCCTGTTGTTATCCCAATAAATAAATTAATTAATTAACAAATTTTGATGTTTTCATCGGAAATTTTGAACTAGGTATAGGATATATAGCAAAATAACTTCCTCATTCTCCACCTCTCTTTTTTTGAGAAAAAGTTCGACATTTATTTTTATTTTTTTAAGGCGTAATGTTCCATTTTTTTTAGTACTTGCAGAAAATTTGTTGTTAGGGGGTAGTCTAATATGAGGAATTGAAAACCGCTTTCGTCTTGTATTGTACAGAGTGGTAGCTACGGAACTTTACATCCGCATGCCTTGGTATATTAAATTTCCAATTAATATATGAACTAAGTGTGGATTTTAGTAACTGTTTTTGAGATATTTAGTTTCTACTTCTCAGCTTAAGTTACCGTTCCCACAATATAAAATTTTGTGCAAATATGTCACTATATTGTATTACGAAAGAAGTTAAACTTACTTCATCTATCACTATCACTAGGCCACTATCAAACTTTGGTCTAAGATGAGTTGGGTTGAACTATAGTAATATCTGATATAATTTCGTAAAGATCTGTCACAGATACATTATATATCATTGAAGATAGGAAAAATTTATCTTGTGTATTGTATCGTCTATTACTATATTTTTCTCAATGTATGTTCCATACCATACAAACGAAGATTAATTCCGACACTACATTCCCATTATAAGAAATGTATCTTAGGGTTGCAGAAGTAATTTATTTTTTCCGTACATTGGTAAATAAACGAGGAATAGTCTTAAGATGAAGAAAGCGAGTCTTTGCAAATATCTCGAAAACAAAAGACTAGGAAATTTTTGTTTTTGCCATTGGATTTTTCTCAGAAAATAAAAGATGGAGGATGCGACAAAAGTTCTTCTTCAATATTTCCCATAACAATCGAAGTCCGAGGAATTGTAACTTAATGAAGTATATAAAAAAAAACCATTCACAAACACATCTTCTATTTTGATAAAAATCTCCCTCTTGTAAAGCAAACTAACAAAAGAAAAACTGTTGTCTATCATTTAAGATATTGACTCGTTCTTGACTAGTTCAGTAATGCTATTAACGCGCGATGACGCGAAAAGTCCTGTAGTTGCTTATACAGAGCATTCCAATAAAAATGATCCACCTTAAATAAGTCGAAAACGTCAAGAAATACGAAAAAACGCCGAGACACGTCAATTTTTGTTTGAAGGGAGACACTTTTTCATCAATAAGCCAAAATAATGTTTTCCCCTCTCTACGCCCCCCAGTATCGAACATTAAAATTTCAAATAGCACTACCTACGTCATATTATTACATTTTTCGATTCTACATAGTATTTGCAACAGCTTTCATATAAGGCAGCCTATACCTATCCTTAACACTTTAGAAGATATCTTCTAAAGTTTTAAGGCTATTTTCTGTTACATCAATGGTTCAGTTGAACTCAAGGTTAACTATAGTTGGTACAACTGCCACTATTCCTGTATTGAAAGAAAATTCAACATGCCATTTTTCTTTTTTTTGCCAATTTTTTTATACAGCCATTTTTTGCCATTTTTCTTTATACAGCCTAGATTTTTGGCGGAAATAGAAAATAACCCTTGAAACTTTAGACGATAATCTTCTAAAGTGTTAAGGATAGACTGTCCTATATGAAAGTTTATGACATTTTAATGTTCGATACTAGAGGGCGTAGAGGGGGCAAAACATGATTTTTCCTTATTGATGAAAAAGTGTCCCCCTTCAAACAGAAAATGACGTGTCTCGGCGTTGTTTCATATTTCTTGACGTTTTCGACTTATTTAAGGTGGATCGTTTTCATTGGAATGCTCTGTATACAATTTCATGAACGGATTTTGTATTTTTTCCAACCAACGCATCTGAAATTTGTATTGGCGAACTTCCTTGTAAACCATCTTCAGGATTTGTCATTCTCGCGTCTATTGGATTTCTGTCGCCCTGGATGCATATTTTCCAGCTCTTGGTTCGGCTTTTTATCCAAGTTTTCGTGTGAGAAAGCTATATTTCCTAACCTTATCGCAGTAATTAATGCAATTGAGAATAAAATGAAAACAGTTGGCATACATTTTGATCTAAGTAAGGCATTTTGATCTAAGTATTAACATTATCCATGATCTCAAATTTGAGGGCCATATAGATAATGTAGCTAATAAACTAAATAAATCAGCGTACGCAATTTATCACCTTCAACTGCTAGGAGGGTGCTTCGCCTGATACGGTTAGATTATTTATTATTCAAAAAAAATCTTGTATACATGGTCTGTCTGCTAGGACTTCATGCATAGACTAGTTTTCCAAAGAGAAACTTAAGATTGTTCTAAAAAAATGCAGATATATTTTCGGCGTCAATCTGAAGACAAGAAATATATCGGATACAAATTTGTATTCTACTACAATTAAAATATATCTAATTGAGAAATGCTTCTTTTAGCGTCAATGAGTACTTATCGTCTTGACCTTTTAACCTATTGTTTTGGAAATTATTTTGTACCTTTTGATCTTATGTCATATTATGATCGATAACAAATTATTATTTACCCACAGTGTGGGCAAAATTGGGAAGCTAGAAATTAATTTTTAGTTGTTTGTTATTGTGAAAAAGATCTGAAATATCTCAAGCTCAAAATGAAACTTAAAATTGATTCGATATAATTTATTTCTTAGTTTGGGAAAGAAAAAAATATAAAAACAAACATATTAGATATTTATTTGAATTTGATAAAATTTACAATATATGTATTAATAAAATAACGGGTCAATAGCCGCAGTGGTTAGGCGGCTGATTGTCGTTGTGGAGAAGCGTGTTGTAATATATTTGTGTAAATTTGTGTATTTGTAGACTTCCCACAAGTATAACTATAAGTCAAAAAGAAAACCCCAAAGATGATGACACGTCAGGAAAAATCAAACTAGAAAAAGCATTCGAACATTTCCCCCAGACAAATATATGCTAGAATTTGGGAAGAAACTTTAAGAAAGAATTTAGAAGACGCTACAGAAAACAGTCGTAAATACAAAGCAGATATGTGGGCAATAAATCTTTGGCTTAATAACAGATTCATAGAATCTTATTATAATCAATGGCTAGAATTTGATAATTCCGCAATTATTGTTGGACGTTTATTTCCAACAATAAAATCTACCGATAATTTACAACATATATGCTGTAGCTCATTTGTCAACCTTTACTCCTACTTTACATGCAATTATTACAATATATCGAAACCTTCCTGCACGTTATATACCAACATCAGAAAATTAGTATCGTATTTGCATTCGCAATTACGTACTTGTATAAATTATTTTACGTACGCAATATTATAGTTTCTTAGCCTGTTGCAGGTAGACAATTATCCAAATGATGAAGTTCTGAGCTCACGACTCAATCACACACTGTAACAACCTCGTTAAACAACGCTTCGCAATTACATCTTTGTCACTTCTTCTACGAATAGAGCGAGATGTTCGAATAAATTTACAACCAAGTAATTTGCACTGCAAGTTATACGAGATGAGATTGAGTCTTGACGAAATGATTTCGCGACGTTTTACGACCGGATTTCGAGACCATTTGCGAATGTCTTACGCGAGCCGCGATCTAGATAATGACTAAGATCGTTCTCAAAGACGAACTGTGTTAAATAATGTGATGTTTTGACGAGCTGTGAATGAAACGTTTCCTCTACGTATATGTATTTGGATCCAGAAATGGAAGAAGATGCAAATGTAATTAGCATATCACGTTTATCTATGTGTTATATAATTTAACCTTCTGTGACAAACGGCCCGTCCTTGATTACGCACCAGGATACGTGAATTTATTCACGAATTGCTAATACTCGTGGCGTTAATGCTGTAACGCAAAATGGTAAACATTGTTTAATATGCGTTAGAGTGTTTGGGTTCTATACGGAAGGTTATTTAAATAAATTCTTTTATTTATATTAGATAACCAAATTAACGTTTTGTAAATATATGCGGTAATAATCGCGAAATTAAGCTGTATATACTTCTATAAATATATGTTGCCGAGACTTTTAATACAAGAGTATCCAATACAATAAAATGAGAAAAAAAAATCCGGTAATTTTTATTCTAACGCGAAAAAATCTTGAATATGTCGTTTCTATTTTTAAGCATACATATTTTATAAGAATTTTTTTTTTCTAAAAAGGTTAATGCGTCGCGAATGGATTCAACCGATAATTAAACATTGTGGCGGTTTAGTTCTCGTTCAGTCAATTCAGTCAATGGGAGAAGAACTGGAAACTCAAACTAAATGAAAATAAATGTGTAGCGGTCCTTCATACTCTAGTGGAACCAGACAGTCGTGTATCTTGGCATAACCTTGCATCAGAGATTGACATTTTGGCAGCACATTCAAAGGACTTGTAACAAATTCTTTAGAGCACGATCTGCATTACTCCCTCTACGCTGTTCCAAGAGTACTATGTTCTTAAAACTAAAATTATTGATATATATACATCATTCCTACGCCCTCTCTCGTGGTTCAGCCTAGTTAAACATCACACCAAGAAATTAGAAACTCTCCAAAATAAAATACTACGAATGCTAGTGCCCACCCCATGGCTTGTCTGCAACGAACAACTGAGCACGGACATTGGCATCCTTTTCCTCAAAGACGACATCACAACGCTGGCCAGCAACCCGTCGATCGCCCACCGAAATAAGCCCGACCTTGATAGGCTTTCGCCAAAAGTAAACATCCGAAGAATACTGAATATCTCCAACGATGAGATCACCACCCTAGGAAAAAGCTTTGTCACATACAGAACAACATTAAATAAAAATCTCCTACCCCCTATATCACCATTAACACACGTCTTAAGCAGAAGATGCAACAATAGATCTCAAGGTTAAAGAAAATTATTTTCCAACCCTAGAAAAGAAAGAAACGACCATCATGAGTTATTATTTGGGTCTGTTGTCGCTATTTAGAAATAAGTACTCATGTGAAAGATGTTGCTCACTGCATGGTACAGCATTTCAGTTGAAATTCTTTGAAAATTAATAATAACGTTTATTGACTCATATTACAGCGAGAAGTACAAATTGAAGGCAAGGCACATAACATAAATTCAGTGTGGTTTTGAGTCAAAGAAATTCATTCATCTACCTATCTATCTGTATTTTATTTGGTTTACAAAGAAAATTCAAAAAAATTTTAATCAAAGGGATTGCTTTTAAGCTTTTTTCTTCTAATAGTGGTATTACTATGTTGCATTAGAAAATATTTTTTGGTTTAAATTGTGAATCCATTTTTTGGGTAATTTTTTTCTCTTAATCACAATATTATTATGTATCTTGGAACATCCTGTAATCTTCATAGCAGACTTCAACATCAACTTTCTAGTGAATGAGCAAAAATACAAGGATTTGGTAAACATATCAACCTTTTTTGATGCAAAATACAGTGATTGAGATATTGTGCAATAGCGTGGCTAAATACAGTTTCAACGTTGTTAGTGCTAAAACGATTTCTACTAGTTTTTCAGATCACAGAGCTCGAAATCTTCGTAATTTCTTTTGTAACAATGGATAATAAGGTACTGATTCCTCAAATGATTTTAATACTGAGATCAATGAGATAAATAACGAGAGGTATGATATCAGTGATAAAGTCGCTGTGTTTTTAAACATTTTTTATGATGTGTTAATGCATATTTTTCCGTAAAGAAAGTATAGGTAAGAAGTAAAACCATTGCCAAATAGTTTATAAATTTGCGAGAACTGTAGCACCGCGTGTGCATTAAAAATTAACGCAATGGAGAGTATGAATAAATTTTTGTTTAATTTAACTAATAACAGCAAAGATGTTTGCAAAATAATTAATAACCACAGAGTTAAAGCTTCCAAGATGTAGCCCTGAATATTGAAGATTTGAAAAGTTTAGCAAAACAGTTTGATAATATTTTGAGAATGAATAGTCACTTTAATTTAATGTCTTGAATATTATGTCGTTCCACTTTGTCATATGATCAATAAATCTGGCAAATGTGATCTTCTTCCAACCTTATTAAAATATGCAATTATTCTTTCTTTGTCCAAAACACAAAATGACAAAAATTACTTGAGCTATGGATAAATAAGTGTACTAACAAGATTTTCTAATATTTTTGAAAAGGTGTTCCTTGTGTCCTCGTAATGTGGTAAAGAATTTTAAGGATAGATAGTGCACAATATCTAGAGTGCATATCTAATGTAATAGACAAAACAAATTTGTTTACGTATCTCGAAGTTCAATAACCGAAGAAATAAACGATGTAATCACATAAGTGTTTACGTTATCATTCTGATACTTACCAAGGGACTATTTAGTGACCTCGACCTTCGTAGAAAAGCACTGCATTGCTTTGTAGGTCAAGATTTTGTCGGTGGTTATCTCGCCTGTAGAGAACACGCACTATTTTAACGTACAGAAGCTAACTACAGTTACAATTTTGTCTATGAAATTTTCTTCAATTGGAACGGCGTCTTCAATTATCACTAAACTTGCCAGCAGTTTACACATGCAATTTTCCATTTAATTTAATTTATAAGAAAAAAATTACGGACTGTATTCATCACTGGACGGTTAAGTGAGCTCACCGATTGTGGCATATTTATATCAGACACGACTGCATACTAATTTGCAATTCAAGATTGTTATTCTTCGGGCATAGGCTGGCCGATCGCAAACTTAATAACGTTCAAAATATCTCTTACCATGCACGTTGTAATGTTTAATTATCACAATGCACATGAATGGCAAACAGAAAAGTCGCATCTGATTCGACCAGCACACCATCAGTGGCGATTCTCATTAAATGTGTGGGTTGGGCATCATCAATAATTTTATTTTTGGATCGATTTTGTTACCACCTCGCCTAAATAAACAAATTTGTTTTGATTTTTTAAATAACACTCCATTCAAATTACCGGAAATGTCCCTCCGAATATTAGGATTGCGATGTGCTATCGCTTTATAGTTCATCAATGCATTCACCAGTGTAGTACGTGAATTATTAAGTAATGTGTTCTAAGATCGCTAGATCGGCTGTGGAGACCCAATATCCTGCCCTCCTTCCCACTCCCCGTTACTCTAATTAAATTCTACTTGATTTCTTTTTGTGGAGGATAATTTAAAGCAGCGCATTTATCGGACCAAAATAGTGAATATTGAACAATTACAGGAACGTATAATTGCTGAAATAGATCAAATCTGTCAAGAAATTTTCTTCCCAGCTGTACCTGACCCACTTTTACATCGAATAGTAAATTAAAAAAATTTGCACATATTTCTTAAAGAAATTAGCATTATGACAAAACGCCCAGTACGTGGTAACCGCACACATTTCAGTAGTAATATGTCTCCTCAATTCTTCATAGATGATGCCATTTTCTTCAAAGAAGTAGAGTCCGATTATTCTTGCAGATGAAATGGCAAATCACACTGTAACTTTAAGTGAATGTAAAGGCCGTTACTTGCACAGAAACGGTAGCATTGTTTATTAATTGAACCGTTTAAAGATGAAGTAGCGATCGTCACTCCTAAATAGTCGGTGTCCAATATCAGGTAGGTACGTTATTTTGTAATGGCAAAAATGTTCGACAAAATGCGATTGATCTAACTTCATATTCTTAAAACAAAAGAACTTAAAGTTGAGTATTCTGTCCAAATTTCTGTACAACTTTTGCCCAATTATTGAGGAAATTCGGAACTAGGCGACCCATATAGATAAAATTTGCATCTTTTTCGACAAAAACACTTAAATTTTTGACAAAGTAAACTGTTTTTTGTGGTTAGATTGTTATGTCATCCAATTTTAAATAAATGGCGCTCACTGAACTATTTGTACAATTACATATTGATATTTAATAATAGTAGCTACTTGAACTACAATATTGCATTTAAAAAAATGAGATGCTGTATTGACTAGAAATTTTCTCCTACAGTACATCATTATTTCTAGTGTATATCTAATATAAATAAAATAAAGAAATAATCTCTAGTGCTAAGAAAATATATTAAGAGAAAGTCTAATGTAACACATTTCGAAATTATCTGTTTTAGCGAATGCCTTGAAGGAACAGAAATACACAATTTAAGAATAGATATGAGGATTTAATCAAAATGAATACGTTTTTTGTGAAAAAATGGTTACAAATGGAATACAATGAAACAGAAAGCTTAACTATGTCCTATTCGATCGAAATAGCAACTCGAATAATGTAAAATTTCATCAATATAAAAACGTACCAATTATATTATAATTATTAATAATTTTGTTTCATATAAAAAGAAATTGAGAAAGTAATTCAATAGTTCTGTACTGATATCCAAGTAAAATGTATTAGAAGTATACTAATTTGACTTACTGTTTTATATCCGTTCACAATTTTGATGATTTTACCTGTACAATTGGAGCCAATTGTTATGGAAACACGCAAACTATACCGGAACACACTAACCGCAACAGTGGCGAATGCATGCAAATCAGTATACCACAAAGAAGACACACTTTCAAAGTTTCGTATTGCATACATACAAATGTATGTAGGTACGGTGATCGCAAAATCTTGTTCTTCTTCTTGCGTGTAACGAACAATAGATCACAAAACTGATTTTGATGAGCTCTAGTTTTGGAACGCCCGCACTGAGATGCTCTAAAACGGAATACCGGCTAATAGAAATGGAACGTAAGAACTGATTAATTCCAAGTCTGTTCGCACGGTATTCAACCATGGCCTAGCACAGAATATTAGCATGAAAAATGCTTATTTAACTCCGGTATAATAATTAGTGCTATGCAGCGAGGTGAAAATTGAATAGCTGAGATAATATGGTTATTTAGACGCCAGATCACGTAGTGCGTTGCAAAGTAATTCTTGTTTTGTTCAAAATACGTGTTAAATATAAACTATTGTCAAATGAAGACATGTCGAGTTGGTATTAATGAAATTAATTGAAAGTAGCAGCAAAATGATGACTAATTATAATGCACAGTGGTAATCATTTATTCTTATTATTTTTAACTGAAATTGTGTTTTTCAGAACAACATTAGAACTGAATTTGATGTGATTGTATAGGAGTACAAGGACGACGTGTTGTGATGAATGTATTGTTGTATTTAAAATGATATGCTGATTTTACAGCATTTCTGTTATGGTACTGTTTTTATTTTATCAATTATCTAATGATAATTATTTGAGATTGCTTATACAACTTTTCAGCCAATGTCCATGATTCACAGTAGTGTTAGCCGGTGTACAGTTTTGTAGGTAATTTTTGTAAGTAATGCGTTTTATTATTTATTTACTGTTTGTTTATAAAGCCTCTTTCAATGTGGTGAAAAAGTGTTGTTATCTATTAAACACTATATTAATATTAAAATCAAATAAAATAAAAAGAAAAACATATATTAAACACTTTACAATAATAATTTTGAAACCTGTCCTCTGTTACCTTAATTATTTCTGTGTGATATGTAAATATTTTTATTTATTTATTTTTATTTATTTATTTATTATTTTATTTCTCAAAAACGTTTTTCTTTTTCCTGTCTCTCTAATTTTCAATCTTCTTTTCAAACTTTTGACTTTCTATTTTATTATGTCTTGTCTTCTTTTAAAAATAACTTTTTTCCTTCACCTGACTTTTCGATTTTTTCATCAACTTTTCAAAACCGTTCTTCTCTTTTTTTTGCATTTTTCTTTACCTCCTTTTTTTTTAGTTTTTCTAAATAGCAGAGACTAGTGTGTACGTGTAATTTTGGCAATTCAATTCATCCCAAATTTATAGTGTCTAATATATGACTAATGAATTTTGTTGGAAATGATTGAAATAACATAACATGACAATACACTGGTGGAAAAAAGTGACAAGCACATCCGGTATTATCTGAATATGTACAGATAGATAGATAGATAATTAAGTGGGATGGCCATGTGGCATCTTGCTACTGCGACCCATAGGTCTATTGTAGGTCATATGTACAGATAGATGCGTAATTTTAGCGGTGTATAAAGGTTAACGAGTTTCGAATTTTTCTATAATTGCATTTTTTACTGAGTGGCCTAGATAGGTTCAACATTATGTCGGCACAGAAACCGAAGTGGGTGGGAGAAACCGGCCGTTCTTACTATAGTGCGTAATGGAAGGCCGTTCGTAGTACCCGAGCTGGTTTGACCGAAGAATGGTTGTGGGTATGCATATGGCAGGTGTATCCTTCCGTGAAATTGTGCGTGGTCTGCAGCGGTTGTTGTCTGCAGTGCAAAGGACATGGCGTGAATGGAATAAGCAAGGACGTACGCGCCTTCAGATTCGAGTGAAACAGCCCCGTGAGACCACAACACGCGCAGACTGCGCTCTTGTGTTCGCCGCTATAGCGTCCTGTATGGCATCCACAAGGCAATTTGGAGCTGTTTGGCCAGCAGGAAAGGTATCTCAATCTAATCGAATATGTTTGGGATATGATCGGCTGGACATTTCGACGTTATGCGGCTTTTCCGGCTAACGTTGAGGAGCTATGAAGGCCAGTTGAAGCAGCATGGTTGGCCATCCCTCCCGCTACTATGCAACAACTTATTGACTACATGCCAAGTGATGGTAGGTTATTCTACTTTAGTACTACTTTCATACCAAATTTCACAACGTTAGAATATGCATGTTCAGATTATACAATACTTATCTTTCTTTTTCCCTTGTACTACTACACTAGTTGCACGATTAAAATAATAGCGCTATAGTTTGTACCTACTTTTTTCAGAAATTTGCGGAAGATGACTTAGATTTGCAACAAATTAGAATCAATCAAACGATCTTTTGCCAAAATTCAGAACATCTAAATACCGTTAATGATATACCTTCAAACCAAGAATCGTTAGTGGAATTTTTATCAAATGTTGGAGATATGGCAGAGTCAAATAAAAATAAAATGATGTTAATGAAAGTGATGAGTCTGAGATGTATCTACTTAGGTTTAGGAAAATTCTTAGAGTTTTTGAGCTGCAATAGAACGAAGCACTTACTTAATGAAAAACTGAAAAATCTGTTCTTGCTGCACTATTTGCCGGAAATGCTGGTGTATTTGATTCTTCACAGAAAAGAGCTATGTCAACGACATTTTATTTATTTCAATTATTTTTATATAAATCATTTGATTGTTTATTTTATGCAAAGACGAAATTTCCACGGGAAAATATTCTATTAGAAAAAAGCATTATTAGGAAGAAGTTTATTCATAGTCACTAAAAGCTTTATAGCTTCCTAGCATGGTTCGGTTGTCCTGAACTACGCGACAATTATGTAAGTTGTCTTATGATGACAAAATATTTGGCTGACTTTTAGCATATTTGAATCTGAATGACAATGATGAAATTCAAAAAAAGGTTTGTTGCGTAGTAAAATGTTGATAATCGATAAATTTATGATAATTTTTTAAGGGTTGGAATTCAGTAAAATAATATATATGTATATATCCAAAAAATCTACAAGATACAAAGTACAAAAGCAACATATATACTCACTGACATTAGAAGTGTTACACCCAGAAGGAATCATTTGTTTAACTTGATTTTTTGGCAATGCGATAGTTTTACATCAGAAATGAAACGATAACATTTGCAAGAAATTTTATTAATATGCAACACAAAAAAAAATAATAATATGTTTGGCGACCCCGTAGCTGAGTACACCCCTCTACACGTATAGGCATCGTCAAAATGAGATGGTCGATGTCTGCTTGTGGCACCTCGTTCCAAACAACTTGAACTTAGGTGATTAATTGCGCCAAAGCTTGTGGAGGATGGTGCAAAGTGGATAGAATGATACCCCACATATGTTCGATGGGGTTTAAATCTAGGGAACGGGGTGGCCACAGCAAAACATTAACGCCTGCTTCTTGGAGAAAGTGCATAGTTCGACGAGCAATATGGAGACATGCATTGTCTTGCTGAAAAAGGACATGTAAACGGCCATCTAGATAAGGTAGTAGAGTGGTTTGTAGGATATCATCAACATACCGCGCAGCTGTCATACTGTCTCGAATAAAGAGAAGTGGTGACTGGCTACCATAAGCAATAGCCCCCTAAACCATTACTCCAATCGTGGATACCTAAACAGAATTTCAATTCGTCGCTGACGACATTATGCCATTCTGCTTCCTCATGCTGCCGTTCTCTGCACCAGCTCAAGCGTTGACGTCAATGGTCCGCGGTCAAAGGAAGCACTAATCGTGGACGATATGGAAAAAATCCAAAGGCTCGAATGCGGCGATATAGTGTACGCATAGTAACAAGTGTACCTTCTTCTCTAAACCATTGGTCAGCAATTTGATGCGTTGTTGCAAAACGGTCTCGTAGAGCTAGTTGTCTGAAGCGTCTATCTTGATCTCGATAGGCAACAATTCTACCCCTGTCAAAGTCACTAACACTGTGATTATTTTGACGTCTTCGAACTCTAGACATTTTGTTACGCTTAACACTCTCTTCGCAAAAAAGTAAGAGAATTTTTTTTTACAAAAAAGTATTAATGATAAAAAGTTGACATCTTTATCATAGCATGCTTTAAATATAGTCATTCTGATGCCAAAAAAATCAAGTTTAACATATTACTCCTTCTGGGTGTAACACGTCTAATGTCAGTGAGTGCGTATATTGGAAAGTTTGAAAGGGAATGAAGCAAGGTTTGGTTTGGGATTTAAGGCTATAAATAATTGCTAGATGGATTTAATGGAAAAACCATAAGCTTCTTCTTCGACCATATCCGTCAATCGAAATATCTAAAACGATCAAAAACGGCTGTAGAATCCCATCTGTGGTTATTTTTAGCTCAACTATTGGCTATTGGATTATAGTTTCTCTTTTGTATTGGTCATTAGGACATCACCTATAATCATTAACTAATTTAAGACTACTAATACACTACATTGAGTTTCTTACTTTTGTTGCTGCTGTTCGTAATTA
>CM043017.1:143882622-144087805 GCA_023690525.1 Holotrichia oblita | reverse complement strand
ACCGTCCATAGGTATCCGTACAATAACCATTCGATATGACAAATGATAAATATGACAGTTTGATTTATATGATGGATTTGTATATTGAATCATATATCTGAACAATTCTTGCAGAGAATGTTGATTTATTTACATCAACTATCAAATTGTTATTAATACCGGTCCTGTTGTACTGTAATAAGTCGTTCTGAATAAGAATATTTTTCATTATGTGTCAAAGTTGCCGTGTACGTTTCAAGTATACATGTGTGTATTTCTAATATTGCATACCCGATTTACTTCGTATATTTCGTAACGAATAAATATTTGAACATTAATATTTCTAGATATGTATGTAGACACGTGATGCCTAATTTGTTTATATTTTTTTTAAATGCTTGAGTTGTTTGGAAATTTTACGAACAAATACCGGGACTGCCAAAACTATAAATTACCTTTTTTATATTAAATAGAATCTGCTGTATATCATGGTGTTTTTTTAATTTTTCATTAAGTTAAGTAAATAATTAAAATTACTAAATCTACCTTTCCACTATCACCTGTCATATTTCAAAGCGATCTCTCTCAAGTATTTTACGAAATAACCCTGTATATATACAGTATTATGTATCTTATATTATGAATTGCAACATTTAGGATATACATACATTAGAGAGATACAAATTTAAATAATTTAATAAACTAAATTGTTGTTACATAAACGTTAAACGTAATGACGATTTCAATATTGCAACGAAATCAAGCATCCGTGTTTTATTTTAAATGTCAAAGTTCCTTATTTATTGCTTGAGAATATGACACGCAACACATTCACTCGTATAGAAGCCCTTAAGCTAGTTTGAAATACGAGATAGGTAAATTTAGGATGTAACGTTAACGGGAAAATTGCAAATATCCCTATGCATTTATCGAACTCGTAAATCATTAGTTACGCATTATAATCATCATTTATGTGTATATTCAAATTCATATGATGCAGATAACTTAATACTAACTGTTGTAAATTGATGGTTAGATAATATATGCACGTCTGTAATATATTTCATTTTCACGGTTAGAAAGAGACAATGGATTTCGATTAACGTCTTATATATTGTTTATTAGTTGCTGATGTATATATTTCCTACATAAACGTGACTGGTTAGGTGTTGATTATTCAATTCAATAATGTAGTAATCTACAGTGTTATTTGCAGATAGATGATAATTACTACTGAATGTTGAACTAGTTAGTCTGCTAAAAACAAGAAAGAAATACGATATAAATTAGCGCAATTTATCTTATTTTTGCAGGGTTTAATTTACACTATAATAATAATGATCTACAAGTACATGAATCTGTTAAATACTACTATAATATTTGCTAAAATATGTGGAAATTCGAGTTTGCATAAAAAGCATTGGAAACAATAATAAAATGCAATTAGCTAGGTATAAACTGCAGTTGAAAAGAATTGGTTTAGATATTGCAGTTACAGTTACCATTCATGTAGTTCTTTACTTTTTCCTCTTCTTTGGTTTCCTTTCTTTCTTCTATTCCTTCATCTCGGTTTTTGTTTCTTTTATTCTTTTGTCCCCACTCCTCTTTGTCTATCTTGTTCTTCCGTCGACTCTTTCACTTCTAGTTCCTGTTTGTTTTTCTGGAGCATTTGTCTTATTTCTTTGCTTCGCTTTTTCCCCTTTATTATACTCTTCTGTTGCTAATCTTTTTTTTTTTTCTTTTCTTGTTTCATTATTGCTTCACTTTTCTCTCCTATGCATTTTTTGTTCTTATTTCTTCATCTTTATCATATGATTTGTTCTCTCTTTAAAGTATTGTAACGACATTTAATTCAGAGTTAAAAAGAATAGTTAAACAGATAATGACATTTAAATTGTAGAAATATGAAAAAAAGCTAAGTTGGTGAAATTGTATATAACTAGATTTAAGTTGTCGACATGAATGACAGATCGGACTAAAATACGGACATCTAATCTAACTGACATTTCGATAAATTTACATTTTCAAAATGGAAAACCATCGACGATAACCCAATTACTCACGTGTCATCACCTAACACAATTTACAAAGGTAATTTCACATTAATTCCAGGGATTTGAGAACCCATTTTCATCTGTGCCAATTTCTTAGTCTAAATCGACATTTTTCATACAAATAACAGACAGCCATGAATCACAAAAAATACTTTCTTGGAAAACATTAAAAACAGACGCGTCCGAACCATTAATGCTACCAGACCTATGTCGAATTTCGCTCTGAAAAGTAAACAATAACTTAAAAACATCATTTCACACTTAAATTCCTAATATTTCCTTTATCTGAGATTAAAGTAATCGAAACAGCCAAATTCCAAAGGGATACGTCCCATTTCACATAAATATTTCGACGAAGAATTCCCAATTTAATTTTCGAGGCACGAGAAACCAGGTTCGTCCCATTTCGAGACAGAACCAGAGGAAATTTCCCACGCCGAAGGTCCGAACATCATTTCCAGTCCGAGTCGCAGACCGTACGCGATAAATCCAGAAATTCCCGATCCTGACAAACTTTCCTGGCTGAGACAAATCCAACGCCCTTAACAGATAAGTGGTAGAAAAGACTTAGTAACAAAATTTGATTTATTAAATATAAAGAAGTTTGTTTATTTTTTTTAAGTCGATAACGACAAAATTCTACAGCACAATTAGTCATAATTAAGTAAGTAAGACGAATAGATTACTCACCAGAATTAAGAGAATCCTCCTATTCAATTTGTTATGAAAGAAATTTAACCTCAAAAAAAAACGTTAACCAGAAAATTTTCTAATTAGACATAAGTAATCAACATTTAAGAGCTCTTACCTGTGAAAACACTAATTATTTAGTTATATCGTTATTGTATATGGTAAAATCACTGTGTTCAAGTTATTTTGTTAATAAAATTGGGCCTTATTAGACACTAGTTCAACCCATAAGGATCATAGTCGAGGAACTACAGTTAGATAAAATTTTATAAATGTTTACCAACACAAGTTTATACCTAGCTTAAGGCGCGAATTTAAAAAATAAAGTTCAATTTGTTAAAACCAAAACCTGTCTTTCAATTGTATGTATGAGGAAAAAGTGTCTAAGAACCTACCTAAACCCTGAGAAAAGAGTTTTGAAACCATAATTAACAAATAAATTCGCAATTGTCCGAGAAACGACCAGGACAGTATGTTTCTTGTACTTTTCTTCTTTCTGTTTCTTCTGCAGCTGTTCCTCATTTTTTGTTGCGCTTTTCTTCGTTCTCCTTCTTTCTTCCATTTTCTTTATCTTCCCACTTCTGACTCTGAAAATCAAAGTTGCACGATCTGCGGAATGGCTACCATCACTAACACATCTTAATTAAATTACGGAAAATAAATTCGACAGTCAGCAATCGTAATAATTTGGAGCAGTTTTGGATACAGAGATATTACAATGTCGACGACTATATAGAAACAGATATGTCAAACAACTATAAAATGCTTAACACAACCTTCTTGGAAAGGATGGGATATTTATGTATGGAATATAGTCAGTTGTAAATTACCAATTTTACAATTCATTATTTGTGGATAAACGAATTCAATTTATCCGAAACATGAGATAAAAATATTTATCTTCGTCAGATAAATTAAAATCATTTTAAAATAACCCACTTACCTAATATGTAAATGTAGATTTCCAGCTGCAAAATTCGCATAATTCGAATAGTCATTCGCTGGAACCTCTTGCTAACTTGTCAGTTATTTCATTGCTTCTGATTAGAGAGTGGCTTGGCACCCATCTCATCGCATTGCTGTGGTGTTCCGCCAGTTTTTCGAGCTTCCTATGGCAACCAAGTACCACCTCGGAATCAAACCTGACAGCTTATAGTGGTCTAAAGGCAGCTTGGCTGTCAGATAAAATTTCTACCGATTCCTTTACCTTTGGGCAGTTTAAAATGCTCTCTGCGTAGACCTGGATGGCAATGATTTCGACCTGGGAAGATAGACATAGGGCTCACCAAACTGATGGTCTCGCCATCTCTTCAAATTCAATTCCCGTGCCATTCGGCGTGCAGATATTTTTAGTGCTGGGATTTTTTCGGTAAAACGAGAGACCATGCCAACGTCTTCACCTACTCTTCAGTCTCAGTGGAGAATACAATGTAGGCATCTCCAGCAAAATTCCCAGTTCGCAAATCGAGGCAAAGATTTTCCCACTGGTTTGTGAATCTTTCTAATCTCTCTAATATGGTCTAGTATGATCTCCCGTTTTATCGAAAAATATCCCTGCACCCACTACATTTTACTCTATAGGGCTGCTTCTGACCACTACACGAACTGCAGAGGAGGAAGCCCAAGCTGAAATCGGCGTTGAGGACAGGGCTCTAAACAGGCAATCCTCTGGACCTTGCTAAGTCGCATAGTCCAAACTAGCTTTGTACCACCAGACCAGTAATGCATAAATTGCAGAAGGTACTATAATTCTCGTATACAACCAATGTACCATCAGAGGTTTCAGCTCGCACGTTTTACCAAATATTAAAGTACGTAGGCAAACCATACATTATATAATATTCGATGTTAGCACTTCTTTTGATTACTGTCTTTATTAAATTGACAATCCTATCAGTGGCGATAAATTTAAGTTGAACAATAGTTCTGTAAAATCAACGTTTGATTTTATAATTACGCTATTAGATCACTGACCGGTAAACATTTCGTAAATTTATTCGAAAGCCGTCTGCTGCGTGTGAATCTACAAGATTCGTTAATTTCTCCACAATAGTATAGTGTTATGAAATATTTTGTTATAATTTACATAAAAATTTCATATATTGTGGATCTTCTTTGTTAGAGTTATTGTTGCGGTAACTGTTGCCTATACTTAAGAGGATTTTTTTATGTTATGTGTAAATAAAGCTTGGATCAAGAGATGCTTAATGTAAAGCGAAAAGTAAACTTTCTTGTATCAAGCTGGGGTAGTTAGAAATCATGCAGAGTATGTAGGTTCACTGAAACACGGAATTACGGCAATGTTAGAAAATTTGTAATTTCCATATCGTGTACTATAATATATTCAAATATTCTTGCGTATTACTTTGAGATAGGTCGTGAGAATATAGGATTCTAATCCGAACGCATCTAACCCATTATAACCATACCTGGAGCAGAAGAGGTCTACGTTGGCGTTGCAGCACTAAAACAGAATAACAACGACCTTAGGTGTATCACCAAGGTTGCCAACCTACGGACATAAAATATTACCAACACCGCACTATTATGAATGATAATAATATATAAAGCCGAGGCACCTAGATCGTCAACATAGATACCAAGTTATTTCGTTTTGTTCATTGTGTATATGCAAAACGGAGAACTAAATTATTTATGAGCTGAGCCATTTGGTTTGCATTTGGAGCTGTTAAGCTCTGTGTGTACATGAGTATCACACGAAATGTAACATAATATTATTTATGCTCTTACATGCAGATGTGCGGATGTGAACTGCCTAGGTAAATTATTTATTCGTGCAAAGATGCTTGCAAGAAAACAAGTGCATATCGACGACGTAATAAATCATCTTTAAAACTAGAGGATGTATAAAAGTTTTAGTTCGTATATCATCGCTTAAACCGTCAAAAAATGAAATATTATATACTCAGATACCTTACAGTTTCTTGAATAGAGAACATTACTTTATTCGAATTTTTATTTCTAAAACATCTTTGATCTCCAGTATTATTTTATAATAATGGCAATATTTCATACCTACATGTTGCAACTTCACTGATCTTGATAACAACTTAACACCGTTTCTTCTTTTTCAGATTCTTGAGTTACCAGCAGTAACTTCCACTATTTTGTAGGGTAAGTTTAAACTTATTAGAGGTTAGATATTATGAATGCTAGTTTTATTAACTAGTTGTGTATATAATGCAAGTGCTGATATGCAGGGTGATTCTCAACCTATACGCATAAAGAAGTATTATTCCTCACGATAAATAATGACCAATAGGTGAAAACATTGCAATAAAAGTTTCTTTAGTTTCCTAGATATCCGTGAAATTACGATGGCAATAAACAATTGCAATTTTGACACTTGTTGTTCAAGTGCGCTTGTGACGTGACATTTAAATTGTGTATCATATTTACAGTTTATAAAAATTATGGTGCACAATTTTTCTAATGAAGAATTTATGGACATGGTAGCATGGTAGGCAAAATTCTGTGCTTGTGGCTTGTCTCTATGCCGAAAGATTTCCAGATAGATATCCTTTATACGCGTGGTGCAACATGGTAGGGATACCCGAGACCTGCACAGTATGGAAGAACAGTTAGATCTGTGCACACTGTCAATATCGAGGAGGAGGTTTTGAATGTCATGGAAGAGTACAAGCACTAGGGTACTTGCAGAACAACAAGGGGTATCACAATCCGCAATTTGCCAAATATTGAGACACAACCAACTCCATTCATATTATGTGCAACATGTACAAGCCCTACTACCAATGGATCATTACCCTCGCGCGATAATTTACCGAAACTGCACAAAGATCTTAATGTTAGACAAGCTATGTGGTTTCTCCAAGATGCACATCTAAAATATGTTTCCTGGAAGATGCGGTCGATGTGGCCAATAGCCTGGCCACCTCAACGCTCGACCTCATACCTCTGGATTTTTGTTTTTTGGGACTACTGAAAATGCATAGTGTACGCTACTGAAGTTAATACTGAGCAAGAATGGCGAAATTGGATACGTGCTGCTGCCGAGACAATCCGCTAACACCTTGGTTTAGGTCGCGCTAGTTGAAGATCGTGAATTCGGCGATCCCAATTGTGTATAGAAAATAACTTCAAACACTTACTGTGAAGTTATTTTAAAATGTTTTGTATATTCTTGATTTAAAACTAAATTTTACGGATATCTAAGAAACTAAAAAAAGAATCACCCTGTGTATCTCGTAAAAAATGTGTGTGTTGAATATATTCGTTAATATAGTGGAGCAAATGGTGGCCTAATAAAATATTAAGTAAGTTTTATTTTTACTTTTCTTACTCAATCAAAATAATTAACTAACCAGTTTTAACTCGTAATACACAACAAGATAGTACTGCAGAGCGTTTCAGATATCTTAAACCCACAGCAAGTGATGGAAACGTTTGGTGCTTTATCTTTGCAAACGTATATTGTGGTGACTTTAATTTAAATAAATTTAATATAAGTGGACCAAAACTTTTCTGATGCACGTCGAGTTTTGCTTAAAATTTACCCAACTTTAAAGTAACCCCCGATTTTTTATATAAAAAAAACTACGTCTTTGGACTGGTCGTTGAAGTACAATTTCAAGGATTTTACGACGTTTTATCTAGTTATTTAATTATCAAAAGCAAAAATGTTAAAAAAATCGTCGTTAGTTTGTATCGATGAATCGCTTCCTTTTCTCTGAAAAGACTCTGAAAAGCGAAATAAAACGCACCAAAAAACCACAACGATTTCTTGTTCCCTTCAATGGAAGTTTTACGAAGTATTTTGTTCAAACCTAATTTCAAAAAATTCCTAAAATATCCTATGAAGATAATGGTAACGCCCAGAGTACCTGAGCGAAAAGTTATAGTAATTAAAAACATGCTTTTGATTATTTTACCTCTTTTTGTCACCGAAAAAAAGAGGAAGAATTGGCTGAATAATTTACCATCAAAACTTAATTCTTTCAAGATCATGATCGAAAATCTATATTTAAATTTACGGAATGTAACCATGTGATATACGACTATTCACAAACTTAAAAAGCTTAATTTATCTTTCTATAATTCTATCTACCATGTGAAAGGAAAATATTACACGCGAAGACCTCACGCGTGAACAAGGAAACCACCCATTACAGAGGAAATACTTAAGAATGACTCGAAGAATATTATTTTTTCATGCATAAACAATGTAGTTTCCTAAAAAAAAATATACAGCAGTATAAAAAACAATTTATATGAAAAGTAATATTGAACTGTTACCACCGCTAAAATATTTAGCGGTGGTAGTTATAAGTAATATAAAACATACTATATTCTCTTAAAAACATCACATTTCCATTATTTTTATACAAGGCTGTACAGATATGGAAGGTACGTAACATAATCAATTTATTTTAATTTATCTAGGTCAAGAATCGTAGGCTTACTATTTACATATTATCCAAACATATCCAATCAACATGTATATATATTTAGAAATTTACAACGGTTTTTACAGCTCTTTAATATAAATCTGTTAATTTCTATCACCTCCATATGTTTTAAGTTTTTTATTCCTTAGTTTTTTATTCGTAGTTCGATCAAAATTAATGACAATCGCAGATAAATTGAAATTTATATATTTGCATATTTTTTTGCTTTAATCCGCCTACCCACATCTCTTTTTTTATTTATACTAGTATAATACTGGTTGTGATAAGACACCTAACGGATTGACATCCTTTTAAACAAGCAATGGAATGCCACTAACAACAATGCTGGTAGGTATAAGTTTCTCTGGTTCTATGCACTTGTGAATCCATATATAGGATTTGCTTAATGAGATGTAATATGTAAATAAGGAAGTGCTTTTACTACTATTAGAAGTGTTATATAGCTAGTGAAAAAATATGCAAAAATAATATTTGCAACATACATATAACTACAGAATATATTCTCATATAATTCAGGTTTTTAGGCAAAGAGAAAAGAAAGTACAAAATATAAACATTTTATTATTTATATTCGCAAATGAAAGTTTCTTTTTAAAACTTCAAAGCTGAGCATAAAAGAGATGTGCCACTTTTGAATAAAAGCAAGACCCAAAAAATATTTTTTCTAATATGTTTAAACAAATATTTATTATAAGAACCTGACAATTCTTAAGCAGCACTTACAGTATATATAACTGCAATTTTATTTCACTGACAGCTTTGCAATAGCGAGGAGTGCTCTTACGACGTGAACGACACAACCTTGCATTGTACAAGTCATCGACATACCGGAGGACCTGCTTCATCTGGGGACATGATATATTGAAAGGTGCCCTGAGCGAAGGCAATTATTTCAGAAGTCGCCGTTAATATATTCGTCTACGATATTTACCACGCTCAGCAAAGAAAATGGATCTGTTAAATGCGGGATAATTTCTGAATTCATTAATATGCCACGTTAGACGTTTGAATACCTTCTTATGAGCTCATAGCTTAAGAATTAATCATAGTTTAGTCACAATCCAAGAATGTCTATGTATTATGCAGAAACTCTCAAGCTGATGTTGATTTAATATTACAATTCGCAGCAAAAGATATTTATTATTTTGACAATGCCTATACGGTACTATTCCAAAAAAAAAACTACTTGTAATCTTCTATCTTACAGAAAATAAGAGTAAAATCAATGTTTTCTAATAATTATTGATACCTGCTTATATACCTAACTACTTCATATCTGTTATATCTTTAATTATATACCTAATGTGTCACGTCTCTATAGACATGGTACACAATTTATTACATCCCGCTATCAAGGGCAACCGATGTACATATGCCGTAAATCGCAGCTACATTTCTCCAATCACAGACAATCAATGACAAACTGACACTGTCTTTAATAAGAAAATATCTATTATAATTCATATGTCCAGTAGAACGTTTAGTATACATATTAAACAGTGATAAACTTTGTTGTCAGAAAAATCGATAGCTTACAATTCAATATCAGAAATGTCGCTAATGCTATATTGTTTTACATATACATACATATATAATAAATTAGATATTTTTTAAAAGGAACTTAATCGTTTCACAGTTGTTTAAAAGTAATTTATTATAAAATGTATACAAGTATGTTCAAAGTCTCCAAACAGTTGTTTAGATAAGAATAATCGTTTTTTAGAAGTGGTGTAATTGTGTGACATTATACAGGGTGTTCCTAAATATCATGTACATAAGGTAAGGGATAATTATTTGGCTTATTTTGTGCCTGAAATTTCATATAAACGTAGGTCTGCAAACGCTTCGTTACCAATCTGCAGGTTGTTGAAATTTCAAGATTTTTTCACTTTTTACTGTATAGCTCCTACAGTTGATGATGCATGATCTACAGGGTAATAATTTTTCGGGGTCATGCCCTCTTTTCTCACCCTAAACTTTTTTGCGATGCGCCACTGCTAGATTCTAAAATACGCAATAAATTTTCTGTGTTGTTTAGAAACTTTTTGATCTCTTGTATTTTTTTCTTACTCTCTCTGACCGTTATCGAGAAAAAAATAGAAAACAATTTTCTGTAATTCGCCAGAGAAAATTTTTTTAAATGGTCTAGCAGGCTCTGGCTTTATTCAGATAATCACTTGAGTTTATTAATTTGACAACTGACATTAGAAATCGTAACTTGTGTCTGTATAAGTAAAGTTTCAAATTGCAAACTGTAAGGTGTAAAAGTGTTTTAAATACTCGTTATAATTTTGTAAATATGCCAAATTTCACTAATTCTGAAATGGCTGGCATGCATTTTATCTACGACCTTGCGAATGGGAATGCAAGAGAAGCCAGGCGTCTGTACATAGAGCGCTATCCCAATAGAATGATACCCGATTATCGAATATTTTCAAATATTCATAGGCGTCTTGGAGAAACTGGAACTTTTTAAACCACGTACTGTTAGAACACCACAGATCGAAGAGGCTGTTCTGAATGAAATAGACAGACATCCTCGCACCAGCACCAGAAAAATCAGTGAACATTTACATATTTGTCATCAAGTTGTTTGGCGTATTCTACGTGTTTCCCTGCTATACCCTTACCACATTCAGAGAGTGCAGGCTCTTCTTCCCCGAGGCTTCCCTTTAAGGATTGATTTCTGCCAATGGTACCTTAATAAGCTAGCAGCAGACCGCATTTGTAATTGTAAAATCCTGTTTTACCGATGAAGCGAATTTTTCATGGACTTCAATTATGACTTTCCACAACAACCACACGTGGGCAGATCAAAATCCACATGGAATTGTACAAACGCATTTTCAAGAACAGTTCTCATTAAATATATGGGTTGGTATAATTGGAGATAATTTGATTGGTCCTTGTTTTTTGCCTAATCGATTTACTGGTCAGTCATACAGGCTGTTTTTGCAGAGTGAATTGCCCTTAATACTTGAAGACTTCCCCCTTTTACTTAGAAATCGAAAGGGGTATATGCACGATGGCGCCCCATCACATTTTTCTATTTTGGCTCGGAAGTATTTAAATGAAGTATATGAGAATAGGTGGATAGGACGACCTCAGCCTTGGCCCCCTAGGTCTCCTGACTTAAATAGTATAGATTTTTTCCTGTGGGGACATCTCAAATCTCTAGTGTATACAACACCTGTGAATACTGTTGACTGATGACTTACGAAATCGAATAATCGATGGATTTGAAACGATAAAAAATACTCCAGGAGTATTTGAGAGAGAGCGAACAACAATGAGAAGAAGAGCGGACGCCTATATGTGGGTTGGAGGAGGACACTTTCAAAAATTGTTGTAGCATAGTTTCCTTAACATTGTTATTAATTAGGGTTTTTATTGTTATTAGTTATGTTACTTTGTATTGTAATAAAACAATGCTACGAAAACCGGGTCATCCTATTTTTTAACAGGTAGTAGCACCTTGACTCTTAAAATTAATAAACTCAAGTGATTATCTGAATAAAGCCAGAGCCTGCTAGACCATTTTAAAAAATTTAATTTTCTCTGGCGAATTACAGAAAATTGTTTTCTATTTTTTTTTCTCGATAACGGTCAGAGATTAAAAAAAATACAAGAGATCAAAAAGTTTCTAAACAAGACAGAAAATTTATTGCGTATTTTAGAATCTAGCAGTGGCGCATCACAAAAAAGTTTAGGGTGAGAAAAGAGGGCGTGACCCCGAAAAAATGATTAACGTGTAGATGTACATCATCATTTGGCATGGCTAGTGATATATAGCGTAACCTACCTACCAAATTTGAGCAAAATATCTCAAAAACTGTAGGAGCTATACAGTAAAAAGTGGAAAAATCTTGAAATTTTAACACCCTGCAGATTGGTAACGAACCGTTTGCAAACCTATGTTTATATGAAATTTTAGGCACAAAATAAACCAAATAATTACCCCTTCCTTATGTACATGATATTTAGGAGCACCCTGTATACACATGCCTATTGGTTTGTTCAGTTGGTTTGAGTTCACAAGAGCGAAAAACATTAATTTTGATTTTATTATTTTGTATAAAAAAATGTCTCTAAAAAATTAAAACAATTTCTGGTTATATTTTGTCTTCAGGTTTGCATCATTTTATAGTAAATTTTCTGTGAGACCACATGAAGTTCAGCATTAAATTCAAAACTACATCAATCATGTAAGCTACGTCATTATTCAACAATAATTATATCAAAATCATTGTAACAATGTTAACTCTTCAACAAAGAATTTATCTTAAAAATTGTAGTAGTAGAGATATCTTGTATAAGAATGCAATTCACATATTTAACGAAATTATGCCAATGAACAGGGTAACCCTTTTTCGTATGTTTTCAAGGCCTTCAGGGAACCTGCGGCAGATACAAAAAAAATGAAATAGAGTTTTAGAGAGCTTTTCCTTCTACAAGGTATTTTGCGATTTGTGGCAAAACTCGTCTATCCCTATATCTCGCCTTTCTTACGTGCTATCGGAAAACGGGTTGGACATCCATCGGGCACTGTTTTGAGTTAGATTCGAAGTTTTCCGGATGTTGTCGCGTAGATAAGTTTACACTTGACGTTTTGCTAATCATGCTGTCACTTTCTTCAGAAGGTTTGTAAATGTCAAGTGTAAACTTATTTACGCGACAACATCCAGAAGACCTTAACACAATAAACGACAGTCGTGAAAACCGACGCTCAACTATTATTTTTCTTCTTTCCGATATAACCACAACTTGGATTTTTTTATATGGAACACCCTATATATTTTTAAAAAATTAAAAGAGAACTGAAAAGAGATATTTGAAAAATTGTTAATTCAATATTTATGGAATTTCACATATAGTAGGCATGAAAAAAGAAAAATTTGCGTTTTATATATAATTGATTCTACATAAATAGTCTTTCAGTTATTTTATCCATTCGATAAACAATAATTAATTAAGGGTGGGTTTATCAATGCGAGGATAAAAGTGTTAGGTAAGTAACTGACAGATATTGCTAACTGGCAGATAAAATTTAGTACCTAACCACAATGCTTTATCTTGCAGATAACTTCTATTTAACACTCAATAAACGTTTCATTGTAATTATCTTATGAATAAAATTTTATCTGCAAGTTAATTTAGTTATCCTGACATTGATAAACCAACCCTAAGTCTTTTAATTTGAGAAATGAAGAAAAAAGATCTCTGGAACCGTACGTCAGTTTTTTCTCCCACAGGTTCCTTGAAATCCCTGAAAACATACATATTATGTTTAATGGGTGAAGAAATAATAAAGACATTCGGTGAAATGGGGTCTCCTTAACTACCCATCTATTTATATTTTGAGTTTGCAGAAAAAAAAGTCGCGGAGGTTGGTTTTAGCAAAAGCGACTTAAAGAAAATTTGAACTGGTGTTATTAATGCCAATATTATGTCAAGTCTAATTGAAAAACAAAACAAATTTTAGTAATAATTTAAATAGTCGCTAATTTATTATTATTTCTCTTTCAACATTATCTCATATACCAATAAATTCGAAACATTACCCACCATTCTCAAATAATTGCTCATATCATCCATTAATTGGCTGTGTAATATGGAATTTGACAAGGTAATTCTTGGATCACCCGCCATTTCACTATCATGTCAAAATCTCAACATTTTCGACGTTCTCGTGCCCTTATTTCAATTAAGTTTAATACAATTTTTTACAGGATGCAACGGTATACAACTTACGACCCTCATAAGCTTTATTTTTATCATTACAAGCTGATTTATGCTATGATAGCAATATAAGCAGACATAACAATTTCTAAGTGTGTGTAAACACATACACCTCACAGGTACACTTGCCGGTATGAACATCAAATGCAGATGTAATTTAAAATTATTAGAGAGATATTTAGAATTAATAGAGACAGGTTCCCTAGTAACGCAGTCTGGTGTCATCACTTTCATCATAGAGAGTTTATTACTGTTCCTTTATGGTTGGAAGAAGGTTGTAAATAGTTAGTAAGTTATAAACCTGCAAATATGGAAAAGCATCATTGCATCAAGTTATAAAATAAGAAGACGGGAATGTTATATCACCATGTCAAGGTAATATTGCTAAAAACCAATCTCAGGAAAGTATAGATTGTCAACGACGTAGACAAAAAGCCAGGTTTTTCTATTACAAAAAACTTCTTTCTGTAGGTTTTCGTGACTTTTCTGGAAGTGATTACTTATCCCCTTTCATTTTAAAGTGTTCTTAAATAAACACCCTACACACATTTGTATGTATGTACATAATTTAGTATAAATGAAGACAATTTTTCAATTCTCTCCCACATTTACGGACATTCGTCCGTACGCGCACAATAAAACGTTTAAATTAACCATTCGTATTCAACGCCCAATCCGTATTAAATGCATAAAATTGACTAACCATGCACGCGCTACGCGCATACAAAACTAAATTTTCCGTCTGCATCCACTTGAAAAACAACTCGAAAATTTGCATATCCACATAAAACACAACAAAACTCGTCCACAGAAACGTACAGCCGTCTAGTTTCATTTAACGCCGGTACGCGGTGACATCAACTCCGGTATAGAACAGGAATTCCAAAGATGTAATTCCTGGCGAATGTAACTGTACGCGCTCGCAAAGTCTATTTCGTTAACTAACATAAGTGATAATTGGTTTTAAAGTGAGTCTGAGATTCGATTCACATGGATATTCAAAAATATATGCGTAAGAGATTGCTATGTTTAAAATGTTTAATGGAGTGTAGATTAGAAGAAGAGAATATATTAAAGAAGTTGCAGTGATTCTCACGGTATACAGTTTTAGTCAGGTATATTGAGCGTTAACTATATTTTCTATGAATTTCATTCTGATATTTTTAACCTTTTAGACCTTTGTATTTGTTGTAATTTAATTTGGAATTAAAATTTACAAAAATATTGTGAGCGTAATATTAAACTATGTCTATCTCAAGATTATTTCAAATTTACACTATTGATCTGCTCCAAATGTTAGAGGATATACTGAAGTAAACTGAAGTATATTTTTAAATCTTTTGCGTCTTATCTGGATATATTTCTTCTTTGTATTTTGCGAACTAGAGCGTCAGATACCGCCCGCCCCCTTCCTCCCTCATCGCCAAATAATTGCATAATTCTGTTTTCAAACGGTTTTGAATGCATTTCCATTATTGATTGACAAAGTTTAGGGAAAGGTGCTTTACCTTACCCACGGTTGTACGCTAAGCCAAATTGAAATAAATGATATGCAAATTGGATTCAACTAAACATACTTTAGAATAAATGGCTCCATCTAAATCTCGTTCAGTCAAATCAGTTTTGAGCACGCTAATAGAAGCTTTTGTGATTGAGAAATGAAAAAAGTACCTTAAGTTTATTTTTATAATTGCATGTCAGTTGTTATTTACTTAATTTTTAGGTGATCTGGGCAGAAACATTAACCTCGTAGCTACTAGCATCTGCTGTACCTTTCACCTCGAACAGGATTAAGCATAACAGCATGCTGTACTAATGCAATAATTAAATGTGCTGAGCATTTTTTTTATTTAACTTTTTATCTGTTAACTTTTGGGCATTCGATCATGAATATAAATAAAATTGAATTAAAGATTAAAGACTTTATTGTTCATTTATGTTTCAAAGCATTATTTTCCTCTTAGTCATTTAAGCAAAGTCCAGAAATTAATTTAATTTTTTATATTAAGAAGCAAAGAAGCATGAATTATAAGTACTTTTCTTTATTTATGAAAATTCTACATATTGCAAAGGAAATTTAAAGTCCTCCTGTTGACCATAACAATTTTCAAAATGTACAAGGACATCGTGGAAAAAATATTTTGGAAATCTTTGGAATCTTGAAACTATATCGGCATACGTTAATAAAACTTGTTAGAAAATTTCGTGAGTCTGGACTTGTGTTGTATATTAAACAATCAGCACTATTATTTGCCGGACTAACACTCTATAAAGTACGTATACTAGCTTTTCAATATACACAAACTAATACGACAAAATATCAAACTATAACTAAACAATCATGACAGCAAGGTTTTAGAACTAAGTACAAAAATGATTTTTCTTTGTGTAAATGTGAAGCTACCAGTCTTGAATGAGCTACAGGATTTAACAAAGCAAATGCATCCAAATTCATTGACAATTACAAAGCCATAGCTAGAATCTTGAACCTCCATGAAACCAGGATATCAACAGTTTACATAATCCCAAAAAAATGTTGGCTTCAAACGGTAGCAGGCAATTTGGGAACAGGACCTCAACAAAGAAATCACAACGTTACTTCGTGCCAACAAATTTGCTTAACATTGTTTAAGGGTTGCATCATCAAGTGCCGTTATTGACACAATAATACTACAAGGATTAGCAGCAATGGGGTAACTGCAATGTTTTGTGGACCATTTGTAAGCACACGAAACTTACTATCGAAAATCCAGTTCTTTTAGTCCTAGAGAGTGAATGGTGTGACGCTATGTATTTGTATAAATCATAATTAAGTATATAAAAGCGGACATAGTTTTATTTAAAATTTCATCCCCACAGCCCAGCAATAACAACTTCATTCATCCGGTTTTCGCATTTACAATTCTGCTACGTAACAGACAGGAAATCTCTAGACTCGAGCAACAAATTACGTCGTAGACAATAGATTACTACTTAACAATAGAAATAGAAAGAGAGGAAAATTTCACATTCTTGGTGATACTCCCGAAAGAGACGAATTAGAATAATCCAGCTGAAAAATATAGTAAAAAAAATTGGTAAAATTTTGGTAAATTGGTAGAAACAATTGAAAACGTCAGATTTTATAATCTACGAGAAGGGCAGGTAGGAAAGAAGGAGGAACAAGCGGTAGGAAAAAAGAGCAGGACTGACTGCAAATAATCTATGAAGTTTGTCATCCATTTTTATGACGGTCCAAGAGCAATAAAAATTCCAAAGTCTGTTAACTGGGCTGATTATGTGCAAAACTATAATTTGGTCGTCGCTTTTAAATTATCAGGCCTTTTTTGTAAGGCTGTTGATCTTAAATATTTTTTTACTCAATTTTAAGTGTGGAAAACTTGTTTGCCTTCTTCCTCTTTAGACGACCTAACACTCATTGTATGGTATAGTCAAAATTATTTTGCTACAAATAAATTGCGGCAATATGGTATTAGATATTGGCCAAAAAATTAGGTTATTTAACTAACTTAATTTTTTGTTAGCTATAGAATAAAAAATATCAAAAAAATTATAACCTATCCAATTTATGGCAATATCTAGAATTTGAAACTATAAATAAATTGACATCATGTGATTAATATAGACAATTATACAGGCTAGAAACTTTGAACTAATTAAGCCTATTGATAGGGAGGGGGTGGAAGTTGAAATTAAATGTTTCCATGTTTAGTATTGCCAACTTTTTATATGACATGAATGTCAGTTATGTCAATTACTTTACGGAACCATCAAACTTTCTCCTAAGTGTTATTAAAACGTTGCTCGTGGTATGTTTTTGAATATAAACGTGTAGAATGTGTTAAAGAACCCACTTTATAATAATTTGCATTTGGGGTAAAGTATTTGACACAACCACTGACATTCCTGACATATAAATAGTTAACAATACTAAATGGATACTTTTAATACCTCCCACCGCCTTCTCCTATCAATAGGGCTTTCGTAGTTCAAGTTGTTATCCCATATACAGTGTGCCCGGATTTCGTAGGGACAACATGGGTAACTTTTTTATTTGAAGACATAGAGAGATGTTTAAATTAGCAAAAAGGTGTAGATTCAAAAGCTCATTAAGAATCTATTTTCAAATTTTACTTGTCATGCTTCATTTGTTTAATATTGAAAAAAACTGAAATCTTCTAATTTCTTTTATTTGGCGTAACTTTTTGTTACTTGAGATATTAAAATGCGGTTTGAAGCAATTCAAATTGTAATCTAAATACTTTTATTGACCCTTAATAAAACAAATTTCTTTTCCGCAAATTTTTAGTAATCTCACCTAACCTCTAAATTTTAAATTGGAACCGTGCAATTTTTTGGCTCTTTTAAAGGAGATTTTCCCTGAATATAATCATCTCATCATCATCATTGCTTAATATTCGGAAACAAATTTGATAAAATTATTTTTAGTTTCATTTTTTTATAGCCTTTTTCCGCTGAGACTAAAATATCTGACTAAAACTGTATACACCTAAAAGGCAGATGCTTAGGAGAAAGAGATGAAAAAAACTCTGAGTATCTCTTACGTTTACACAACAACATCGGCTAATTTGATTAACATAAGTCAAGGTCAGGCGTTTTACCATCGGCGCATATGTAAATTAAGTAATTTTTACATCTACCTCTGAACTTTCATTCGATGCTAGGACTCCGTACCGCTAACGGTGGTCAATGTCTCGCGGTGCGAACTTCAGGTGTTTTTCGGGGGAGTTTGGCGCGGGTGACTTGGTCCGCTCCTGTGGATTCTGGCTTGCATTGCGGATCATTTTTCGCGTTCGTATGCATGTGTAAACGTGTTTTTTTGTACATGCGATGAGGAGGACTATAATTATCGCTTTACTTCTTGCACCAATGGTAGATGCAGTGTTCGGTGCTGAATGCGATTTTAGTCGAAATTCCTGTTCTGTTCTTTGTGCGCGAAATTGATTGAATTCCCGCGAATCGCGTGAGTGTTCGCTTATGGTAGTGGTCTAGATCTTGTGTTAGTGGTGTTGAAATTAAATTAAAATTGTTGTTAACAATACGTAACAATTTTTAACACGACAAGATGAGGCATTACGATATAATACTAACTGTAAGTTTAATTGATTTTATTAAATTTAGTCTAACGATGTAGTTTTGTAGCACAACCATTGAATTTTATTGCGTTTATAGAACTATTTTAAATATTTAATTAATATTATTGATTGAAGATTTCCACACTCTAAAAACTTGAAGTCATTTTGTCGTTTATTAAATTGTTTCTAAGTGGAAATTCAATTATATTTGAATATTACAATTTGTTTCGCCTGAACAAGTTTTTCAATACCTGATATATTTCTGGTTGCAGATCGATAAAACAAGTAGCAACTACAAATAAATTTATTGTCGATCATAATAATTATTGCAACTCAGTGAAACAAATTAACATTTTGTATGTGTCAAATAATATTAAATCATATAGCCATTCCTATCAACAAAAAAGTTTTAATAATACTGTTCAACGACCAGGAAAATTATAAATTCTACTTAAATTATCAATAGCAGCCCTAAAATTAACCACGTTGTTATCCTTTTTTTCATCACCTTTTTTATAATTATTTTCTATTTTTTAAATCTTTTAGTGTTTTCTTAAACATTGCTTAGTTTGATCGATAACTCAGCGTTTGAGAGTTATTTTCAGAATTTTCAAATAAAGTTCTCAGAAATTACAAGGTTTACAAAAACTATGTACTCATTTACTGTGTATGCTAAGCTCCATTTGCCTGACCAATTTGTTTAATTTTTTGAATAGAGTTTTACAGTTCCTTCCTTTACTTTTCTGTATTAACGCAGATCATCTTTTTCTTATTTGTAACGATGATTCTTTTTATTCTAGTATTACTAGTTTTTGTATTTGATCATTCTGTGTTTATATCAGTTTATATCATTCCACTCTACCATTACTATTTTCCTAATATTTTCTTTCTTGTGTCTTCCGCGTTTAGTTTTCTATGAGCTTCTTTCCTTCGTTATATTCAGTTGTAACGGATTTGATTAATATTTTCATTTCGACCTTTACAACAACTAGGTTATAATCAATTTGATTTCTATCAGTTCCACCGGGTAGCACCTATATTATATTTAGTTGCTTGTTCTCATGTTGATAACATCTATATCATATCTTCTCTAAGTTTACGGATTTGTAAAATTTTTAAACAATTTCACCGTTTATTATAATTGCTGGCAGCAAGTAGTTACCTGAAATTTCTTACTGCTTTTGTGGACAAAAAGAAAACGTTAATTAAAATGAGCTTTAGAGATTATTTCCGTTTGGCGTCTGCAAATCTTTGGATGGCGCTTAAAAACAATTGCAGCCACTTTTACCCGGTCTGCTGTTTACGAACGGTTTTTTCTTGCTTATGAGCTTTTAGTATACCTTGCACGCCATCTTTTACATCTTCAGGGTGCATCGGGAAACCTAACTTGGCTTTGTCTAAGATCCATTTTTCGATTCGGCGCTCATCTTCAGCTTTTAAAACACTTTCAGGTCCATTTTTTTCTTTGCAAAGGAACTGTGCCTTTAATTTTGTTATGCAGAGTTCCTTTCCGAATATTAAAGTATTTTCTGGCTGCTTTCAAAGACATTTTTTTTATAGATTCAAGTGCTCTTCGCAAATCTTCTTTTTTTATTAATGTGGTGAGGGCTTAGTTGCAGTGACTATAATTAATCCTGTTGTAAGATATTTTTCTAGTGTTCATTGTGGTATTCATACAACGACTTCCTTATGCTTGATCCTTTAGAATGATTACATCTGTAAATATCAAATGAAATAATATACTAGATTCATAGGTACGCTTACAGCTTTTTGAAGAAGAAATAAATATGTTCATTCATTAGTTTCGAGTGTTTAATAAGAGCAAGTACGTAACCCACTAAATGAACACTCAAAAATTCGTGTTCAACTATTGGTCCCGGAAATAATAGCTATGTGTGACAGATAAAATCAAAAGAGCTATATGAATATTTTTTCTTTAGAGATCATTTTAGCATGTTTTAATGGAATGTTGAAATTCCAGTAATTCATTGGTTTTAAGGGAATTTATGTACCAGTATATGAACAAAGTAATATTATTACTAGGTTAATTTGCCTTTTATAATCAACAATATTATATTTGAACATATTTAAATTGTCCTTATACAATATTTTATTCCTACTTACAAACTAACACACTTCAAAACTTCTTCAAAAGTTGAGTCCACTTCGCTTTATAAATTATTTGTTTCAAAACAACCACTCACTAAACACAGTATATGCTGAAATAAGTTTCAGATACTGCAATTTACTAATGGCGGTTTAACAATTAAACCCAAATACCTTAGAACCCTATTATACACTTGCGTAATCTTAATATGAAACAATAACTAGGAAAGTGTTCATTTACTGGGGGTGTTCATCTGTTGGTTCCTTCACCTAATTGTTCCTGCTTCAAACTTTCTGGTTTGTTCAACCTTTGTTCCACTGCTTTTTCATTTTGTATCAATTGTTGCAAATGCATCTTCTTTTCTTCCTCACAGTCGCCTTACAGCATTAAAAAAAGGTATTGATTGACACTTAAACGTCAGACTAGACATATGGTTTATAAGGAAGTATTAAATTTTGTATAAAAAATATCAAGTATGAAAAAATCTAAAAGATGACAGTTTTTTTGAAGAAAGCATATTTAAAAATTGAGTTTGGAGAATAATTATACGAAGCAGTTGCATAGGAAAAAAGGAAAGGAATAAGAGGATAGAGAATACGCAGGAAGAAAAGAGAGAAGAAGAAAAGGAAATACGGAAGAGAAAGGAGAACATGGAAGAGGAAAGTAAGCAAAGAAAACGTAAAGAGAAATACGGAAAAGGAAAGGAGTATACGGATGAGAAAGAACAAAGAGTAAGGAGAAAACAAGAAGAGGGTTATAATTAAATTTAAAAAATACATAAGGTTGGTGTTAAATTCGATTTTTTTAGTGCCCGTGTTTATATAAAAACAAAACATAATAATACATATGTCATTTAAAATTCTAGTTAAGTTTATGGGATTCTAACTATCATTTTATACCACCAGGTGTTCGGATTATATACGAGTTAGGATTATTTATACCGGGTGTTCCACAAAAATTTCCAAAGGCTGTAATGTCTTTATTTATCATCTGATTTTAATGATCTATATATGAAACTGTAGGATTTCGTAAAGACTACAAACAGCAATGCAAATTATCTGTTTGTCAGATATAATTCGCGAGAAACATAATTCAACTTTTTTTTCAAATTGCACTATATATATTTTTTTGATTTTTATAAAAGAACATTTTCCAACGATTCAAATAATGTCATGAAAACATACACTTAAATAAGGAATAATGCAAGAAAGACAAGTTTTTGCAAATTTTTAAAATGCAAAACCAACAGTAGGTCATGAATTGAAGTACGCAATTAGACAATCACAGCGTCTTTTTTAATCAACTACTGTCACTGTCAGTCTGAGTGATCAGCGCATTTTCAAAAACACCGTTCATTACAATCATCAAGTTTGTATAAGTTTAATTTCGATTTATTTTAATATTAATAGAAAATATGAATTTTCAATATTTAACGGATATGCTTGAAGTTTATTTTGAATGTGGGCAAAAACCATGTGACGCTATTAGAATTTATCAGGAACGTTTCCCTGATAGGGAATCACTACATCACAAGAAATTTGCACGACTGGAAGCCAATTTGAGGATGTACGAATCTTTTAAAATGCCAAAAAAAGAAGTACGAACTACAGATGAAATTTAGATGAAAATTTATACCTAAATTTAGAAAATTTAGGTATTGGAACAATGACAATCCTAGATTTCTTATTGAAAATAATATCCAGAGAAGGTTCTCTTTAAATGTTTTGTGTGGGATTTTAGATTCTAGATTAATTGGACCATATTTTATTGAAGATAACCTAAATCAAGAAAGATATCATACATTACTCGAGGAAATAGTGGACAATCTAGAAGAATTGCCCATTGCTCAATACGCACAAATTTACTTCCAACAAGACGGAGCTCCTCCACATAATGCTCTAATAAATACACAATTTCTAAATAGACAGTTTGATCGAAGGTGGATAAGCAGTTACGGACCAATTAGATGGCCCGCCCGATCACCAGACCTTTCTCCATTAGACTTCTTTTTATGGAATGAAATAAGAGAAATTGTTTATGTAACACAACCCGAAAATGTAGATGACTTACGAAATAGACTAGTTAATGCGTTTCGACAAATACTGCCCAACAACATATAAAATGTAGCTGTTCCTGTTGGAAGGAGGTGCAGATTATGCATTGGTCAAAATGGTGCCCAATTCGAGCAGTATTTATAGGATAGTGTTTTGGATTTTTTTATTTGATTATTTTGTCTGAGCTAAACAACAAAATTGTTTATTTTATTGTCTGTATTTTTCATAATTATGATTAAAAAGGACGCTGTGATTGTTTAATTTCGTACTCCAATTCATGACCTACTGTTAGTTTTGGCATATAAAAATTTGCCAAAACTTGTCTTTTTCTTGCATTATTCCTTATTTAAGTGTATGTTTTCATGACATTATTCGAATCGTTAGAAAATGTTCTTTTATAAAAATCAAAAAAATATATATAGTGCAATTTGAAAAAAAAAGTTGAATTACGTTTCTCGCGAATTATATCTGACAAACAGATAATTTGCATTGCTGTTTGTAGTCTTTACAAAACCCTACAGTTTCATATATAGATCCTTAAAATCAGATGATAAATAAAGACATTACAGTATTTGGAAATTTTTGTGGAACACCCGGTATATCTATTATTGTAATTATTTTTTTGGTTGGTTTTATATGGAATGATCCTTCATTATATTACTTCGCGTAATTTATATTTCTAGTGATGTTTTAAAATATTATAACATGATTCATGTACAATATTTAATGCAACTTTCATATAATTGAACCAATTAAATTTAGATATTTTTGTATGTACAGATATTCGATATTTCAAAGTATGTATGTATATAAAAATGTCAAAAGAAGAAATTAAGTAACAGTTTCCATGTACATTTATTTATGAGATAAAACAAAGCAGTTTTAACCAATAATAAATACATTTTCCTATAAGTTCGGCACACAATTTTAATAAACGGAACCTAACGATACTGTTACATTTTTCAGTAGCTTCTATAACGGCACAACGTACTACATAATAATCAAAAAGATACCTCAATATTCTTTGTATACACTCAACTATCTATCACTTCCTGCAGGTTCCTATTTGGATATATATTTACCGGTACTTTGTCCTATTTATAGCAGTTATTAGATAAGAACCTACAGCCTAAACGTTATGTCTGTTATAAAAATAACGGTGGCTACTTCGTTAATACCAACGAAAATTATGAGATAGATTTTAGATACTTTACTTGGTATACTTTCATGCAAAAGCAATAAATGTCACCGATTTAAAAATAAATATTACAAACAAAAGTAGCCTTGAATTTTAATTGAAAAACTATTCACATATAAATAATCACTGGTGGGTAGGTATAGCGACATAAAATTTAAAAAGTACATGGTAACCACAACAATCAAATAAAATTTGCACTTACTATAAATGGATTACAATAAGATGGAATGTAGTTCAATAATTCAGTGGGTATTGATCGCATGTAAGTGCAAGTAATGAATATATTATCTATTTTTAAGATTAATTTAAACGCATACATATATATGTATATTCTTTTGAAATCAGTAGCAGATGTTTCTCGTCTGTCGCATGCTTGCATAATTATTGAGAAGAATTATTATTCTCGTAATTAATAGGGTCCAATTAAAGCTATACCTATGTGATTATATCTCCATATTGCCATCAAATAATCAAACGTACGTGCTAAAATAAAAAGAAACTTTCTAATGTGTCTCGTAAAGGCCATATATTATTGCAATTAACTTAGAATATGATGACGAACAGACAGGTAATTACCTGCACATTCACACGAATTTCTCACTGTGGCAGCAAAATCTACTGCCACACTAAAGCGAATTGACATAACGTCAGAATGATATTTATTGTGCCGGTTGTGCTATTATTTTTGCAATGTATTCGCGCACGAATTCGTGAGAATCCTTTTTCGCCGTTTACTTAATGATGTATGCGCATTCGAACTTAGAAACTCAGGTAATACCTATATTTTTAAAAACAGGAAACTGTACATAGATCTTGAAACACACCCTTGAGGAACTCCCATATTTATGAAGTTAATTTTGTATACGTTTTGCACAGCTGTTTTTAATGCTTTTCTTGGAGGTATAGATGAATAATGTAACGTGTTTTGAAAGCATTACTTGAAAACAATCAAGGATGATTTGCGAATCTACACGAATTAATGATCTATTTTGTTTAACAATTTATATTATTCAAGAAATGTGGAAACTACACACCATTGTTGTGTTCATTTACTTTTACTTAGAAATACTTTCAAGTTTTTTGTATTAAAGATCATTGTTTATTATTAGCTGATTAATTGGCAGTAAGAATGTGTACTTGTTATTTACCGGGACTATCCCACAACTATCTCTAGACATTTTTCCTTCCTCGTATAATAAATAAACTCCTTGCATACATTGACATTTTAACAGAAAGTTGCGTTAAATCATAGTGTTAGGGTGGCGCTATGTACTACATTGAATAGTAAGTATCTAATTAAAATAAATACATAGGTATAGGTATAGGTGCTATGTGTATTAATATATGTGTTACACAAACAAAAAGAAAAAAACAATATCGAAGGAGAAGAATGCTGCTCACATAATAGTTACACTCCCTGGCAATTCTGCAAGAGCCACCTTACAATATTGTTACTTTTTCCAAATTTACTAAACAGGAAACAAAAACATACAAAATATTTCTCTCATGATAAAAATGTTTTCTAGAACAAATTATATGCATATACCGATATCTTTCAACGGTAATCTTTTATGAAGAAAACTACTTCACTGAAATTAAATATAATTAACAACATAACAAATCAGCTGAACATACATACATACATAGATCATTTTAAAAACATCCTCAACCTTAACCGTTGTTGCGAAGATAGCAATTATTTAAGCTGATGACAGGAAGTGTATAATTTTTCCTTTCTAACTTGTAATAGCATTAATTCATTAAAGAACGATAGATAAAAATAATATTCGAGATTTGTTCTAAAGTGTATTCAATCTATCCATAGAACGCATTTATTTAAATTCGTGTTATTTATTAACATTACATTAGACGTGAACTAGAACAGAAATACTGATATTGCTTTAATAAACTACTGGAAAGTGGCATATATAATTCACCGTTAGTGGTATGCAAGCGAATATCATACGAATGTTATGCAGCAGAAGATTTATTTCTTGAAATGTAAATATTGCCAACTGCAGTACTCCTTCAGTTGTCATTTTTTCATAATCTCTATAAAGACACATAACAGAAATAATCAAAAAATAAAACAAATTGGTAATTACCGGTTGCAAACTTTAATAATTTGCGTCCTTGTCAAGGACGATTTGCACTCGCGCAAGACAAAGGTTGTAACATGAAATTAATTACGTTATTATGTGCTGTTAGTCTTTTACGCTTGCTTGCAATACGTGATTTTTGTAAATAAATGCGCTACCGATTCTGGCACCAATGTAGCTCGTGTTATTATTTCATAATTGCTTTATATTTTATCTTGCTCTAACTTTAATACTACTTTAATTAGTAAAGTTATGTTTTGTTTAGTTAGTGTTTTGTTTCTTACTACATATTTTTTGCATTTCCGCATAAAAAAATCTTCTTACGTTCTAGAATTGTTCAAGATCAAAATTGTTATATTATATTTTGGCTCTGAGTGAATATACAGGGTGATTAACTGAGAACAGTAATTAGAAAGATTTTTTAATTTACGTCATAATACTTATGAACTGCCGCCATTTTTGCAATTCAAATTCTGAAATTGAGAGAACAAATCTTGACGTTTATGTTGCAGTTCTTAGAAAGAGTGTATTATGTAGAAGTTGTCCAAAATTTTGAAAATGAAAATTATTCAAACATGGGTATTTTAATTTCCTTTATATTATTGGGGAATATTACAAGATTGTCATAGGTCTGCTGTAGCTCTGAGGTTGGGCTGTTTGTCTACGAACCTTTTTGTCTCTGATAGGCGGTCCTTATCTAGCCACGGAGTTGTCGGTTTTCTTATACAGAGGTCTTTAGCGAGGTGGCCTTTTCATGGCGCCAGGTAAATCCATCAGCTGCAGGATCCATCTCGTCACCTCTCTCTTGTCCCCCAATTGCGATCTTGGATGGGGAAGGAGAGCGAAAGCGAATTTCGTTTTCGTAAGAAACAGATTGCTATACATTTATCTGGATTGATGATCAGCCGCCACTTCTATGCAACCTTCTGCGCACAAGTGCGTCATTTCCTGACGATGTATAGATCGCCGTATCGTCGGTGTAAACTGGTAGGCGGGTGCTGATATTCGATAGGATAGCGCTGGTGTATACAATGGATAGTTCAGGCCCCAGCAAAGATCTCTGGGGTACACCAGCGTCTGCGCGTCTAATCGTTGAGCGCTCGCCAAACCTCGTGACTGGGAAAGTCCTACGGGAGAGATACGACCGAACGAAAGAGAGATAAAGATCATGTTCAGGTTGATATCTAATCTACCCATTTTGAAAACTAAACCATCATGCCACACCAAATCGAATACCTGAGTGAAATCAAAGAAAACTGCACCAGTAGAGTGTGCACAAGATTTTTAGAACTTGCCGTGTATTCTATGATAGATATCCTCATTTAGAAAAGACCAACTCTCATATTCGAGTAGAGAATAAGAAAAATAAAATTATGGATGATGCGCACCTGGATATTCAACGAGAATATGTATTGTGATAATTGAAGACACGCTTCCGAGTGAATAAGATTTTATACACAAAATTGCCATTTTGGACATATTTCTGTTGTAACCACCGGCGCAGAACGCTACTTGCAGGGTTCACTATTTCACTGTTATTGTTAGCCATAACGGCAATACACAGAAACACAAAAAAAAAATTTAAGCATGTGGAACAGGTATGCAACAAACAGAACATGCAGAGCTGAACTGTAGGTTAAAATATTGTATGTGCTACAAACGATACAACCACCAACAGAATCTTGACCTACAATGTAATGAAGTGTTTTTTTAATGAAGGTTGAGGTCGCTAAATAGTCTCTTGGTATTGGTAAGTATTAGAATGTATGTAATGTAAACACTAATATGATTGCATCGTTCATTTCTTCGGCTATCGAACTGTGTAAACAAATTTCTTTTGCTAACATTAGATATGTAGTGAAATACCTTTTCTATGGTACGTTCTAAAAGCAGTTTCGATTAAACTCACAGATTAACACAACAACTGCAAATAACAGGATGAGAGACGAAGAAAAAGACAAGGCAATTATTAAACAATTAACAGAGACAACTAAACGAATTAGTATAAATTAAAATTAAACTAAATTAAACGTAGCTAACAACCAAAGCCTAATAGAGAAAGGCTTGCCACAATATGAAGGGCAATATTTGAAGCTGTGGTTAGCTGTGAATAATTGATGAACTGACGAGTGCATGATACATACTCAACGATTAATTCATTACAAAATAATTGTATATAGAAGATATCAGGTATATTATCTATACGGAAAACAATAGCGTTAGTTGTTCAAATCCAGTAATTAAAAAATTAGCTTCGTAGTCTTTCAAGGTAAAGCTTGTTACACAACGTATTCTACAATGTATGTTTACATACTTACCACTTACTATCAACATATGTGTAAATGTGCAAAATAATTTAAATCTATAGTAATTTTTGATGAAAGCAGTAATTTATATCAAGCTGATTTATACGAGATAAAAAAAAATAGGAAAAAATCCAGTGCGTTGGAAAGAAAACAGGAACACGACGATTTTATCCGACGTTTAACCTAAAAAAATCAAGCCATAGAATTATCGAAATCAATCAACATCATCTGTCTTCGCTTTATTGCCAGCCAATACGGCTGGCTACGGCTTCTTGCTTAATAGTCGCTTCCCGAAGCCGTCGCAATCGGAGGTTAGATCTCACATTAGAAACAAAAAAAGAACGAAATACGCACCAGAAAATAATTAATCTTGCGGATTTTCTCTGGGTAACTCGTATCAGGAGGAAATAGAAAATAACTGGTTACCGTGTGCGTAATTTGAGTAAATTTCACCGCTAGCTTTTTTAATGCTTTATGTATCCGATGAATTAGCAAATGAAGTTGAGTAAGATATTCCATCTGTTGTTAATGATTGCAATTATTGGCAATCTTTAAACATACAGGATGGGCGAATATAGCCCCCGAAGTCTAATAATAATTTGTTTAAATGTGGTATGCACTCGTACACAGTTAAGTTCCATCATGACCCTCCACCAGAGAAAACTCATAATTTAACTATTTTACTGTCTTTCTTAATTAAAAAAAAAATTAAAATTGATTATTTTTGTAGTAGTTAAAATGGACATTTGATAATTATTCTTTAACACTGCATTGTTGATTTACATCTCCAATTTAAGTTTTACTTCGCGCACTAGTGCGCAACAATGCGCACATAAATGCAACAGCTAAATAACCAATATTAATAAAAGAGTATAAATAATAGTTTTTTGAGATAGCAACTTTTTGTAATTAGTTAATTCCATAACATTTCTAAATAAAAGGAAATAAATATCAAATTTACTGACATAACATTTTACTGCATAGAAAATATATTGGAAAATATTTAATTAAAAAAAGGAAACTCAAATTAGCATGATCCACTTGCCCACCAGTTTAAGACCAGTGCTCTGAACAGTATGGAATACTATAAATATCTATAAAATTGCTTATCGGCTTATTTCATCTTCTTCCTTACTTCGCCATGCCATTCCGTGTGTAAAACCAGCACATTTCTATCATATAACTTAAACTTGAACAGATATACGTTTTCAGGAACAAACGGGGGAAAATTAACGTCTGATAACACAAAATTATTCATAGCATAACATCCCTACAACACAACCTGTTTAGAAGAGAAAATTTCGTAAATGCATTCTTTACTCTCTTCACCGGACATTTCGTGTAATTGCTGTGATTAAAAACTTCTTGTACTCCGAAAACATTGTTAGCTATCGCCTTACAAGCTTCGACATCAAACTGCAAGGGTGTATCTCTTACTCCGTGTGAACTAAGATAACCGTGAATGTTCAACTGTAAACAAATATGCAATATATATTTTTAAGTACTTTTTAATAATTGCGTTTTTACCTTCCAATCATCTCCATCTACATCCCTTAACTGGCAATGATAAGCACTAAATGCTCTGAAGGTCCTATTCGGTTTAACATTATCAATTCTAATTTCACCGATATATTTTCGATGAAAATATATAACTTTAGTATAATGGTGAATGACCTTGTAATCATTTTGGAAGTACTAGGATGAAATGAGCTTGAACTTTATCAATATTTCACAAACTACTTACTCTTGGAATATTGTAACCTTGACAGAAGTGCTTTAAATACTTATCAATTAGAGTGGTTAAGGAAATCACTAGTATTGCCTTGCTTGTAAAGTAGAACATGGCTTATAAAGTACACTGGCAAAACGCTAATGTCACTTGTTCACTGAATACATAATGCCTCAGTGATAAAAATCTTATGCTACGCGTATTGTTACAGGAAACAAAGGATATGATTTCAATCTACTAATTAGAAAATACATTTGGTAATTTATTAAATGCCTACTCGTATTTCTAAATGAGCCTAATACGACACGAGCGTATACCAGGCGGACTAATTGTAACATATGGAACCAAAATGCGAAATCTTGGTGATGGCAAATATTGTGCAACAAATTAACCGTTACTCTGAATGGGAAATTTTGAAATAATTATAATTGTTTATATAGTTTTGTTCTTTCTAACAAACTAAGAAAAATACAATATTTTACATATTTTGAACATTTTGTTTGGGAGAACAGAAAAACAAAAACAGAAAAATCGCAAGGACACGGACAACAATATCAATTCGTCATCGTTTGGAAATTGCTGGGCCGAAGAAGAACAATTTACCGGAACATCATCTTTTCAAATAAAGCCTATTTCTACATCAAAGGATAAGCAAAATTATCCCATTTGGAATTCAGAAAATCCAAACGCCATCATTGGGAAGCCGATGCACCCAAAACGATACTACATATTTGGTACTTATTTTGGCATGGTGGCATCATTAGACCATTTTTCATCGAAAATTGCAAGGACTTGCCGTTATGGTCAATGGCGACCGTTACCATGGCATGCTCAACGAACTTTTGTTTCTACAAATTGAAGCGAATGACATGGACGACGCGACGTTTAGTTTCAACAAGACGGCAGTATTTGCCACACGGCCAACGTAATAATTGAACTTTTGAGCACCGTGTTCTAAAATCAAATAATCAGTCGAAATTCTGATGTCAATCGGCCGCCTCGGAGCTATAATTTGAGCCCATTGGACTTTTTGTGTAGGGAGCGATTAAGAATAAATGTTGTGCTAACCATCCAGAGAGGATTAAAGCCTTGAAAAATGAAATTGAAGTTGCCATTCGTTAAATTCCAGTCCAAATAATCGAAAAAGTAAGTTCTTAATTGCGTTTATCGGATGGCGTACTGCATGTCCAGCAATGGCAGTCATTTGAGCAGTGGCGGCTCGTGTTCAATTATACTGGGAGGTCAAAGATAAATTTAAAAGATAGGCATACTTAAAAAAATATAAATATTTTACCTTTAAATTCCGCTGTAGCAGTGGAAAAGTGTTGAATAACACGTTCGTTAAAATCGCATATTCCTATCCTATTCGAATGACTTCTCGATACTCAACATCGCTAAAGCGGATAATCTGCCTTGCCCCATGGTGTTGCGTAAGAAGGTCTTTATTCTATTTAAGAGGGTCGTCTACCACCTGATTATTTTACAGCGGTGCCATATCTACATAATTCTATAAATCGTTTGCTTGATTTTATTTCAATATAATTTGAAAATTGGGCTTCATACACATATTTCTACAAATGTTTTACATCTACATATACAATGTTGTCTATTAATCTTCGGTATTAACTTCACAATCTCTTTTCCCGTTACAGGCCGTTACCTTGATACGGGAATCGAGATTACTCTATTAGTTTTTAGATTTAATTACTGAAATTTGCTGAGCATTCAAAATACGTCTACACGTGTAGGCTTTTTAGACAAGTAATACGCCTGTTCAAACTTGCCATTAAATGTGTTGCACCCCAGAAGATATTATTAACCTTATTAAAATTTAAAAATTCTTTGTTTGTTTCACTATGGACAGGACACATCACGTTAAGATTAATTCATTTCTTTACATTCTTCTATACAATTTTTGATATTTTAGTCCATGAACACATATCGAAGGCTATAATATTCATTTAAATATTTTAAAATGCTACATACCGTTTTATTAGCCACTGTTATAAAACTGTTTGACAACAGCTGTCACACCCTATACACTTATATTAAACTATAACTATTGAATTGTTCGCAATTAAAAATAATCAAAATAGTACGAAAATAATAATAACATAACCTAAACTCGTAGCAAACTATTCCAATTTTATTCTTCAAAGGTTCCATCTACCGTGATAAATATCAACTACTCAACCTCCTTAAAATATAGAGGGCTGCACTAGTTCCATTTTAAATCTTGGCGGTCAGTGCCAATGGTATGGATGGGCTTATGACCCAAAACTAGATTATATGCTTCATACGTTCGCGTCGGTTCGGGCGCTGCGAGTTCTTCGGATATTTCCGCGTAGCTTTAAATACAATGAGGACAGTTCGCACCGCCATCGCCAGCCCAACGTTCAGGAGGTTGGAATACGAGGGATGGCCGATAAATTTTAACTTTTTAAATTAAATATATTTGCGACTTTTGCGAGTAAATTACCTATTTTAATAAAACACGTAATAATTAATATTTCTTTATATATTGTCAAAATTTTTGGGAGGTTATTGACCAAATGACCCTATGGACGAGCCGCTACTGCATTTGAGTAATGTTCTGTTTCATTGTAAGGTAAATGTAAAGGTTCAATCTTTCTAATAAAACCTTTGTACCTGATTCAAATTCAAAACGATTGATGGCTAAATAGATTTAAAAAAGTGGCACTTCTTGTGTATATGTATTCATTATTAATAGTTTGTATCGGTATACCATATATTGACCTATGTTGTATAAATTAAATGTATGCATACTTTGGCAATGACTGACGAACAAGCCGAGATCAAAATAGTAGAAGCACTATTAAATATTAATAGCAACATTTCAAATTAGCTTTAACAAAGCGTAGCGCAATAAATATTTAATACAGGAAATAATAAATTTGAATTAATTCGTGGATATTTTTATTACCATAAATTTAAAGCTTTCTTTCATTCTCGTAAAAAAAAACTTACTAACTAGATACTACTTTGCTATTTTATTTTATTTTTTTGTTGTAAACCAATGTTGTAGTTATTCATTTTACTCGCGTAAAATTTGCTCTAACACAAGAAGAAATTCAATTTCGAAAAGTAAATGTTATAAAGCAATTTCTAGCATTAAACTGTATTGGTTAAAGCATTATTCACACAATATAAGAAGAAAAGCTATTGATACTAAAAATTTAAAAATAATTCTGCTCAGTTAACCTTCTTCCGTATTTCTCCGCGCCAGTCCATTTGCACAATCAACAGATTTTCAAAGTACAGCTTAAATTTCACAAGATATATATTTTCAGGAATAAACGGTGGAAGAGCATTGTCAGGTACTGCAAAATTATTCACATAGTAGCAACCCTACAGCAAAATGATTTTAGAATAATTAAATTGACACTTATATCTTTATAAAGGTTACTTTTTTCAATGGACATTTTGTGAAGTTGCTATAATTGAACACCTCTTGAAATCCAAACATATTATTATCTAATAATTTACAAGCTTTTACGTCGAATTGTAAAGGTGTGTCCTTCAGTTCAGACTGTGCAGTATATCCATGAATGTTTAACTAGAATATATTAAAATTTAATTTTTTATTTTTCTGTTTTACTTCGAGCTTACCTTATATTTATCGCTGTCCAGATCAAATAATTGACAATGATAAGAACTAAATGCTCTGTACGTCCTATTAGGTTTTACATTATATAGTTTACATTCGCTCAAATAGTCTGGATGAAAATATATGACTTTAGCATAGTGATGAATTACTGTGTAACCACTTTGGTAATACTGCAATAAAATAACTGTATGTATTATCATATGTTTGTTATATCTTAAAATTTGTACACTTACTCTAGAGATACTATAACTTCCACAGTAACTAGCAGTAAATACTATAACCACCAATAGTACTTTTACCGAAACAAAAAACATACTTTTCAAAGTTTTTCTTTTTACAGGGGTAAAAATATTACTTATTCCGTGAATGTATACAGAAAAATATGACTACAATCCGGAAGTGATAACACCTTTATACCAATGGCGTTGCTCTAAATGGTTACAGGAAGAGAGTTGCAATTTCAGTATACATTTTTTTTATATCTGATGCAGTAAACAATTCATTTCGCATGCAACTAGTAATTTATTGATTTAATGCATTTTTAATTAATTTAGTAGTAATACACTGAAAGTCATAAGTATTGATTTATCATGAATGTAAAGATAAGAAAGATCAACTGAAAGTCTACTTTCATGATAAAGTTAAAAAAATACACTTTACACACTACGAACAACGATACGATAAGAGAAAATTCTGCAAGGAAGTCCACACAAGAGTTAGTTTATTTACTCCGAGATCATCCAGTCGATCGACCCCAAAGTAACTCCACCTCTCCCTGTCCACTGTCGAGCAGTTGGCAAGAAGATGGACTGGAGTTTCCTTCGCATTCCCACAATTTCTCGAGAGGTTTACAATGTCTCATGCCGGCAAGTGCATTCCAGTTGGAGCAATGCCTAGCAGCGAGTTTAGACAAAGGCTCTGATGCTGCCATAAGAATTCCCCCATGTAGGTTCTGGACCTACGAGTGGTCATTCGGTAGCACCTCTAACTAGTTTGTCAGCCATTTTATTGCCTCTGATACCAGAGTGACTTGATAACCATCTCAGCGTGGTGTTGTGATGTTCCGCCTGTTTTACAAGAGTCCTATGGCAGTGTAATACTACCTCGAAATCAAATCTGACAGTCTGCAGCGCCCTGAGGGCAGCCTGGCTGTCAGACACGATTTCCACTGCTCCATTAGCCTGCGGGCGGTTTGATATGCCCTCTGTGCAGGTCTGGAAGGCAATTATTTCGGCTTAGAAGATGGACGAGGAGCTCTCTAGGCTGAAAGCTCCGCCCTTCGCCCGTACCGTCTGGCGTTTTGGAGGTGTCCACAAACCAGCGAGATAATTCCCGTCGTACTGTCTGTTCAATGTAGGTGAAGATGCTGGTGTGATCTCCCGTTTTACCGGAGCAACCCCTGCACCCACTACATTTTGCTCTATAGGCTCTTAGGGCTGCCTCCGACCACAGCACGAGCTGCGGCGGGAAAAGCTCGAGGTTCATCGCCGCGGTCGGCGTCGAGGACAAGGCCCTCTTGATGCCTAAACAAGCAATCCTCTGGACCTCACTAAGTGCGTTGGCCACATAGCCCAAACTAGCATTTTGCCACTAGACCGATGATACATAAGTTATAGAAGGTTAGGTAGGTTCATAGGTTTCAGCCCCCACGTTTGACCAAACATTCCCCTACATGCCCAAAAAGTTATCGTGGTTTTATTTGTTACACGTTCCAGGTGTGATTTGTTCGTCAATTTGGCGTCCACAGTCACCCCTAGGTATTTGACCTCACAAGATACGAGTACCTTAGAGCGAAAATGGTCGGACACTGAAGTTTGGAAAGCTACCTCCTCCGAGTGAAAGGAACCATAGTCGTTTTTCTAGAGTTAACGATTAACCTTTCTCTTTTGCATCATCTTTTCACGAGTCTGAGTACAACTTGCATCCTCTCGGATACCACGGCCTCGAATTTACCGCAGATCATGATGGTGATATCATCGGCGTAGCCCTGTTCATGAAACCCGGCCGTCCAAAGATCGGAAAGCAGACCATCCACCTAGGCACCACAGTAAGGGTGACAGCACTCCGCCCTGTGGCCAGCCAGCTGCCACAATCGCCTTTGTGGTGCGTAGCTTCTGTGACACACGGACCGTTCTGTTTCTTATCATGACGTCGATCCACCTCGTCACCGTTGGTTCGACTCCACGGTTTTGCAGCTTCCTGCCCATCCACAGAAAGGACACATTGTCAAACGCGCCCTCTATATCAAGGAAGGTGGTTAGCGCGATTTCTTTGTTGTCTGAGGCAATTTCTGCTCGCCGGGCAAGCTCATGAATAGCCTGCTCGGAGGATTTTCCAGGGTGGTAGGCGTATTGGTTCTCGTTTAGAGACAGCTTTGCCAATGCCGAGTCCCTCAAATGCCTATCAATTATCTTCTCTAAGGTTTTAAGAAGAAATGGGGTAAGACTGATGGGCCGGCACGACTTCGCTTCCGTATAGGACGCCTTGCCCTGCCAGCAATTACTCCAACCCCTTTATATTTGATTATTTTTGCTAATATTCTTCAATATTACTGTATTTTTCTTTCATTAAAATATTTTTCTTCTTGTACACTCTCTTTCCCAATGCTCTCTTTCTCTTGTTCTTTATATTTTTGCCGTTTTTAACTTCTGTTTTTACTTTTTCTTATCTCTATGTTTCTTTGCTTCAACCTTTTCTTGCCACCAGATCTTCTTCTTTTTTTTTCTTCTTATTTTTCGCTGCCGTCATGATGCGTATTTAGTGGATTTGTATCACTATTAATTACCCCGTTTTTTAACCTTTGACATCAATTAAATTGCCACCGACTTTTCTTTTTAATTTTTAAAATAACACCATGTGACAGCAATCATATAACATAATATGATAATACACTAAATTGAATATTAAATAAGCGCTTTGTATATATTTTAATAATGATTCTGAAGTCTCAAGTTATGGATTTTAGTAAAATTCTTTATTTTCCTGGTTATCAATTCAGAGTATGGATCTCTAGGAAGGTCATCATTACCTATACAACTTTTGGGCTTTGTGGATTATCATTCCTAATTTGTTGCCATTGTGTCATATTTTGACAAAGCGATTAGCTTAAGTAAAGAATTTGGAATTTGCCTCAAATAAATCTTGCTGTGCCTTAAGAATTCTTCTGAGATACATATATGGAATCGAGAAAGCTGGCTAGATTCGATAGGAAACTTGTTCCATTTTACGATTGACGGAGTGTTATAAACGCCGAGATAGTGTTGTAACAAGGCCGTTTGAACATATTTAACACACACAATTTACACACCAAGAGTTGCAGTAGTAATCAGACAAGCAGTATAGATTACGCAACCGCTGCAACTAGCACACACCACAGATTAAAAAAATACTCGATGGTGTAAAGATAAGATGTAAAGTGTGCGACACAACTCTTTTATTTAAGAACTAATGAGAAGTGAGTCTACAGTAAACTTGTATCCTTCTTCACATTTGTATAACTCGACTAAACATCAACCGTATCGTCATAATTAACATTGAAATTAAGGTTTTAATCAATTCACAAATGTTATGTTCATAATTGTGATAATTTGTGCTGTACATAAACAGAATAGTTTCACTTATTCTTCGGAACAAAACGTAGATTCGCTAGATTTGTTGCCGATTCTAATCTGTCGAATTCATCACATCAATCTCTATCCAGCTTCAGTCGTGACTATTAAAAACAAATAATAACCTAAAACCACCCAAACGTAACAATATTATCAGAGTTTATACACAGCCTAATGTGTATCATTTTGTTAGAAATAAAAAGCCTCCTATTTACTTAAAAATGTTAATTTAATCACGTAATGTCAATATATGCAGTAATTTAGAGGATGGATTGCACGTTTTTTCAAGACGGAAACTCGTAAATTGATTAAGAAACATCAGCGCGGAAAGATTCACCTGACGTTATTTATTACAGGAAAAGCAATTATTCAGTACAGTTACTATTGTATCCAACATATAAACAATAATTTACCAATTAATAACATTGTTTAAAGATTGTAAGTCATATAGTTCAGACATATGTATGTAAGTATGTGTTTAGATAATTGTATGAACACAAATTTTAGATAAATTATTGAAAAAAAAATCCATTCTGTCAATTTAAAAACATTATATAGAGTATTTAGAGGTTTACTCTTCTATATGACCGCAATACTGGTAGATTCTTTCCTTGTTACACAAAATACATCTGTGTAAGTAACGTGATACAGGTAAAACAATGTAGTAACGGTAGCTCGCGTAATACAATCTATTTCTGAAAATTACACCTCTCGCATTTGATTTTCACGACCGACCCAAGAGCATTGTCTGTTCTAAAACATATGTATGTAGGCTCTCTTCTGTCTGTTATTACAGGATTGCGATGTGAAGAAACAGTTTTGAACGGTTGAAGAGGCCAACGAGCTATACCACCGGCAAGAAAGAGTAAGACTGCCACAGTGCTTGCATTTCACATGAGGTGAATGAATTGGACTCGTTAACGTGTGATTGTCGTTGTCAGACGATCGGTTTATGTATGTAGTTTCTTGACGGGCTGCTGTGTGTGGCATAACGAAGACACGTAAAAGGCTACCGCGCTTGCGGTTACGTTTGTGGTATTATGGAGAAGGCATCGACGTTTTATTATTACACTACAATGTCTACTTCCTCCTAAAAGCTGTTTTCATCTAAACTTTGACAAATATTTTACTCTGAAGAAAATTTTGCTGACTAAACCATTTTATTCGGCATTTAATCATTGAAATTACTTTTAACTATATATTGCGAGCTAATACCATCGCATTTTTTTGCAAATTTATTATTATCTTTACCACTAAGTTTGGATGGTCTGCGATAAAAGCATAAACATGACCTTCTTTTTAGATAAGTATAGACTGGGACGCAAATCTAAATCATATTAGATTTGGACAACTTTAGCTAATCTTAGTTATGACGCTGAAGGAGGATCTCAATCTTCACAACGAAAGATACAAGGGCGTAACGACCCAGAGACTGCTAAAATCAGATTATCAGAACATTTGAGTAATGCTCACTCTTAAATACACTCCAAATAGTAAGACCAATAGTAAGACAAACAATATTTCTAAAACAAATAAATCAAGAGAACACCTATTCATTTATCACAAGATCACAACTTATCTAACAACCTTTATTAACCAGACCTTATGCACACCTGTACAAATCTGCGCGACTATATTCCTTATGCATAGAACTGGTTAATATTTAATATTGGGTTCTCTTTGTACTAAATCATAATATAATAGACCTTTATATTACAAAAGTCCAACTTCTCCTTCCAAGGCTCTCTTCTGATATTTCTGAGCATCGCCATTGATGATTGTGAGCCGCTTGGCAATCGATGTTGTCATAAATGGCCAAGGCTCTTGTCACTCTGACCTTGAATGGATGCTTGTCCGGATAGAAGTCGCACGCTGGGTAATTAGGGGCAGCTTCTCCATCGTTTTATTCGTGCTAACAAGTTAACAGCAAATTACTTCCTGATAAACCATTATCCATCAGAAATTAGACCTAAAATACAGTTTTGCTAGGACACTGCTTCGTAGGTAATTGTTAGACGAAGAAAGATAAGTAGATCGCGACACTAAACTTTTTGATGGTGTCGTAAACGTAACGGTGCCTAAAAGTGAAACAGAAAACAAATGTCACCTTCAAATAGCGAAGTGTTCCAAGGGAGTTGACAATTTCTCATTTTCCCATTACGACACACTCCTCTTCGTTGATTCGATTTTTTTAGTTAGAAGTCCAATCATCGACTACGTCCAGTACCGATGCCATCGCTACTGAAGAATGTATAAATCAGCGTGTATTCAGCATTCCAAATTATAATGGTCTGCTGGAAGATATAATACTATCTTGATAATTATCATTCAATTCAACAATTAATTAAATACCAATTTATTCCAGAACATATAATATTATGTTTTCGTTAATAAGACTTCTTCAGTGGAAGAAGCCATACCTATCAACAAAAATATCTAAGAATCAAAGAAATCATTGATATATCGAATTTGAATTACATTCTCAAATAATAATGAAGGATATATTGGTTTAATACAACTGTAAAAATTAAAATGATTGGAATTATTTGATTTGAATTTTTTAATGTTCAAGGACTAGGAAAAAACATGGCAAAACAACCTCATTTTAATAAATTAGGCGTGAATTAAATTATTATAAATAACACTAACATTATCGATATCAGTTCTAAAATTCACCGCGTTTCATCTTTTTTAATGTATATCATTTCATAAATTAATCTTTTCTATAATTATTTTCCTTTTTTAAAATTTTAGTGTTTTGAAAATCAAAATTATGTCGTCTATCTTTAAAGTGCTTAGATAAAGCAGTTTCAGCGGTGACGTTATGTGTAACAGTGTATTAGTGATTATAAAATCGTTTCTTTAAATATTGTTTGGTTTGTCCGATATAACATTTGTTACAATCTTTGCAAGCTAATTTATAAACGACATTACTTTGATTATCTTGTTTAATGGGTGTTTTTAAATTTGTGAATAAGTGTCTATTGTTGGTAGGTATGAAAGTTATGTGAATGTCTGATTTTTTTGATTCGTGTTTTATTTTGTCGCTTAAATTGTTTATGTATGGCATAGTGTGGTATATGTTATGATTTGATTTTGTACCTGTGTTATATATTTTATTTATTCTTTTTGTGATTAATTTATTATAATACTCTTAATGATAACTATTTTTTCTAGTATCGTTCTAACTTTGCTTAAATTTTCTTTTCTAAAATCAGGGTGAGCTAATTTAATAACCTGATCTACTAAACTGTTAATTACGGTTTTTTTTAATTTGTCGAAGTGTTTGAAAATATTTTAAATGTCTACTACTACTAGTGTCTTTAACATGTTCAATTTTATCATTTGGTATGCAGCATATACAATTATCTACATACCCCTTATAAACTTGTACATAACAGTTTAATTTGTTAAGTTAGACCTGCTCTAAATCCTCCATTACTAAATTTGCTATAACAGCAGATAATGGAACCCATTGCTGTACCGAATATGTTTTTATATAACACTAAACACGTTAACCCACTAAACACCAAACAGGTTTTAACTAAAACACCGACGCGTTTCAACAGCAATGCTGTCATTATCAAGGCGATAATAAAACTAAATTAAAATAAAACCTATAAATAAAGGTTATGCACGGTCAATCCGATACGCATCATTAAATTCCGATTAACGAAAACAATGACGAATGCGGGGTAGAGTCGTTGTCACAGTTCATTACACATGACTTATTTTTATATATTTCTAAACTTTCAAAATCATTTAGAAACTTAGATTTGTTTATTTGTCTAACTAATTTAACATTCGTATGATGTTGTGATCTGTTTCAAAAATGGGTTGGGGAACGTTCGATTTCTCAATTCTATTAAATCTAAGATTAGCCATATGCTCTTTAAATCTATTTGGGACTGCTTTCCTGGTTTGCCCAATATATTTCTGATTACAATCTTTGCAATTGATTTTGTAAATACCTGACTTTTCTAAAGGTTGTATTTTATCTTTAGGGTAACCGATGAGACTTCGTAAACTAGTCCTATTTTACTCAAACTTTTAGTGATAAAGGGAGCGTAAGGGAGAGTCACAACGGGTGAAGCTTTAACATCCTCTCGAAAAGTCATAGATTCTTTCACAGTCTTCTTATAATTAAACTTCCTAATTAACTTATAGATATGCTGAGGCTGGAAACCATTGCACTTGGCCGCATCTTTTATAATTTTAAGCTCTTTCTCATACCTCGCCTTGTTCAAGGGAAAAGTGAGAAATCTGTGGACCAAAAAATTCAGGCTTGCCATTTTGTGTTGAACACAATGATGGGAATCTGAAGGAATGTAGCGAAGTATACTGGTTTCCTTTCTATACAGGTCAAACTCTAATCTATTGTTATTTCTAATTACTAAAGTATAAAGGTTAGCTGACCGTTTTCTTCTCTTTCACAAGTGAACTTTATGGTTTCGAACCGATTATTTAATCTATTGAGAAAATCGTCAATATTATATTTTTTAATATCAAATATAGCGAAAATGTCATCCACATACCTCAACCAAACCCTAGGAAAGTATTCGCTTTCAGATTTTAAGTCCTTTTCAAAACGGCTCATGAAAAGGTTAGCCAAAAAGGGCGACAAGGAGTTACTCATTGCCGTTCCTTCCAGCTGTTCATAAAAACTCCCGCTGAATTGAAAAATGTTCTGCTTCATACAGATGTCAGTTAAGCGAATATATTCCTGGACACATTGTTGACTCAAACTATTTTGAAGCAACAAGTCCTCGAGGTATGTCAAGGTGTCTGGAATCGGTACACTAGGAAATAGAGAACTAACATCAAATGAAATCAATATTTCACCCTCCAGCAACTGAATATTTTGAATTTCTTTAATAAATTCTAATGAATTTTTTACTGCAAAACTAGGTTGCTGTATTGGCAAATTATTAAATACATTGGTGAGCCATTTGGAAACCTTATAAGTCGGTGCGTCAATTGCCGAAACAATTGGTCTTACCGACTTGCCAGGTTTGTGAATTTTAGGTAAACAATATAATTTAGAGATGACAGGATTATTAACATGTAGCTTACGTCTAACATCGTCAAGATTGTTACAATTTGTTTATATATTGTGTCATTGTACTGAAAATATGTTGAATTTAAACAAAGTTTTGCGGCCAACATGAATTCATTTTGGTAAACTTGTATAATTTTGAATTAAATTCCATTTTTTGTTTATACTGTTTAGTGCCAAATCTGTAGGGACATCTTGATAACGCAAAAGTTCTGTCACATGCATATGAGGCAACGAAGTTAAAGATGGTCGCGGAACCATGTTGACGACCCTCTCGATATCTAAAATACTATAAGATTTTCCTCGTCTCGTAGGTGTTGAATAGCGGCTGTCTGCATATTCATCAATCTCATACAATAACTAAACGTCAATTTTAAGTCAACATATTCTTATCCCTTTATTCCTCATATTCTCTCTAGGTTGGTAATCATCTTATTTCTACTATTTATGCTTTATTCTTTGTACCTCCGCAGAATCCATAATTGCCAAAATGTCCGGTGTTTGAAATCAAAATCAAATTTGATGGAATTTTTAGCATAACAGGAAACGTTGGAAGGCAGTTAATATATGTACATATTTACCGGTAGAAATATCTCACTGGACTTTTTAATTATGCCGCCCCATTTAAACTCATCTCTAAAGGATTCTTATTGTAGTCTCCTTTGGACATACATTGGGCACGAAAGAATAACACCTGCTTAATCTCAAAAGACGGTGGTCATAGCCCTTCTAATTAACGATTGTGTGCGGACTTATTTAGAGAACGAAGAACGCTTGTGAACCCATTATGTCAATTCAAATTTTGTTTCTAAATCGCAATAATTTACCCAGCCCAAATTATCCCTCACTATCTTAGAGAAAAAGTCAACATTTACATCCAGAAGTGCCATTTTTTTTAAAGAAATATTTTACCCGAGCAGTATGCATTTGAGAGTCAACCACCTAGTCAACAAACCAAGATAAAAAATTTAAGACATTCAATTATGTTTAAGTTGTTTGAATTTCTGATTTCTTTTTATCTGATTTCTTTTATCTGCCTCTAAACAAACGGTCTGTAAGTTTTGAAAAGCAAGGTAGCCGGACAACTGACTGGTATCTTTGGCCTTGTAACATTTTCGGACAGTATACGGCCAATAATCTACAGGATCTGGTAGCCTTACAAAAATGATTCAAGAAAATTGTTTGTGAATTATAAGTTACAAAATGTATTCAGCACAATGTAAACTTGCTAGTGAATATTATTGTTTAATACTGTTTCAACATATAATTTAATACATATATTTCATTTGTTGCAGGATGATCACTTAATGATGACATCCGTCAGACCGGAATGTCGCGTCATGTTGAGGCGTTGTTTGGCAATTGTGGTGAGAAAAGAAGGCTGCCAAGGAGACCCAGGAGATTTCTGGATGTACGAAAGTGGATATCTACTTTTCCAGGTACGTACTCATTAGGTTTCTTAATTCTGTAACCAAAAAAAAAATTGAAGTAAACATTAATCCATATGGTACACCCAATATAACTTAAGACATTTTATATTACATTTAGTGAACACCCATTCCCTTTTATGCATCATACATGTCTGATATATGTACATTGTTGGATACCACAGTTAGTCAACTATTTACATTTATACGTATGCAGTCACATATTTGTTCTAAGATTTAAATTGTATTCTCATCATCAATCAACCCGTCACACAACCGCAGAAAGCGGAGATTTACACGAATCTCTCTTGAAATATCTCAATTCCCATCGGATTTTCTTTATAGCTGTAGGGTAAACTTTACCGACTGTAGTCTGTAAGTTCTATTTCCGTTCGAGCGAAATCATTCGCAGAAGTTGAGTCGATGGGCGATCGGCTGGCGAATTTACCGCCGCAGAAACCACTGAACACACCCACGAAGACCGCATTTTTTCGAACTTGTTTGTTCCTGACGCGTCTCCCCAAATTCTTGGCGTCGTCTGGTCAACAGTCTTTGCGAGGACGTGACAAATTAATCACTACGGATATTCACGCTTTGGTTACTGGGCGTTGACAAATTTATGTGTTTAGCGAGGGAGCGATGAAATATTGTGATTCTAGATGGATTTGTGTTTTGTTTTTTTATTTTTTCTTTTAGAAATGATAATTGATGAAAATGAATTTAAAATATTTCTAAGAAAATAACTTACGCTTTTTTGCGTATGACAAAAATTTTACATGGGATCTTGTAAACTGTTAACTTAGCATACTTTGTTAACTAAGATATAGTTGTTTGTATTGATAAAGAAAACAATCCACATATACGAATTTTATTTCGAAATTAAAAATATTGAATAAAGAAACCATTTTGGATCAAGGCTTTTCTTTTAAATGTCTTAACTCATTGCGTCCCATTTGTAGTTGATACTGCATCTCCATAATTTCTATACCAATAGCAACCTTGTTTGTAGTTTTACAAAATTCTAGAACAGCTGTCGACAAACAAAAACAAAAGTTAGACACTGTGTAACTAATAGAATCTCCTGCTGCATAAGTAATAATGCATAGTAGATGGTTTCAATCATGTAGTATTCACGTACTAACAGAATACATTTTCAAAGTTTCCACCAAGGTTTATTTTTGCAGTATCAGCAAAAACTGCTGTAAATATATTTTTTATAATATCGCGTTGAATCCAGCAATAGGTTTCCCTCCATTATAAAAGAAGCGGCCCAATATCTAATAAATCTTTGGTAGGTACTAATTTGCAGCATTTTTTCTTAAACTGGATTTGTAATGCTTTCTGAAAACTAGTGGATTCGGTCACAATGCTATAGGAACTTTTGCAAAACTGCATGCTGCTTGCAACTTCGGGTGCCTTAAGGCACTGTTAAATACCCAAGACTGGGATTGGTTCGCAGTGAAAGTACTTTAAAATATGGACAGAATGAGAAATCTTTTCCTTTCTGATCATGGTTTATACTCATAATGATAGGGAAGCCATTGAATTTGACCCAGCAACTGTTCATCAGATTTTAATTGATTGGATATTAGAAAAATCTTTGCGAAAGTGGTTCCCAGCGCACTATAATCAACTCAAAAAAAAAAAATTGCCTTGGCAGTTTGAAACGGAAAACTTACATTTTGTAGGACGTGTCAATACTGATGACAAGCGTAGGATTTTTAAATTGTAAACGACACACGGTAACCTCAACAAGGCCCAAAAAAAGAATTTGTTAGCTTTGTTAACCAGCAAATCGTTCGTTAAGAAATTTGTGCGTAAAAGCTTTGTGATAAACCATCATTTCTAGTGCCATATTCTTGAAAACCCACAAAAAAGTCTTTCGTATAACACCAAAATCAAGAACACCACAATGCCATTTACTGCCGTTAGATCTCAATTAATGCATGTTTGAATAGCTCCTCGCACGCCTTGTTCACCACACTTAAGTTCTAGTGAGCTTTTTTCTTTTTCCTAACCTTAAATGTTAACACAAAAGACCATAGCCGGCATAATACAGCAGCAAATCATTCTAGTATGAGCATCACTATGAACATGAAAGTGATGTCTTCAACGTTTTAACCCTAACAATGTAGAATTATAATTTCAATTGGATGGAAGAAATGTAATTAAATGTACCAATCTGCTTACTTTACTCATACCTCACTTATCAAAAAATTGGTTACCAATTATTTCGTAATTTTCACTTGATTCATCTGCTTGCTTTACGATCACAAACTAATAAGTCTTTTTATGATCTAATGCAGTGATTCTCAACCTTTTTTTTCTGCGGCACACTTTTAACGATTTCAAAATTTGGCGGCACACAAAGCAAAAGATTAGTTTAAATATATATACAGGGTGGAGAGAAATTGGCGTAAGAGCTGCACATAACAGTATTCTTCGTTCAATTCTGAGTGAAAAGTTTTAATACTATTAGTGTGTATCATCCTTCGTGTGCCTTCGGAAACCGCTTGAAGAAAACATACATTTGGCAACAGTGTTGTACTATATGTATGTATAATACTGAAGATTGTATTGATTTGCGCTGTAATTGAGGGTTGCACAGAAACCTATTTATGAAGTTTTGCATTATTAATGTTATTGTACTGTAATAAATGGAAAAACAACGCTTTTTAATTCAATAAGTAGGTACCTACTTATTTTTCGACTAAATTAATTTTTTTATTTAAAAATTAAAATTACAATTTTTGTCGTACGCTTATCACATTGTGTTATTGCCTTATATGTTGAAATTGAAAGCCGTCAGTTTCAAGGCATAATTGCAGCCTTCGCGGTATGGTTTGAATTACTCGTTCCAACTATTTCTGGCGTAATTTCTAACACTGCTGTGTTTGTTACAACAACCACGGCAATACCCGAAAGATACATCTTTACTGCTGTGTTTATTCGCTCCCTCACTTTATCAGCATTTAAGGGAGGCGTAACATACACTTTTTCTTTGATAAAACCCCAAGTAAAAAAATCTAATGGATCAGGTGATCTAGCCAGGCCATAATATTGGACCACCACGACCAATCCATCTATGTGGAAAATATTCGTTTAGTCACTCTCTAACAATAAAAGCATTGTGGGCAGGCGCGCTGTCGTGCATATAGAACCTATTTGGTCTTAAATTCAGTAGCATGTCATCCAAAACTTCTTGTAAAACATTGAGGTATCCAGCAGCATCTAAACGGTTCGGAAAATAAATTGGTCCAGTGACTGTATGATCTATTATGCCTAACCAAACGATGACAGAAAACCTTTGGTGACCATACTCGAAAAAACATTGGTGCGGATTTTCGTCTGCCCAATAGTGAAATGTTATGAGTGTTAAAGACCCCATCTCTATTAAACACACATTCATCGCTCCATAGAATATGTGTTAGAAAACCTTCTTCGTTGCGAATTCTATTTAAAACCGTGTTGCAGAAATACGATCGGTGAATGTAGTCATTTTCGTAAATAGGTTGAACTCTAACAACATGAAATGACTTTAGCAGGTTGTCTTTTAAAACTGAGTCAATGGTTTTGTGGCTTGGGATATTCATTGTAGCAGCTAACTGTCTAGTGCTAGTTGAGGGGTATATGGAAGTCCATGAGTCTAAAATCTGCCCTTCAACTTGGATAGTGCGTCTCCGTCTTGGTCTACCAGCTTTTCGATAATTTGCTTTTACCGAAACCGTTTCCCGAAGACGTTGGTCCAACCGTCGAATGCCATATGTATTTAAAGTAAAAATATGGACACAAAGAAATGTTAAAAACATCATTATAATGCGAAAGGATAGTATTTATGAAAAACTAATCTTTACCACATTATTTAACTTTCCTTTAAAAATGCGCGATTAATAACTCCAAAACTGAAACTTCATAAGCTTCGTGTAGACGCAGGATGTAAAACAGAAGATTTTCGGATTAACATAAACGGCTAAGAATTTAACAAAGAAGATTGCCACGTGCAGATCTTACGCGAATTTCTCCCCACCTCTAAAATTTGGCGGCACACTTTTAGAATTTCGCTGCATACAAAAGTGCCGCGGCACAGTGGTTGAGAATCACTGATCTAATGAATCAATAACTATTTTCAAGAGACCCAAATTTTGCAAATAACTCAGCAATGTAAGGTAGGAATACATTTCCCATAATTGCTTTCGTTCTATTGCGAGTGCATGAAACCTTCAGCTTGCACAAAGTACGAAGTTTGGATGTAGTGCACAGCCAGAGTATGTGCTTTGTATTTTACAATCTGACAATGGCCGCGAATTTGGCAATAATATTCTCGTAAATTGGCTGCTGCTAAACACAGAACTAAAAAAGCGCATGTTATCACCAATTACTAGTGAGGTAAAATGAGAACTGCGACTAGCAACCGTGCAAAAGAAAAATAATTGAAATATGCAAATACACAGATGAAAATTATAACGAACGAAGTACTGTAATAGTTAGAAACTCAATTTGCACTATAAATATAGACCAAAAAATTGAAACCTTCAAGTGACGAGCAACATTAACTAGATATAATCGACCACAAGGTCACACTACCCATACTACACATACATAGATAAAGCAAAAGAAAGTTTGCGCAATATTATGGCCTTAGTTTTAAATAGCATACAATTTGTATAAACTAGGTACCAAAGACAAGTGTTTAATACAATCGTATGTGTGATCAAAATTTGAAATTCGCAAGAATTTTATTTCTGACGATGTTTGTCAAAATAAATACATTTCTTCGTACTGCATTTGATGATCAAGCTTCTCTTCAGAGGAGTATTTGCAATTGGTATAATAATTTTAAATTTCAAATGGTTTCACTTAGTGCCGTTATTGAAACAAATATAGACGCCGTACGAAATAATAATACGATAAGCAAAAAAATGTTATATCTATTCTTAAACAAAAAGCAACCTTATTGCACGTTTTAACATTTTTCCAAGTTCATCTTTCACTTAACAAAGAAAAGCATTTGCTGTCACATTCTATACTAGCCAAATTTACTTTTCTATTTGTCTTACACGACAGGCTTATGGAAAACGGTCACCAGGGATGCTGTCGCAAGTCTCTTTTATTCACTTTAAATGACGCATTTATCTGACATCCCCCCGAATGTTCACAACAGCTAACGTATCACCTACCACATCCCTTGTACATACGTGATAAATTGACAGCTTCCGCAAACAGAACCCCCAACTGAATAAATTAATTAATTACTATTAATAGTTTTATTCCTTTTAAATGACTCACAGTTTAGGTAATACAGTTTAGACTTAATTTTTTTGAGTCAGCGTTTACAACACCTGTCACGTGTCAAAATCTCCGAATACCGCATACAAAGTAGCTTTATCATCGATCAGCTTTAAGCATCGTGTCAGTTCCGAAATCCATCTCGCATTCTCACGAATTTAAAATCTTGTTTTAAACAGTTAATCATTTCCAGAACATGCGTATTCATATTAACGGCTTTTCCCAAAATATTTCAGTGTCAGCTATAAAAGCTGTCGATGAACTTTATTGTATAAACAAGATTCTCAAACATAGAACTATTTTTAGCCCGTTATAGCCGTTAAAAATGCATCTCGCGAAATGATACTCATGCGAGGACACGATCTGAAGATTCTTAATGGTTTTTCATTTATATGCGTGTGTTAAGAGAATAATTTACAGATACCACAACGATGATCTCATACGGTATCATAAAGAGCAACATTTACATGTGAATTGTTAGTGAATTCTTAAAATAACGTGCCTACTAAGAAGTAATGAATAAAAGACAAATAAAGTCGTTACGACGTAGACAATTAAATGACTCATTTTAAAGCTGGCGTGTCCACTTATGAGTTATTTTCTGAAAAGCTTCCGAGATGTGTTTTTTAAACTTTTACCAAATTTCTTTGTTAGATTGTATTATAATTCGTTCCTGCTGCAACTGCTTCAAAATGTTTAATGAAAACCATTTTCTTAATAATATAATTACAACAACTACTATAAACTATTTATCTTTCTTTTCTAGGGCCTTCTTTCAGCCAACTCAGTATGTTGGTGGAATAGTGCCTTAAATGGAGCAACCAAAAGTCTGGTATATAGAGGATACGTAAGTCCTGGAGCTTTATTAGTTGGTAGCGAACCATGTGCCTTAGAAGTGTTAAGAGGAGCTTGGGCCAGGCGAGTACTTCAAGCACCCGCAGGATACCAAATTGTTTCCGTTGGTAAGTACATATTTTAAATTTTTAATCGTATGACTACTCAGTGCAAACTTTTCTTATGAATATCAAAATTGGGAAAAAGACTTTTATCAAATATGTGTGAAAATATTTTTACTGTAATTGGTACTTAAAATCTACTACAATCATGTATCCCCAAAGCAGTCAAGAAGCACTTTTCCCGTTATATTGACTGTGCTGCTTTCCGCTTGGGTTCTGTATATTCCTATCACTTTCTTCTAATTCATTCTCAAGTTTACTACTTGATTCTTTAGTTGTATAACATTCAAATGAGGTTTTATCACTCTCTCACTACTTTTCACAATTGATTAATCGATGTTATTGTTTAATTGCTTCTATTGCTCTTAATTTTACAAAACCCGATCACACAGAACATGATGTGGAAAGATTCTGGTAGCAAAGGCTGTCTTTGGAATGGCTAACGAGTGACAGGACCAAATTTCCATTGTTCTAAATCCCAATCAGATATTTTGACTTATGATTTATTTAAACCAAACTGGAATAAATTTTTCTCCAAAGCCGGACTTTCCAATTCTTTGTTTTTCTGAAAATCAGTTATATTCTGTTATTCTGTAGCATCAACGAACCGTTCATAGAGGTGAGAAGATGCTCCATCAAAGATGAATAAAACTTCCAGGATATTTCAACTTAACTAAACGATCAAGCCATTGTATGAATATATCTATCGTCATGCTACCTTTTGGGGTAATGAAAATTTATACCTACGTAAAATTTTGGTTTCTGCTAGCGAGAGCTTAGAGCCAACAAGCTGTTCTTTCTTTTTTCATTCTTTTGTAAGTCAATACAGTTCATTAATCGTGAAACATCAATGGAGATGGTTTCTTATTTACATTGTTGTTTGAATGGGTTTCAGAATGGCGGCAAAATTCCATAACTATTACATACTATGGGGACCACAATAAAACTTTTGGTGATGAAAGTAACCAGAAAGCACTTACGTTCACTTACTATACTCATTATCTGGTTTTGACCTTTAGTTTAAAGATCAGCTTATCTAGTTTAGACACGATTTGTCCTGGTTTGAGTTATTTTTCAAACCATGTCTAAAGCACGGTAGCTATTTTATAAACCAAAGAAAATATAGCCGCAAAATCAAATAAATTGTTTTTAAACAGGCTAAACTACTACTAATAGGTAGAGTCTAAATGCTGTCCGGTTAGCTTTCCACAAAAGCGCGATTTTTTTATTGCAATAATCTCTTGACACTGTTCGCTCGCTGTTGCTCTTCAAAATAGTTGTCTACAATTGTGTGACCACAGATCAAATTGGATTGCGACTAAGCCTCATCTTTAAACTTCCACTTTTCATATAGCTTCGCAACGTGCGCAACGAATGTCTTTACTCTAAAAAAAGATATACCTTCTCTTGATTGCTTGAGGCCTTGCTCCTCATCTATCTATTGAGCTACCTTTTTGATAGAGCTCCGCGAAGTTGGCACGACAAAGTGATCGAAAATCAACAAAAATGCTAGAAAGGATTGACCACTATTGACCATCTGTGATTTCGATTGGCCACATTTTGTTTAGGCTACAGCCGATTGACAACATTTTGTTCATGTTATTCATGTTGTGTTGGATAAGATTGACCATCGTTTGACCACCGTTTGACCATGATTGACTGACCACCAAGTAATTTTTTTGAAAACTTAACAATACCCAAAAAAATTAAAAAAAGCAAGTTCATATCTCCAATGAAATGACATCATACCCAGAAAATATCACAACCTGGTGCATCGCATTTTTCACAAATTTTGAGAGGTGGTTAAATGCCGAAAAAATAGAACTTATTGTCCCGTATCTCTAGACCACAGAAAACTGAAAATTATCGTTTGACCACCCTCCGGTTAAATTTTATTCGATCTTAAAGTTACATACAACAGCGTTTACAAAGTTTATCGCACTTTTCACAAACTTTAAGAGGTGGTCGAAGGCTGAAAATAATAGGACTTATTGTCTCGTACCTCTAGACCGCAACAAATTGAAAATCACCGTTAGACTACCCACCGGTTAATTTTTATCCAATGTACATATATAAGTTCAAGATCGGATAAAATTTAACTGGAGAATGATCCAACGATCATTTCCTACTTTTTGTGGTCTAGAGGCAATCAGTTCTATTATTTTCAGCGTTTGACCACCTCTCAAAATTTGTGAAAAATGCGATGCAAGAGGTTGTGACATTTTCTGGGTTTGATGTCATTTCATTGAGATATGGAACTTGTTTTATTCATTTTTTTCAGTATTAAGTTTTTAAAAAATTACTTGGTGGTCAATCATGGTCAAACGGTGCTCAATCCTATTCTGCAACAAAATTTTAGTGTTTGTAGTAAAAAAAATCGAAAAAAACTTTTTTTGATAATTTGGAAAATGTGAAAGTTGGTCAAACATGGTCAATCTTATCCGATGAACAAAATGTCTATATTGTATAGCGGCTGTAGCCTAAATAAAATGTGGTCAATGGATATCATTGATGATCAATAGTGGTCAATAAATGGTCAATCCTTTCTAGCATTTTTGTCGATTTTTAACCACTTTGTGCTGCCAACTTCGAGGACCTAGTAGATAGGCATTGTTCTAAAAATAAATTATTTTATAATTAGCTTGAGCTTAACAAATCTATCACTAATCTTTTCTTTTATGGGCAAAAAGTTACGAATTGGACCAAGCTATTTTTCGAGCATTATATTTCCCGATACACATTTAACTAGTTTTGAGTAAAAATGTTTCCGGCACAATGAAAACTAAATTTGTGTTCCTTTATGTAATAAAAACTTAACCAATAAATTAATTTACAACTTTGCTTCACACTCTTCAACATAAAAGTTCACGTTACTTTATAATATCTAGGCCACTTCTAGCAATGAAAAATAATGTATGAATGCAATGCGTCAAACGTTATTTACACATTACTACAATCCCACAAAATTCATACACATTCGGTCTTGAATACCTTCATAGATGGGAACTATAGTGTTTGAGTTTTTAATAATTCTTTAATGCATTTTATAAAAATCTAAACAAATAAGTCCTCGACTCCACAGCAATTCTGCTAAAAAAATAACAAAGCACGTATTGTCGTTTGAATAAGTTTCTGTCAATATTTGACATCACTTACGGTTTTCATTATTCCTTGCTCTATTATTAAATCTCTTTACACGGACAGGGTCACATTATTCTCGAATGCCATGAAACGCTAGAATGTATGTATGTATGTATATACACAGCTGCCTTAACATGTACTAACAATATGTCAAACATTCACAACGAAGAAATAGAAAAATGCAGGCAACGCTACGTCAACATTGTCTCTCTAGTTGACGACATGTAAACAATTAGTAGAAGGATTGTGACACGCACAGAGCCCATTTGTTAATTTGGCGCGATGATTTAATTTTCGATATTTGCGCAAGCTAAGGTGTTTATTTTTGCGCACTTATTGGTTAATTTTATTTGTTAAGTGGATGCAGGACTCGTAAATTATATACATGTTTGATGTATTTTTAGACTGATTCGTTAACGGTACATCAGATGCTGTTATTAATTATTACTTTCCGTGTCTATATTGCAGTTATATTTTACTGGCCGATGAGTTCCATTGGAATAAATGTAAATTACTGTGATAAATGATCATTTCAAATGGTGTTTCGTTCCATCAGTTATTGCATTATCAAGATGGTCCATATTTTTATTAACACTTAGTGAAAGTAAAGAATATTCTTTACTTTCACTAAGTGTTAATAAAAATATGGACCATCTTGATAATGCAATAACTGATGGACTGGAACCATTTGAAATGATCATTTTATCACAGTAATTTACATTTATCTAAATCGGAACTCATCGGCCAGTAAAATATAACTGCAATATAGACACGGAAAGTAATAATTAATAACAGCATCTGATGTACCGTTAACAAACTGAGTCTAAAAATACACATCAAACATGTATATAATTTACGAGTCCTGCATCCACTTAACAAATAAAATTAACCAATAAGTGCAAAAATAAACACTCTTAGCTTGCGCAAATATCGAAAATTAAAATCTCATCGCGCCAAATTAACAAATGGGTTTCGTGCGTGTCACAATCTTCTACTAATTGCTTACATGTCGTCAACTAGAGAGACAATGTTGACGTAGCGTTGCCTGCATTTTTCTATTTCTTCGTTGTGAATGTTTGACATATTGTTAGTACATGTTAAGGCAGCTGTGTATATACATACATACATACATTCTAGCGTTTCATGGCATTCGAGAATAATGTGACCCCTGTCCGTGTAAAGAGATTTTAATAATAGAGCAAGGAATAATGAAAACCGTAAGTGATGTCAAATATTGACAGAAACTTATTCAAACGACAATACGTGCTTTGTTATTTTTTAGCAGAATTGCTGTGGAGTCGAGGACTTATTTGTTTAGATTTTTATAAAATGCATTAAAGAATTATTAAAAACTCAAACACTATAGTTCCCATCTATGAAGGTATTCAAGACCGAATGTGTATGAATTTTGTGGGATTGTAGTAATGTGTAAATAACGTTTGACGCATTGCATTCATAGCGTATTTTTCATTGCTAGAAGTGGCCTAGATATTATAAAGTAACGTGTGAACTTTTATGTTGAAGAGTGTGAAGCAAAGTTGTAAATTAATTTATTGGTTAAGTTTTTATTACATAAAGGAACACAAATTTAGTTTTCATGTGCCGGAAACATTTTTACTCAAAAACTAGTTAAATGTGTATCGGGAAATATAATGCTCGAAAATAGCTTGGTCCAATTCGTAACTTTTTGCCCATAAAAGAAAAGATTAGTGATAGATTTGTTAAGCTCAAGCTAATTATAAAAATAATTTATTTTTAGAACAATGCCTATCTACTAGGTCCTCGAAGTTGGCAGCACAAAGTGGTTAAAAATCGACAAAAATGCTAGAAAGGATTGACCATTTATTGACCACTATTGATCATCAATGATATCCATTGACCACATTTTATTTAGGCTACAGCCGCTAACAATATAGACATTTTGTTCATCGGATAAGATTGACCATGTTTGACCAACTTTCACATTTTCCAAATTATCAAAAAAAGTTTTTTTCGATTTTTTTTTACTACAAACACTAAAATTTTGTTGCAGAATAGGATTGAGCACCGTTTGACCATGATTGACCACCAAGTAATTTTTTAAAAACTTAATACTCGAAAAATGAATAAAACAAGTTCATATCTCCAATGAAATGACATCAAACCCAGAAAATGTCACAACCTCTTGCATCGCATTTTTCACAAATTTTGAGAGGTGGTCAAACGCTGAAAATAATAGAACTGATTGCCTCTAGACCACAAAAAGTAGGAAATGATCGTTGGATCATTCTCCAGTTAAATTTTATCCGATCTTGAACTTATATATGTACATTGATAAAAATTAACCGGTGGGTAGTCTAACGGTGATTTTCAATTTGTTGCGGTCTAGAGGTACGAGACAATAAGTCCTATTATTTTCAGCCTTCGACCACCTCTAAAGTTTGTGAAAAGTGCGATAAACTTTGTAAACGCTGTTGTATGTAACTTTAAGATCGAATAAAATTTAACCGGAGGGTGGTCAAACGATAATTTTCAGTTTTCTGTGGTCTAGAGATACGGGACAATAAGTTCTATTTTTTTCGGCATTTAACCACCTCTCAAAATTTGTGAAAAATGCGATGCACCAGGTTGTGATATTTTCTGGGTATGATGTCATTTCATTGGAGATATGAACTTGCTTTTTTAATTTTTTTCGGGTATTGTTAAGTTTTCAAAAAATTACTTGGTGGTCAGTCAATCATGGTCAAACGGTGGTCAAACGATGGTCAATCTTATCCAACACAACATGAATAACATGAACAAAATGTTGTCAATCGGCTGTAGCCTAAACAAAATGTGGCCAATCGAAATCACAGATGGTCAATAGTGGTCAATCCTTTCTAGCATTTTTGTTGATTTTCGATCACTTTGTCGTGCCAACTTCGCGGAGCTCTATCAAAAAGGTAGCTCAATAGATAGATGAGGAGCAAGGCCTCAAGCAATCAAGAGAAGGGTATATCTTTTTAGAGTAAAGACATTCGTTGCGCACGTTGCGAAGCTATGAAAAGTGGAAGTTTAAAGATGAGGCTTAGTCGCAATCCAATTTGATCTGTGGTCACACAATTGTAGACAACTATTTTGAAGAGCAACAGCGAGCGAACAGTGTCAAGAGATTATTGCAATAAAAAAATCGCTTTGTGGAAAGCTAACCGGACAGCATTTAGACTCTACCTATTAGTAGTAGTTTAGCCTGTTTAAAAACAATTTATTTGATTTTGCGGCTATATTTTCTTTGGTTTATAAAATAGCTACCGTGCTTTAGACATGGTTTGAAAAAATAACTCAAACCAGGACAAATCGTGTCTAAACTAGATAAGCTGATCTTTAAACTAAAGGTCAAAACCAGATAATGAGTATAGTAAGTGAACGTAAGTGCTTTCTGGTTACTTTCATCACCAAAAGTTTTATTGTGGTCCCCATAGTATGTAATAGTTATGGAATTTTGCCGCCATTCTGAAACCCATTCAAACAACAATGTAAATAAGAAACCATCTCCATTGATGTTTCACGATTAATGAACTGTATTGACTTACAAAAGAATGAAAAAAGAAAGAACAGCTTGTTGGCTCTAAGCTCTCAAGCTAGCAGAAACCAAAATTTTACGTAGGTATAAATTTTCATTACCCCAAAAGGTAGCATGACGATAGATATATTCATACAATGGCTTGATCGTTTAGTTAAGTTGAAATATCCTGGAAGTTTTATTCATCTTTGATGGAGCATCTTCTCACCTCTATGAACGGTTCGTTGATGCTACAGAATAACAGAATATAACTGATTTTCAGAAAAACAAAGAATTGGAAAGTCCGGCTTTGGAGAAAAATTTATTCCAGTTTGGTTTAAATAAATCATAAGTCAAAATATCTGATTGGGATTTAGAACAATGGAAATTTGGTCCTGTCACTCGTTAGCCATTCCAAAGACAGCCTTTGCTACCAGAATCTTTCCACATCATGTTCTGTGTGATCGGGTTTGTAAAATTAAGAGCAATAGAAGCAATTAAACAATAACATCGATTAATCAATTGTGAAAAGTAGTGAGAGAGTGATAAAACCTCATTTGAATGTTATACAACTAAAGAATCAAGTAGTAAACTTGAGAATGAATTAGAAGAAAGTGATAGGAATATACAGAACCCAAGCGGAAAGCAGCACAGTCAATATAACGGGAAAAGTGCTTCTTGACTGCTTTGGGGGTACATGATTGTAGTAGATTTTAAGTACCAATTACAGTAAAAAAAATATTTTCACACATGTTTGATAAAAGTCTTTTTCCCAATTTTGATATTCATAAGAAAAGTTTGCACTGAGTAGTCATACGATTAAAAATTTAAAATATGTACTTACCAACGGAAACAATTTGGTATCCTGCGGGTGCTTGAAGTACTCGCCTGGCCCAAGCTCCTCTTAACACTTCTAAGGCACATGGTTCGCTACCAACTAATAAAGCTCCAGGACTTACGTATCCTCTATATACCAGACTTTTGGTTGCTCCATTTAAGGCACTATTCCACCAACATACTGAGTTGGCTGAAAGAAGGCCCTAGAAAAGAAAGATAAATAGTTTATAGTAGTTGTTATAATTATTAAGAAATTGGTTTTCATTAAACATTTTGAAGCAGTTGCAGCAGGAACGAATTATAATACAATCTAACAAAGAAATTTGGTAAAAGTTAAAAAAACACATCTCGGAAGCTTTTCAGAAAATAACTCATAAGTGGACACGCCAGCTTTAAAATGAGTCATTTAATTGTCTACGTCGTAACGACTTTATTTGTCTTTTATTCATTACTTCTTAGTAGGCACGTTATTTTAAGAATTCACTAACAATTCACATGTAAATGTTGCTCTTTATGATACCGTATGAGATCATCGTTGTGGTATCTGTAAATTATTCTCTTAACACACGCATATAAATGAAAAACCATTAAGAATCTTCAGATCGTGTCCTCGCATGAGTATCATTTCGCGAGATGCATTTTTAACGGCTATAACGGGCTAAAAATAGTTCTATGTTTGAGAATCTTGTTTATACAATAAAGTTCATCGACAGCTTTTATAGCTGACACTGAAATATTTTGGGAAAAGCCGTTAATATGAATACGCATGTTCTGGAAATGATTAACTGTTTAAAACAAGATTTTAAATTCGTGAGAATGCGAGATGGATTTCGGAACTGACACGATGCTTAAAGCTGATCGATGATAAAGCTACTTTGTATGCGGTATTCGGAGATTTTGACACGTGACAGGTGTTGTAAACGCTGACTCAAAAAAAATTAAGTCTAAACTGTATTACCTAAACTGTGAGTCATTTAAAAGGAATAAAACTATTAATAGTAATTAATTAATTTATTCAGTTGGGGGTTCTGTTTGCGGAAGCTGTCAATTTATCACGTATGTACAAGGGATGTGGTAGGTGATACGTTAGCTGTTGTGAACATTCGGGGGATGTCAGATAAATGCGTCATTTAAAGTGAATAAAAAGAGACTTGCGACAGCATCCCTGGTGACCGTTTTCCATAAGCCTGTCGTGTAAGACAAATAGAAAAGTAAATTTGGCTAGTATAGAATGTGACAGCAAATGCTTTTCTTTGTTAAGTGAAAGATGAACTTGGAAAAATGTTAAAACGTGCAATATGGTTGCTTTTTGTTTAAGAATAGATATAACATTTTTTTGCTTATCGTATTATTATTTCGTACGGCGTCTATATTTGCTTCAATAACGGCACTAAGTGAAACCATTTGAAATTTAAAATTATTATACCAATTGCAAATACTCCTCTGAAGAGAAGCTTGATCATCAAATGCAGTACGAAGAAATGTATTTATTTTGACAAACATCGTCAGAAATAAAATTCTTGCGAATTTCAAATTTTGATCACACATACGATTGTATTAAACACTTGTCTTTGGTACCTAGTTTATACAAATTGTATGCTATTTAAAACTAAGGCCATAATATTGCGCAAACTTTCTTTTGCTTTATCTATGTATGTGTAGTATGGGTAGTGTGACCTTGTGGTCGATTATATCTAGTTAATGTTGCTCGTCACTTGAAGGTTTCAATTTTTTGGTCTATATTTATAGTGCAAATTGAGTTTCTAACTATTACAGTACTTCGTTCGTTATAATTTTCATCTGTGTATTTGCATATTTCAATTATTTTTCTTTTGCACGGTTGCTAGTCGCAGTTCTCATTTTACCTCACTAGTAATTGGTGATAACATGCGCTTTTTTAGTTCTGTGTTTAGCAGCAGCCAATTTACGAGAATATTATTGCCAAATTCGCGGCCATTGTCAGATTGTAAAATACAAAGCACATACTCTGGCTGTGCACTACATCCAAACTTCGTACTTTGTGCAAGCTGAAGGTTTCATGCACTCGCAAATAGAACGAAAGCAATTATGGGAAATGTATTCCTACCTTACATTGCTGAGTTATTTGCAAAATTTGGGTCTCTTGAAAATAGTTATTGATTCATTAGATCAGTGATTCTCAACCACTGTGCCGCGGCACTTTTGTATGCAGCGAAATTCTAAAAGTGTGCCGCCAAATTTTAGAGGTGGGGAGAAATTCGCGTAAGATCTGCACGTGGCAATCTTCTTTGTTAAATTCTTAGCCGTTTATGTTAATCCGAAAATCTTCTGTTTTACATCCTGCGTCTACACGAAGCTTATGAAGTTTCAGTTTTGGAGTTATTAATCGCGCATTTTTAAAGGAAAGTTAAATAATGTGGTAAAGATTAGTTTTTCATAAATACTATCCTTTCGCATTATAATGATGTTTTTAACATTTCTTTGTGTCCATATTTTTACTTTAAATACATATGGCATTCGACGGTTGGACCAACGTCTTCGGGAAACGGTTTCGGTAAAAGCAAATTATCGAAAAGCTGGTAGACCAAGACGGAGACGCACTATCAAGTTGAAGGGCAGATTTTAGACTCATGGACTTCCATATACCCCTCAACTAGCACTAGACAGTTAGCTGCTACAATGAATATCCCAAGCCACAAAACCATTGACTCAGTTTTAAAAAGACAACCTGCTAAAGTCATTTCATGTTGTTAGAGTTCAACCTATTTACGAAAATGACTACATTCACCGATCGTATTTCTGCAACACGGTTTTAAATAGAATTCGCAACGAAGAAGGTTTTCTAACACATATTCTATGGAGCGATGAATGTGTGTTTAATAGAGATGGGGTCTTTAACACTCATAACATTCACTATTGGGCAGACGAAAATCCGCACCAATTTTTCGAGTATGGTCACCAAAGGTTTTCTGTCATCGTTTGGTTAGGCATAATAGATCATACAGTCACTGGACCAATTTACCTTCCGAACCGTTTAGATGCTGCTGGATACCTCAATGTTTTACAAGAAGTTTTGGATGACATGCTACTGAATTTAAGACCAAATAGGTTCTATATGCACGACAGCGCGCCTGCCCACAATGCTTTTATTGTTAGAGAGTGACTAAACGAATATTTTCCACATAGATGGATTGGTCGTGGTGGTCCAATATTATGGCCGGCTAGATCACCTGATCCATTAGATTTTTTTGCTTGGGGTTTTATCAAAGAAAAAGTGTATGTTACGCCTCCCTTAAATGCTGATAAAGTGAGGGAGCGAATAAACACAGCAGTAAAGATGTATCTTTCGGGTATTGCCGTGGTTGTTGTAACAAACACAGCAGTGTTAGAAATTACGCCAGAAATAGTGGAACGAGTAATTCAAACCATACCGCGAAGGCTGCAATTATGCCTTGAAACTGACGGCTTTCAATTTCAACATATAAGGCAATAACACAATGTGATAAGCGTACGACAAAAATTGTAATTTTAATTTTTAAATAAAAAAATTAATTTAGTCGAAAAATAAGTAGGTACCTACTTATTGAATTAAAAAAGCGTTGTTTTTCCATTTATTACAGTACAATAACATTAATAATGCAAAACTTCATACAATAGGTTTCTGTGCACCCTCAATTACAGCGCAAATCAATACAATCTTCAGTATTATACATACATATAGTACAACACTGTTGCCAAATGTATGTTTTCTTCAAGCGGTTTCCGAAGGCACACGAAGGATGATACACACTAATAGTATTAAAACTTTTCACTCAGAATTGAACGAAGAATACTGTTATGTGCAGCTCTTACGCCAATTTCTCTCCACCCTGTATATATATTTAAACTAATCTTTTTGCTTTGTGTGCCGCCAAATTTTGAAATCGTTAAAAGTGTGCCGCAGAAAAAAAAAGGTTGAGAATCACTGCATTAGATCATAAAAAGACTTATTAGTTTGTGATCGTAAAGCAAGCAGATGAATCAAGTGAAAATTACGAAATAATTGGTAACCAATTTTTTGATAAGTGAGGTATGAGTAAAGTAAGCAGATTGGTACATTTAATTACATTTCTTCCATCCAATTGAAATTATAATCCTACATTGTTAGGGTTAAAACGTTGAAGACAGCACTTTCATGTTCATAGTGATGCTCATACTAGAATGATTTGCTGCTGTATTATGCCGGCTATGGTCTTTTGTGTTAACATTTAAGGTTAGGAAAAAGAAAAAAACCTTCCTAGAACTTAAGTGTGGTGAACAAGGCGTGCGAGGAGCTATTCAAACATGCATTAATTGAGATCTAACGGCAGTAAATGGCATTGTGGTGTTCTTGATTTTGGTGTTATACGAAAGACTTTTTTGTGGGTTTTCAAGAATATGGCACTAGAAATGATGGTTTATCACAAAGCTTTTACGCACAAATTTCTTAGCGAACGATTTGCTGGTTAACAAAGCTAACAAATTCTGTTTTTGGGCCTTGTTGAGGTTACCGTGTGTCGTGTACAATTTAAAAATCCTACGCTTGTCATCAGTATTGACACGTCCTACAAAATGTAAGTTTTCCGTTTCAAACTGCCAAGGCAATTTTTTTTTTTGAGTTGATTATAGTGCGCTGGGAACCACTTTCGCAAAGATTTTTCTAATATCCAATCAATTAAAATCTGATGAACAGTTGCTGGGTCAAATTCAATGGCTTCCCTATCATTATGAGTATAAACCATGATCAGAAAGGAAAAGATTTCTCATTCTGTCCATATTTTAAAGTACTTTCACTGCGAACCAATCCCAGTCTTGGGTATTTAACAGTGCCTTAAGGCACCCGAAGTTGCAAGCAGCATGCAGTTTTGCAAAAGTTCCTATAGCATTGTGACCGAATCCACTAGTTTTCAGAAAGCATTACAAATCCAGTTTAAGAAAAAATGCTGCAAATTAGTACCTACCAAAGATTTATTAGATATTGGGCCGCTTCTTTTTATAATGGAGGGAAAACCTATTGCTGGATTCAACGCGGTATTATAAAAAATATATTTACAGCAGTTTTTGCTGATACTGCATACATAAACCTTGGTGGAAACTTTGAACATGTATTCTGTTAGTACGTGAATACTACATGATTGAAACCACCTACTAAAGATAATCATTAATGTAAGATATGTCTCACACCTACTATGCATTATTACTTATGCAGCAGGAGATTCTATTAGCTACACAGTGTCTAACTTTTGTTTTTGTTTGTCGACAGCTGTTCTAGAATTTTTTAAATCTACAAACAAGGTTGCTATTGGTATAGAAATTATGGAGATGCAGTATCAACTACATATGGGACGCAATGAGTTAAGACATTTAAAAGAAAAGCCTTGATCCAAAATGGTTTCTTTATTCAATATTTTTAATTTCGAAATAAAATTCGTATATGTGGATTGTTTTCTTTATCAATACAAACAACTATTTTAGTTAACAAAGTATGCTAAGTTAACAGTTTACAAGATCCCATGTAAAATTTTTGCCATACGCAAAAAAGCGTAAGTTATTTTCTTAGAAATATTTTAAATTAATTTTCATCAATTATCATTTCTAAAAGGAAAAATAAAAAACAAAACACAAATCCATCTAGAATCACAATATTTCATCGCTCCCTCGCTAAACACATAAATTTGTCAACGCCCAGTAACCAAAGCGTGAATATCCGTAGTGATTAATTTGTCACGTCCTCGCAAAGACTGCTGACCAGACGACGCCAAGTATTTGGGGGAGACGCGTCAGGAACAAACAAGTTCGAAAAAATGCGGTCTTCGTGGGTGTGTTTAGTGGTTTCTGCGGCGGTAAATTCGCCAGCCGATCGCCCATCGACTCAACTTCTGCGAATGATTTCGCTCGAACGGAAATAGAACTTACAGACTACAGTCGGTAAAGTTTACCCTACAGCTATAAAGAAAATCCGATGGGAATTGAGATATTTCAAGAGATTCGTGTAAATCTCCGCTTTCTGCGGTTGTGTGACGGGTTGATTGATGATGAGAATACAATTTAAATCTTAGAACAAATATGTGACTGCATACGTATAAATGTAAATAGTTGACTAACTGTGGTATCCAACAATGTACATATATCAGACATGTATGATGCATAAAATCCTAATGGGTGTTCACTAAATGTAATATAAAATGTCTTAAGTTATATTGGGTGTACCATATGGATTAATGTTTACTTCAATTTTTTTTTTTTTTGGTTACAGAATTAAGAAACCTAATGAGTACGTACCTGGAAAAGTAGATATCCACTTTCGTACATCCAGAAATCTCCTGGGTCTCCTTGGCAGCCTTCTTTTCTTACCACAATTGCCAAACAACGCCTCAACATGACGCGACATTCCGGTCTGACGGATGTCATCATTAAGTGATCATCCTGCAACAAATGAAATATATGTATTAAATTATATGTTGAAACAGTATTAAACAATAATATTCACTAGCAAGTTTACATTGTGCTGAATACATTTTGTAACTTATAATTCACAAACAATTTTCTTGAATCATTTTTGTAAGGCTACCAGATCCTGTAGATTATTGGCCGTATACTGTCCGAAAATGTTACAAGGCCAAAGATACCAGTCAGTTGTCCGGCTACCTTGCTTTTCAAAACTTACAGACCGTTTGTTTAGAGGCAGATAAAAGAAATCAGATAAAAAGAAATCAGAAATTCACAACAACAACATAACAACTTAAACATAATTGAATGTCTTAAATTTTTTATCTTGGTTTGTTGACTAGGTGGTTGACTCTCAAATGCATACTGCTCGGGTAAAATATTTCTTTTAAAAAAATGGCACTTCTGGATGTAAATGTTGACTTATTCTCTAAGATAGTGAGGGATAATTTGGGCTGGGTAAATTATTGCGATTTAGAAACAAAATTTGAATTGACATAATGGGTTCACAAGCGTTCTTCGTTCTCTAAATAAGTCCGCACACAATCGTTAATTAGAAGGGCTATGACCACCGTCTTTTGAGATTAAGCAGGTGTTATTCTTTCGTGCCCAATGTATGTCCAAAGGAGACTACAATAAGAATCCTTTAGAGATGAGTTTAAATGGGGCGGCATAATTAAAAGGTCCAGTGAGATATTTCTACCGGTAAATATGTACATATATTAACTGCCTTCCAACGTTTCCTGTTATGCTAAAAATTCCATCAAATTTGATTTTGATTTCAAACACCGGACATTTTGGCAATTATGGATTCTGCGGAGGTACAAAGAATAAAGCATAAATAGTAGAAATAAGATGATTACCAACCTAGAGAGAATATGAGGAATAAAGGGATAAGTTGATAAGATATGTTGACTTAAAATTGACGTTTAGTTATTGTATGAGATTGATGAATATGCAGACAGCCGCTATTCAACACCTACGAGACGAGGAAAATCTTATAGTATTTTAGATATCGAGAGGGTCGTCAACATGGTTCCGCGACCATCTTTAACTTCGTTGCCTCATATGCATGTGACAGAACTTTTGCGTTATCAAGATGTCCCTACAGATTTGGCACTAAACAGTATAAACAAAAAATGGAATTTAATTCAAAATTATACAAGTTTACCAAAAAATGAATTCATGTTGGCCGCAAAACTTTGTTTAAATTCAACATATTTTCAGTACAATGACACAATATATAAACAAATTGTAACAATCTTGCCGATGTTAGACGTAAGCTACATGTTAATAATCCTGTCATCTCTAAATTATATTGTTTACCTAAAATTCACAAACCTGGCAAGTCGGTAAGACCAATTGTTTCGGCAATTGACGCACCGACTTATAAAATTTCAAATGGCTCACCAATGTATTTAATAATTTGCCAATACAGCAACCTAGTTTTGCAGTAAAAAATTCATTAGAATTTATTAAAGAAATTCAAAATATTCAGTTGCTGGAGGGTGAAATATTGATTTCATTTGATGTTAGTTCTCTCTTTCCTAGTGTACCGATTCCAGACACCTTGACATACCTCGAGGACTTGTTGCTTCAAAATAGTTTGAGTCAACAATGTGTCCAGGAATATATTCGCTTAACTGACATCTGTATGAAGCAGAACATTTTTCAATTCAGCGGGAGTTTTTATGAACAGCTGGAAGGAACGGCAATGAGTAACTCCTTGTCGCCCTTTTTGGCTAACCTTTTCATGAGCCGTTTTGAAAAGGACTTAAAATCTGAAAGCGAATACTTTCCTAGGGTTTGGTTGAGGTATGTGGATGACATTTTCGCTATATTTGATATTAAAAAATATAATATTGACGATTTTCTCAATAGATTAAATAATCGGTTCGAAACCATAAAGTTCACTTGTGAAAGAGAAGAAAACGGTCAGCTAACCTTTATACTTTAGTAATTAGAAATAACAACAATAACAGATTAGAGTTTGACCTGTATAGAAAGGAAACCAGTATACTTCGCTACATTCCTTCAGATTCCCATCATTGTGTTCAACACAAAATGGCAAGCCTGAATTTTTTGGTCCACAGATTTCTCACTTTTCCCTTGAACAAGGCGAGGTATGAGAAAGAGCTTAAAATTATAAAAGATGCGGCCAAGTGCAATGGTTTCCAGCCTCAGCATATCTATAAGTTAATTAGGAAGTTTAATTATAAGAAGACTGTGAAAGAATCTATGACTTTTCGAGAGGATGTTAAAGCTTCACCCGTTGTGACTCTCCCTTACGCTCCCTTTATCACTAAAAGTTTGAGTAAAATAGGACTAGTTTACGAAGTCTCATCGGTTACCCTAAAGATAAAATACAACCTTTAGAAAAGTCAGGTATTTACAAAATCAATTGCAAAGATTGTAATCAGAAATATATTGGGCAAACCAGGAAAGCAGTCCCAAATAGATTTAAAGAGCATATGGCTAATCTTAGATTTAATAGAATTGAGAAATCGAACGTTCCCCAACCCATTTTTGAAACAGATCACATCATACGAATGTTAAACTAGTTAGACAAATAAACAAATCTAAGTTTCTAAATGATTTTGAAAGTTTAGAAATATATAAAAATAAGTCATGTGTAATGAACTGTGACAACGGCTCTACCCCGCATTCGTCATTGTTTTCGTTAATCGGAATTTAATGATGCGTATCGGATTGACCGTGCATAACCTTTATTTATAGGTTTTATTTTAATTTAGTTTTATTATCGCCTTGATAATGACAGCATTGCTGTTGAAACGCGTCGGTGTTTTAGTTAAAACCTGTTTGGTGTTTAGTGGGTTAACGTGTTTAGTGTTATATAAAAACATATTCGGTACAGCAATGGGTTCCATTATCTGCTGTTATAGCAAATTTAGTAATGGAGGATTTAGAGCAGGTCTAACTTAACAAATTAAACTGTTATGTACAAGTTTATAAGGGGTATGTAGATAATTGTATATGCTGCATACCAAATGATAAAATTGAACATGTTAAAGACACTAGTAGTAGTAGACATTTAAAATATTTTCAAACACTTCGACAAATTAAAAAAAAGCGTAATTAACAGTTTAGTAGATCAGGTTATTAAATTAGCTCACCTGATTTTAGAAAAGAAAATTTAAGCAAAGTTAGAACGATACTAGAAAAAATAGTTATCATTAAGAGTATTATAATAAATTAATCACAAAAAGAATAAATAAAATATATAACACAGGTACAAAATCAAATCATAACATATACCACACTATGCCATACATAAACAATTTAAGCGACAAAATAAAACACGAATCAAAAAAATCAGACATTCACATAACTTTCATACCTACCAACAATAGACACTTATTCACAAATTTAAAAACACCCATTAAACAAGATAATCAAAGTAATGTCGTTTATAAATTAGCTTGCAAAGATTGTAACAAATGTTATATCGGACAAACCAAACAATATTTAAAGAAACGATTTTATAATCACTAATACACTGTTACACATAACGTCACCGCTGAAACTGCTTTATCTAAGCACTTTAAAGATAGACGACATAATTTTGATTTTCAAAACACTAAAATTTTTTTTTAAAAAGGAAAATAATTATAGAAAAGATTAATTTATGAAATGATATACATTAAAAAATTCAAATCATTTTAATTGTTACAGTTGTATTAAACCAATATATCCTTCATTATTATTTGAGAATGTAATTCAAATTCGATATATCAATGATTTCTTTGATTCTTAGATATTTTTGTTGATAGGTATGGCTTCTTCCACTGAAGAAGTCTTATTAACGAAAACATAATATTATATGTTCTGGAATAAATTGGTATTTAATTAATTGTTGTTTTATTGACCTACAAGTGGAAATATTTCAGGAATTGAATGATAATTATCAAGATAGTATTATATCTTCCAGCAGACCATTATAATTTGGAATGCTGAATACACGCTGATTTATACATTCTTCAGTAGCGATGGCATCGGTACTGGACGTAGTCGATGATTGGACTTCTAACTAAAAAATCGAATCAACGAAGAGGAGTGTGTCGTAATGGGAAAATGAGAAATTGTCAACTCCCTTGGAACACTTCGCTATTTGAAGGTGACATTTGTTTTCTGTTTCACTTTTAGGCACCGTTACGTTTACGACACCATCAAAAAGTTTAGTGTCGCGATCTACTTATCTTTCTTCGTCTAACAATTACCTACGAAGCAGTGTCCTAGCAAAACTGTATTTTAGGTCTAATTTCTGATGGATAATGGTTTATCAGGAAGTAATTTGCTGTTAACTTGTTAGCACGAATAAGACGATGGAGAAGCTGCCCCTAATTACCCAGCGTGCGACTTCTATCCGGACAAGCATCCATTCAAGGTCAGAGTGACAAGAGCCTTGGCCATTTATGACAACATCGATTGCCAAGCGGCTCACAATCATCAATGGCGATGCTCAGAAATATCAGAAGAGAGCCTTGGAAGGAGAAGTTGGACTTTTGTAATATAAAGGTCTATTATATTATGATTTAGTACAAAGAGAACCCAATATTAAATATTAACCAGTTCTATGCATAAGGAATATAGTCGTGCAGATTTGTACAGGTGTGCATAAGGTCTGGTTAATAAAGGTTGTTAGATAAGTTGTGATCTTGTGATAAATGAATAGGTGTTCTCTTGATTTATTTGTTTTAGAAATATTGTTTGTCTTACTATTGGTCTTACTATTTGGAGTGTATTTAAGAGTGAGCATTACTCAAATGTTCTGATAATCTGATTTTAGCAGTCTCTGGGTCGTTACGCCCTTGTATCTTTCGTTGTGAAGATTGAGATCCTCCTTCAGCGTCATAACTAAGATTAGCTAAAGTTGTCCAGATCTAATATGATTTAGATTTGCGTCCCAGTCTATACTTATCTAAAAAGAAGGTCATGTTTATGCTTTTATCGCAGACCATCCAAACTTAGTGGTAAAGATAATAATAAATTTGCAAAAAAATGCGATGGTATATTAGCTCGCAATATATAGCTAAAAGTAATTTCAATGATTAAATGCCGAATAAAATGGTTTAGTCAGCAAAATTTTCTTCAGAGTAAAATATTTGTCAAAGTTTAGATGAAAACAGCTTTTAGGAGGAAGTAGACATTGTAGTGTAATAATAAAACGTCGATGCCTTCTCCATAATACCACAAACGTAACCGCAAGCGCGGTAGCCTTTTACGTGTCTTCGTTATGCCACACACAGCAGCCCGTCAAGAAACTACATACATAAACCGATCGTCTGACAACGACAATCACACGTTAACGAGTCCAATTCATTCACCTCATGTGAAATGCAAGCACTGTGGCAGTCTTACTCTTTCTTGCCGGTGGTATAGCTCGTTGGCCTCTTCAACCGTTCAAAACTGTTTCTTCACATCGCAATCCTGTAATAACAGACAGGAGAGAGCTACATACATATGTTTTAGAACAGACAATGCTCTTGGGTCGGTCGTGAAAATCAAATGCGAGAGGTGTAATTTTCAGAAATAGATTGCATTACGCGAGCTACCGTTACTACATTGTTTTACCTGTATCACGTTACTTACACAGATGTATTTTCTGTAACAAGGAAAGAATCTACCAGTATTGCGATCATATAGAAGAGTAAACCTCTAAATACTCTATATAATGTTTTTAAATTGACAGAATGGATTTTTTTTTCAATAATTTATCTAAAATTTGTGTTCATACAATTATCTAAACACATACTTACATACATATGTCTGAACTATATGACTTACAATCTTTAAACAATGTTATTAATTGGTAAATTATTGTTTATATGTTGGATACAATAGTAACTGTACTGAATAATTGCTTTTCCTGTAATAAATAACGTCAGGTGAATCTTTCCGCGCTGATGTTTCTTAATCAATTTACGAGTTTCCGTCTTGAAAAAACGTGCAATCCATCCTCTAAATTACTGCATATATTGAAATTACGTGATTAAATTAACATTTTTAAGTAAATAGGAGGCTTTTTATTAACAAAATGATACACATTAGGCAGCGTATAAACTCTGATAATATTGTTACGTTTCGGTGGTTTTAGGTTATTATTTGTTTTTAATAGTCACGACTGAAGCTGGATAGAGACTGATGTGATGAATTCGACAGATTAGAATCGGCAACAAATCTAGCGAATCTACGTTTTGTTCCGAAGAATAAGTGAAACTATTCTGTTTATGTACAGCACAAATTATCACAATTATGAACGTAACATTTGTGAATTGATTAAAACCTTAATTTCAATGTTAATTATGACGATACGGTTGATGTTTAGTCGAGTTATACAAATGTGAAGAAGGGTACAAGTTTACTGTAGACTCACTTCTCATTAGTTCTTAAATAAAAGAGTTGTGTCGCACACTTTACATCTTATCTTTACACCATCGAGTATTTTTTTAATCTGTGGTGTGTGCTAGTTGCAGCGGTTGCGTAATCTATACTGCTTGTCTTATTACTACTGCAACTCTTGGTGTGTAAATTGTGTGTGTTAAATATGTTCAAACGGCCTTGTTACAACACTATCTCGGCGTTTATAACACTCCGTCAATCGTAAAATGGAACAAGTTTCCTATCGAATCTAGCCAGCTTTCTCGATTCCATATATGTATCTCAGAAGAATTCTTAAGGCACAGCAAGATTTATTTGAGGCAAATTCCAAATTCTTTACTTAAGCTAATCGCTTTGTCAAAATATGACACAATGGCAACAAATTAGGAATGATAATCCACAAAGCCCAAAAGTTGTATAGGTAATGATGACCTTCCTAGAGATCCATACTCTGAATTGATAACCAGGAAAATAAAGAATTTTACTAAAATCCATAACTTGAGACCTCAGAATCATGATTAAAATATATACAAAGCGCTTATTTAATATTCAATTTAGTGTATTATCATATTATGTTATATGTTTGCTGTCACATGGTGTTATTTTAAAAATTAAAAAGAAAAGTCGGTGGCAATTTAATTGATGTCAAAGGTTAAAAAACGGGGTTATTAATAGTGATACAAATCCACTAAATACGCATCAAGACGGCAGCGAAAAATAAGAAGAAAAAAAAGAAGAAGATCTGGTGGCAAGAAAAGGTAGAAGTAAAGAAACATAGAGATAAGAAAAAGTAAAAACAGAAGTTAAAAACGGCAAAAATATAAAGAACAAGAGAAAGAGAGCATTGGGAAAGAGAGTGTACAAGAAGAAAAATATTTTAATGAAAGAAAAATACAGTAATATTGAAGAATATTAGCAAAAATAATCAAATATAAAGGGGTTGGAGTAATTGCTGGCAGGGCAAGGCGTCCTATACGGAAGCGAAGGCGTGCCGGCCCATCAGTCTTGCCCCATTTCTTCTTAAAACCTTAGAGAAGATAATTGATAGGCATTTGAGGGACTCGGCATTGGCAAAGCTGTCTCTAAACGAGAACCAATACGCCTACCACCCTGGAAAATCCTCCGAGCAGGCTATTCATGAGCTTGCCCGGCGAGCAGAAATTGCCTCAGACAACAAAGAAATCGCGCTAACCACGACCTTCCTTGATATAGAGGGCGCGTTTGACAATGTGTCCTTTCTGTGGATGGGCAGGAAGCTGCAAAACCGTGGAGTCGAACCAACGGTGACGAGGTGGATCGACGTCATGTTAAGAAACAGAACGGTTCGTGTGTCACAGAAGCTACGCACCACAAAGGCGATTGTGGCAGCTGGCTGGCCACAGGGCGGAGTGCTGTCACCCTTACTGTGGTGCCTAGGTGGATGGTCTGCTTTCCGATCTTTGGACGGCCGGGTTTCATGAACAGGGCTACGCCGATGATATCACCATCATGATCTGCGGTAAATTCGAGGCCGTGGTATCCGAGAGGATGCAAGTTGTACTCAGACTCGTGAAAAGATGATGCAAAAGAGAAAGGTTAATCGTTAACTCTAGAAAAACGACTATGGTTCCTTTCACTCGGAGGAGGTAGCTTTCCAAACTTCAGTGTCCGACCATTTTCGCTCTAAGGTACTCGTATCTTGTGAGGTCAAATACCTAGGGGTGACTGTGGACGCCAAACTGACGAACAAATCACACCTGGAACGTGTAACAAATAAAACCACGATAACTTTTTGGGCATGTAGGGGAATGTTTGGTCAAACGTGGGGGCTGAAACCTATGAACCTACCTAACCTTCTATAACTTATGTATCATCGGTCTAGTGGCAAAATGCTAGTTTGGGCTATGTGGCCAACGCACTTAGTGAGGTCCAGAGGATTGCTTGTTTAGGCATCAAGAGGGCCTTGTCCTCGACGCCGACCGCGGCGATGAACCTCGAGCTTTTCCCGCCGCAGCTCGTGCTGTGGTCGGAGGCAGCCCTAAGAGCCTATAGAGCAAAATGTAGTGGGTGCAGGGGTTGCTCCGGTAAAACGGGAGATCACACCAGCATCTTCACCTACATTGAACAGACAGTACGACGGGAATTATCTCGCTGGTTTGTGGACACCTCCAAAACGCCAGACGGTACGGGCGAAGGGCGGAGCTTTCAGCCTAGAGAGCTCCTCGTCCATCTTCTAAGCCGAAATAATTGCCTTCCAGACCTGCACAGAGGGCATATCAAACCGCCCGTAGGCTAATGGAGCAGTGGAAATCGTGTCTGACAGCCAGGCTGCCCTCAGGGCGCTGCAGACTGTCAGATTTGATTCCGAGGTAGTATTGCACTGGCATAGGACTCTCGTAAAACTGGCGGAACATCACAACACCACGCTGAGATGGTTATCAAGTCACTCTGGTATCAGAGGCAATAAAATGGCTGACAAACTAGTTAGAGGTGCTACCGAATGACCACTCGTAGGTCCAGAACCTACATGGGGGAATTCTTATGGCAGCATCAGAGCCTTTGTCTAAACTCGCTGCTAGGCATTGCTCCAACTGGAATGCACTTGCCGGCATGAGACACTGTAAACCTCTCGAGAAATTGTGGGAATGCGAAGGAAACTCTAGTCCACCTTCTTGCCAACTGCTCGACAGTGGACAGGGAGAGGTGGAGTTACTTTCTGGTCGATCGACTGGATGATCTCGGAGTAAATAAACTAACTCTTGTGTGGACTTCCTTGCAGAATTTTCTCTTATCGTATCGTTGTTCGTAGTGTGTAAAGTGTATTTTTTTTAACTTTATCATGAAAGTAGACTTTCAGTTGATCTTTCTTATCTTTACATTCATGATAAATCAATACTTATGACTTTCAGTGTATTACTACTAAATTACTTAAAAATGCATTAAATCAATAAATTACTAGTTGCATGCGAAATGAATTGTTTACTGCATCAGATATAAAAAAAAATGTATACTGAAATTGCAACTCTCTTCCTGTAACCATTTAGAGCAACGCCATTGGTATAAAGGTGTTATCACTTCCGGATTGTAGTCATATTTTTCTGTATACATTCACGGAATAAGTAATATTTTTACCCCTGTAAAAAGAAAAACTTTGAAAAGTATGTTTTTTGTTTCGGTAAAAGTACTATTGGTGGTTATAGTATTTACTGCTAGTTACTGTGGAAGTTATAGTATCTCTAGAGTAAGTGTACAAATTTTAAGATATAACAAACATATGATAATACATACAGTTATTTTATTGCAGTATTACCAAAGTGGTTACACAGTAATTCATCACTATGCTAAAGTCATATATTTTCATCCAGACTATTTGAGGGAATGTAAACTATATAATGTAAAACCTAATAGGACGTACAGAGCATTTAGTTCTTATCATTGTCAATTATTTGATGTGGACAGCGATAAATATAAGGTAAGCTCGAAGTAAAGTACAGAAAAATAAAAAATTAAATTTTAATATATTCTAGTTAAACATTCATGGATATACTGCACAGTCTGAACTGAAGGACACACCTTTACAATTCGACGTAAAAGCTTGTAAATTATTAGATAATAATATGTTCGGATTTCAAGAGGTGTTCAATTATAGCAACTTCACAAAATGTCCATTGAAAAAAGTAACCTTTATAAAGATGTAAGTGTCAATTTAATTATTCTAAAATCATTTTGCTGTACGGTTGCTACTATGTGAATAATTTTGCAGTACCTGACAATGCTCTTCCACCGTTTATTCCTGAAAATATATATCTTGTGAAATTTAAGCTGTACTTTGAAAATCTGTTGATTGTGCAAATGGACTGGCGCGGAGAAATACGGAAGAAGGTTAACTGAGCAGAATTATTTTTAAATTTTTAGTAACAATAGCTTTTCTTCTTATATTGTGTGAATAATGCTTTAACTAATACAGTTTAATGGTAGAAATTGCTTTATAACATTTACTTTTCGAAATTGAATTTCTTCTTGTGTTAGAGCAAATTTTACGCGAGTAAAATGAATAACTACAACATTGGTTTACAACAAAAAAATACGAATAGCAAAGTAGTATCTAGTTAGTAAGTTTTTTTTTACGAGAATGAAAGAAAGCTTTAAATTTATGGTAATAAAAATATCCACGAATTAATTCAAATTTATTATTTCCTGTGTTAAATATTTATTGCGCTACGCTTTGTTAAAGCTAATTTGAAATGTTGCTATTAATATTTAATAGTGCTTCTACTATTTTGATCTCGGCTTGTTCGTCAGTCATTGCCAAAGTATGCATACATTTAATTTATACAACATAGGTCAATATATGGTATAGATACAAACTATTAATAATGAATACATATACACAAGAAGTGCCACTTTTTTTAAATCTATTTAGCCATCTATCGTTTTGAATTTGAATCAGGTACAAAGGTTTTATTAGAAAGATTGAACCTTTACATTTACCTTACAATGAAACAGAACATTACTCAAATGCAGTAGCGGCTCGTCCATAGGGTCATTTGGTCAATAACTTCCCAAAAATTTTGACAACATATAAAGAAATATTAATTATTACGTGTTTTATTAAAATAGGTAATTTACTCGCAAAAGTCGCAAATATATTTAATTTAAAAAGTTAAAATTTATCGGCCATCCCTCGTATTCCAACCTCCTGAACGTTGGGCTGGCATGGCGGTGCGAACTGTCCTCATTGTATTTAAAGCTACGCGGAAATATCCGAAGAACTCGCAGCGCCCGAACCGACGCGAACGTATGAAGCATATAATCTAGTTTTGGGTCATAAGCCCACCCATACCATTGGCACTGACCGCCAAGATTTAAAATGGAACTAGTGCAGCCCTCTATATTTTAAGGAGGTTGAGTAGTTGATATTTATCACGGTAGATGGAACCCTTGAAGAATAAAATTGGAATAGTTTGCTACGAGTTTAGGTTATGTTATTATTAATTTCGTACTATTTTGATTATTTTTAATTGCGAACAATTCAATAGTTATAGTTTAATATAAGTGTATAGGGTGTGACAGCTGTTGTCAAACAGTTTTATAACAGTGGCTAATAAAACGGTATGTAGCATTTTAAAATATTTAAATGAATATTATAGCCTTCGATATGTGTTCATGGACTAAAATATCAAAAATTGTATAGAAGAATGTAAAGAAATGAATTAATCTTAACGTGATGTGTCCTGTCCATAGTGAAACAAACAAAGAATTTTAAAATTTAATAAGGTTAATAATATCTTCTGGGGTGCAACACATTTAATGGCAAGTTTGAACAGGCGTATTACTTGTCTAAAAAGCATACACGTGTAGACGTATTTTGAATGCTCATAGCAAATTTCAGTAATTAAATCTAAAAACTAATAGAGTAATCTCGATTCCCGTATCAAGGTAACGGCCTGTAACGGGCAAAGAGATTGTGAAGTTAATACCGAAGATTAATAGACAACATTGTATATGTAGATGTAAAACATTTGTAGAAATATGTGTATGAAGCCCAATTTTCAAATTATATTGAAATAAAATCAAGCAAACGATTTATAGAATTATGTAGATATGGCACCGCTGTAAAATAATCAGGTGGTAGACGACCCTCTTAAATAGAATAAAGACCTTCTTACGCAATACCATGGGGCAAGGCAGATTATCCGCTTTAGCGATGTTGAGTATCGAGAAGTCATTCGAATAGGATAGGAATATGCGATTTTAACGAACGTGTTATTCAACACTTTTCCACTGCTAAAGCGGAATTTAAAGGTAAAATATTTATATTTTTTAAGTATGCCTATCTTTTAAATTTATCTTTGACCTCCCAGTATAATTGAACACGAGCCGCCACTGCTCAAATGACTGCCATTGCTGGACATGCAGTACGCCATCCGATAAACGCAATTAAGAAGTTACTTTTTCGATTATTTGGACTGGAATTTAACGAATGGCAACTTCAATTTCATTTTTCAAGGCTTTAATCCTCTCTGGATGGTTAGCACAACATTTATTCTTAATCGCTCCCTACACAAAAAGTCCAATGGGCTCAAATTATAGCTCCGAGGCGGCCGATTGACATCAGAATTTCGACTGATTATTTGATTTTCGAACACGGTGCTCAAAAGTTCAATTATTACGTTGGCCGTGTGGCAAATACTGCCGTCTTGTTGAAACTAAACGTCGCGTCGTCCATGTCATTCGCTTCAATTTGTAGAAACAAAAGTTCGTTGAGCATGGCATGGTAACGGTCGCCATTGACCATAACGGCAGGTCCTTGCAATTTTCGATGAAAAATGGTCTAATGATGCCACCATGCCAAAATAAGTACCAAATATGTAGTATCGTTTTGGGTGCATCGACTTCCCAATGATGGCGTTTGGATTTTCTGAATTCCAAATGGGATAATTTTGCTTATCCTTTGATGTAGAAATAGGCTTTATTTGAAAAGATGATGTTCCGGTAAATTGTTCTTCTTCGGCCCAGCAATTTCCAAACGATGACGAATTGATATTGTTGTCCGTGTCCTTGCGATTTTTCTGTTTTTGCAAACTCCCAAACAAAATGTTCAAAATATGTAAAATATTGTATTTTTCTTAGTTTGTTAGAAAGAACAAAACTATATAAACAATTATAATTATTTCAAAATTTCCCATTCAGAGTAACGGTTAATTTGTTGCACAATATTTGCCGTCACCAAGATTTCGCATTTTGGTTCCATATGTTACAATTAGTCCGCCTGGTATACGCTCGTGTCGTATTAGGCTCATTTAGAAATACGAGTAGGCATTTAATAAATTACCAAATGTATTTTCTAATTAGTAGATTGAAATCATATCCTTTGTTTCCTGTAACAATACGCGTAGCATAAGATTTTTATCACTGAGGCATTATGTATTCAGTGAACAAGTGACATTAGCGTTTTGCCAGTGTACTTCATAAGCCATGTTCTATTTTACAAGCAAGGCAATACTAGTGATTTCCTTAACCACTCTAATTGATAAGTATTTACAGCACTTCTGTCAAGGTTACAATATTCCACGAGTAAGTAGTTTGTGAAATATTGATAAAGTTCAAGCTCATTTCATCCTAGTACTTCCAAAATGATTACAAGGTCATTCACCATTATACTAAAGTTATATATTTTCATCGAAAATATATCAGTGAAATTAGAATTGATAATGTTAAACCGAATAGGACCTATAGAGCATTTAGTGCTTATCATTGCCAGTTAAAGGATGTAGATGGAGATGATTGGAAGGTAAAAACGCAATTATTAAAAAGTACTTAAAATATATATTGCATATTTGTTTACAGTTGAACATTCACGGTTATCTTAGTTCACACGGAGTAAGAGATACACCCTTGCAGTTTGATGTCGAAGCTTGTAAGGCGATAGCTAACAATGTTTTCGGAGTACAAGAAGTTTTTAATCACAGCAATTACACGAAATGTCCGGTGAAGAGAGTAAAGAATGCATTTACGAAATTTTCTCTTCTAAACAGGTTGTGTTGTAGGGATGTTATGCTATGGATAATTTTGTGTTATCAGACGTTAATTTTCCCCCGTTTGTTCCTGAAAACGTATATCTGTTCAAGTTTAAGTTATATGATAGAAATGTGCTGGTTTTACACACGGAATGGCATGGCGAAGTAAGGAAGAAGATGAAATAAGCCGATAAGCAATTTTATAGATATTTATAGTATTCCATACTGTTCAGAGCACTGGTCTTAAACTGGTGGGCAAGTGGATCATGCTAATTTGAGTTTCCTTTTTTAATTAAATATTTTCCAATATATTTTCTATGCAGTAAAATGTTATGTCAGTAAATTTGATATTTATTTCCTTTTATTTAGAAATGTTATGGAATTAACTAATTACAAAAAGTTGCTATCTCAAAAAACTATTATTTATACTCTTTTATTAATATTGGTTATTTAGCTGTTGCATTTATGTGCGCATTGTTGCGCACTAGTGCGCGAAGTAAAACTTAAATTGGAGATGTAAATCAACAATGCAGTGTTAAAGAATAATTATCAAATGTCCATTTTAACTACTACAGAAATAATCAATTTTAATTTTTTTTAATTAAGAAAGACAGTAAAATAGTTAAATTATGAGTTTTCTCTGGTGGAGGGTCATGATGGAACTTAACTGTGTACGAGTGCATACCACATTTAAACAAATTATTATTAGACTTCGGGGGCTATATTCGCCCATCCTGTATGTTTAAAGATTGCCAATAATTGCAATCATTAACAACAGATGGAATATCTTACTCAACTTCATTTGCTAATTCATCGGATACATAAAGCATTAAAAAAGCTAGCGGTGAAATTTACTCAAATTACGCACACGGTAACCAGTTATTTTCTATTTCCTCCTGATACGAGTTACCCAGAGAAAATCCGCAAGATTAATTACTTTCTGGTGCGTATTTCGTTCTTTTTTTGTTTCTAATGTGAGATCTAACCTCCGATTGCGACGGCTTCGGGAAGCGACTATTAAGCAAGAAGACGTAGCCAGCCGTATTGGCTGGCAATAAAGCGAAGACAGATGATGTTGATTGATTTCGATAATTCTATGGCTTGATTTTTTTAGGTTAAACGTCGGATAAAATCGTCGTGTTCCTGTTTTCTTTCCAACGCACTGGATTTTTTCCTATTTTTTTTTTGTCTCGTATAAATCAGCTTGATATAAATTACTGCTTTCATCAAAAATTACTATAGATTTAAATTATTTTGCACATTTACACATATGTTGCTTGTAAGTGGTAAGTATGTATACATATATTGTAGAATACGTTGTGTAACAAGCTTTACCTTGAAAGACTACCAAGCTAATTTTTTAATTACTGGATTTGAACAACTAACGCTATTGTCTTCCGTATAGATAATATACCTGATATCTTCTATATACAATTATTTTGTAATGAATTAATCGTTGAGTATGTATCATGCACTCGTCTTGTAAACGCAAGTAGTTCATCAATTATTCACAGCTAACCACAACTTCAAATATTGCCCTTCATATTGTGGCAAGCCTTTCTCTATTAGGCTTTGGTTGTTAGCTACGTTTAATTTAGTTTAGTTTTAATTTATACTAATTCGTTTAGTTGTCTCTGTTAATTGTTTAATAATTGCCTTGTCTTTTTCTTCGTCTCTCATCTTGTTATTTGCAGTTGTTGTGTTAATCTGTGAGTTTAATCGAAACTGCTTTTAGAACGTACCATAGGAAAGGTATTTCACTACATATCTAATGTAAACAAAAGAAATTTGTTTACACAGTTCGATAGCCGAAGAAATGAACGATGCAATCATATTAGTGTTTGGATTACATTCTAATACTTACCAATACCAAGGACTATTTAGCGACCTCAACCTTCATAAAAAACACTTCATTACATTGTAGGTCAAGATTCTATTGGTGGTTGTATCGTTTGTAGCACATACAATATGTGTTTTATTTATTTTTTTGTGTTTCTGTATATTACCGTTATGGCTAACAATAACAGTGAAATAGTGAACCCTGCAAGTAGCGTTCTGCGCCGGTGGTTACAACAGAAATATGTCCAAAATGGCAATTTTGTGTATAAAAGGAATAGCGGACTGAAAAGCTTCGTTTGATTCGGCCAGCACACTACCAACGGCGATTCTCGTTGAATGTGCAGGTGCGCATCATCCATAATTTTATTTTTCTTATTCTCTACTCGAATATAAGAGTTGGTGTCTTTTCTAAATGAGGATATCTATCATCGAATACACGGCAAGTTCTAACAATCTTGTGCACAATCTACTGGTGCTGTTTTCTTTGATTTCACTCAGGTATTCAATTTGGTGTGGCATGATGGTTTAGTTTTCAAAATGGGTAGATTAGATATCAACCTGAACATGATCTTTCTCTCTCTTTCGTTGAGTCGTATCACTCCCATAGGACTTTCCGAGTCAAGAGGTTTGGCGAGCGCTCAACGATTAGACGCGCAGAAGCTGGTGTACCCCAGGAATCTTTACTGGGGCCTGAACTATCCATTGTATACACCAGCGCTATCCCATCGAATATCAGCACCCGCCTAGCAGTTTACACCGACGATACGGCGATCTATACATCGTCAGGAAATGACGCATTTGTGCGCAGAAGGCTGCAGAGAAGTGGCGACTGATCATCAATTCAGATAAATGCGTAGCGATCAGATAAGTTCAGCGGCAAGAGCTGCCCTGAAGTCCCTAGATGCAGTACCTTAGAATAGTTCTCGACACGAGGCTCACCTTCAAACATCATTTTTCTATGGTGGCGTCCCGATTTATTCGGGCACGGGCGCCTCTGTCTCCCCTGATCTGCTGCAAGAGTTTCTACAATCTGAGGCTTAAACTTATGATCCACACGGTGTTTCTCCGACCGATGTTCAGCGCTTGTAAGTTGCAGATCAAGAGACTCAACGTTCTGCAGACCAGGGTGCTGCGCATCATAGCCGCACCATAGAGATCTTGTCGTTCCACCTTTCATTGAAAAACTCTGAAAAGGGTTACGCAGTCGGAGAACCAGTTAGTCTAGCATCTCGGGGGGGCTGGATCCGGACAGGTCGCCACCTCGTGTCGTGACGAGACGGATCCTGCAGCCATGAAAGGGCCACCTCGTCGAAGACCTCTGCAGTAAAAGACCGACAACTCCGTGGCTAGATAAGGACCGCCTATCAGAGACGAACAGGTTCATGGACAAACAGCCCAACCTCAGAGCTATAGCAGACCTATGACAATTTTGTAATATTCCCCAATAATATAAAGGAAATTAAAATACCGATGTTTGAATAATTTTCATTTTCAAAATTTTGGACAACTTCTACATAATACACTCTTTCTAAAAACTGCAACATAAACGTCAAGATTTGTTCTCTCAATTTCAGAATTTGAATTGCAAAAATGGCGGCAGTTCATAAGTATTATGACGTAAATTAAAAAATCTTTCTAATTACTGTTCTCAGTTAATCACCCTGTATATTCACTCAGAGCCAAAATATAATATATCAATTTTGATCTTGAACAATTCTAGAACGTAAGAAGATTTTTTTATGCGGAAATGCAAAAAATATGTAGTAAGAAACAAAACACTAACTAAACAAAACATAACTTTACTAATTAAAGTAGTATTAAAGTTAGAGCAAGATAAAATATAAAGCAATTATGAAATAATAACACGAGCTACATTGGTGCCAGAACCGGTAGCGCATTTATTTACAAAAATCTCGTATTGCAAGCAAGCGTAAAAGACTAACAGCACATAATAATGTAATTAATTTCATGTTACAACCTTTGTCTTGCGCGAGTGCAAATCGTCCTTGACAAGGACGCAAATTATTAAAGTTTGCAACCGGTAATTACCAATTTGTTTTATTTTTTGATTATTTCTGTTATGTGTCTTTATAGAGATTATGAAAAAATGACAACTGAAGGAGTACTGCAGTTGGCAATATTTACATTTCAAGAAATAAATCTTCTGCTGCATAACATTCGTATGATATTCGCTTGCATACCACTAACGGTGAATTATATATGCCACTTTCCAGTAGTTTATTAAAGCAATATCAGTATTTCTGTTCTAGTTCACGTCTAATGTAATGTTAATAAATAACACGAATTTAAATAAATGCGTTCTATGGATAGATTGAATACACTTTAAAACAAACCTCGAATATTATTTTTATCTATCGTTCTTTAATGAATTAATGCTATTACAAGTTAGAAAGGAAAAATTATACACTTCCTGTCATCAGCTTAAATAATTGCTATCTTCGCAACAACGGTTAAGGTTGAGGATGTTTTTAAAATGATCTATGTATGTATGTTCAGCTGATTTGTTATGTTGTTAATTATATTTAATTTCAGTGAAGTAGTTTTCTTCATAAAAGATTACCGTTGAAAGATATCGGTATATGCATATAATTTGTTCTAGAAAACATTTTTATCATCAGAGAAATATTTTGTATCCTGTTTAGTAAATTTGGAAAAAGTAACAATATTGTAAGGTGGCTCTTGCAGAATTGTCAGGGAGTGTAACTATTATGTGAGCAGCATTCTTCTCCTTCGATATTGTTTTTTCTTTTTGTTTGTGTAACCCATATATTAATACACATAGCACCTATACCTATGTATTTATTTTAATTAGATACTTACTATTCAATGTAGTACATAGCGCCACCCTAACACTATGATTTAACGCAACTTTCTGTTAAAATGTCAATGTATGCAAGGAGTTTATTTATTATACGAGGAAGGAAAAATGTCTAGAGATAGTTGTGGGATAGTCCCGGTAAATAACAAGTACACATTCTTACTGCCAATTAATCAGCTAATAATAAACAATGATCTTTAATACAAAAAACTTGAAAGTATTTCTAAGTAAAAGTAAATGAACACAACAATGGTGTGTAGTTTCCACATTTCTTGAATAATATAAATTGTTAAACAAAATAGATCATTAATTCGTGTAGATTCGCAAATCATCCTTGATTGTTTTCAAGTAATGCTTTCAAAACACGTTACATTATTCATCTATACCTCCAAGAAAAGCATTAAAAACAGCTGTGCAAAACGTATACAAAATTAACTTCATAAATATGGGAGTTCCTCAAGGGTGTGTTTCAAGATCTATGTACAGTTTCCTGTTTTTAAAAATATAGGTATTACCTGAGTTTCTAAGTTCGAATGCGCATACATCATTAAGTAAACGGCGAAAAAGGATTCTCACGAATTCGTGCGCGAATACATTGCAAAAATAATAGCACAACCGGCACAATAAATATCATTCTGACGTTATGTCAATTCGCTTGAGTGTGGCAGTAGATTTTGCTGCCACAGTGAGAAATTCGTGTGAATGTGCAGGTAATTACCTGTCTGTTCGTCATCATATTCTAAGTTAATTGCAATAATATATGGCCTTTACGAGACACATTAGAAAGTTTCTTTTTATTTTAGCACGTACGTTTGATTATTTGATGGCAATATGGAGATATAATCACATAGGTATAGCTTTAATTGGTCCCTATTAATTACGAGAATAATAATTCTTCTCAATAATTATGCAAGCATGCGACAGACGAGAAACATCTGCTACTGATTTCAAAAGAATATACATATATATGTATTCGTTTAAATTAATCTTAAAAATAGATAATATATTCATTACTTGCACTTACATGCGATCAATACCCACTGAATTATTGAACTACATTCCATCTTATTGTAATCCATTTATAGTAAGTGCAAATTTTATTTGATTGTTGTGGTTACCATGTACTTTTTAAATTTTATGTCGCTATACCTACCCACCAGTGATTATTTATATGTGAATAGTTTTTCAATTAGAATTCAAGGCTACTTTTGTTTGTAATATTTATTTTTAAATCGGTGACATTTATTGCTTTTGCATGAAAGTATACCAAGTAAAGTATCTAAAATCTATCTCATAATTTTCGTTGGTATTAACGAAGTAGCCACCGTTATTTTTATAACAGACATAACGTTTAGGCTGTAGGTTCTTATCTAATAACTGCTATAAATAGGACAAAGTACCGGTAAATATATATCCAAATAGGAACCTGCAGGAAGTGATAGATAGTTGAGTGTATACAAAGAATATTGAGGTATCTTTTTGATTATTATGTAGTACGTTGTGCCGTTATAGAAGCTACTGAAAAATGTAACAGTATCGTTAGGTTCCGTTTATTAAAATTGTGTGCCTAACTTATAGGGAAAATGTATTTATTATTGGTTAAAACTGCTTTGTTTTATCTCATAAATAAATGTACATGAAAACTGTTACTTAATTTCTTCTTTTGACATTTTTATATACATACATACTTTGAAATATCGAATATCTGTACATACAAAAATATCTAAATTTAATTGGTTCAATTATATGAAAGTTGCATTAAATATTGTACATGAATCATGTTATAATATTTTAAAACATCACTAGAAATATAAATTACGCGAAGTAATATAATGAAGGATCATTCCATATAAAACCAACCAAAAAAATAATTACAATAATAGATATACCGGGTGTTCCACAAAAATTTCCAAATACTGTAATGTCTTTATTTATCATCTGATTTTAAGGATCTATATATGAAACTGTAGGGTTTTGTAAAGACTACAAACAGCAATGCAAATTATCTGTTTGTCAGATATAATTCGCGAGAAACGTAATTCAACTTTTTTTTTTCAAATTGCACTATATATATTTTTTTGATTTTTATAAAAGAACATTTTCTAACGATTCGAATAATGTCATGAAAACATATACTTAAATAAGGAATAATGCAAGAAAAAGTTTTGGCAAATTTTTATATGGCAAAACTAACAGTAGGTCATGAATTGGAGTACGCAATTAAACAATCACAGCGTCCTTTTTAATCATAATTATGAAAAATACAGACAATAAAATAAACAATTTTGTTGTTTAGCTCAGACAAAATAATCAAATGAAAAAATCCAAAACACGATCCTATAAATACTGCTCGAATTGGGCACCATTTTGACCAATGCATAATCTGCACCTCCTTCCTACAGAAACAGCTGCATTTTATATGTTGTTGGGCAGTATTTGTCGAAACGCATTAACTAGTCTATTTCGTAAGTCATCTACGTTTTCGGGTTGTGTTACATAAACAATTTCTCTTATTTCATTCCATAAAAAGAAGTCTAAAGGAGAAAGGTCTGGTGATCGGGCGGGCCATCTAATTGGTCCGTAACTGCCTATCCACCTTCGATCAAACTGTCTATTTAGAAATTGTGTATTTATTAGAGCATTATGTGGAGGAGCTCCATCTTGTTGGAAGTAAATTTGTGCGTATTGAGCAATGGGCAATTCTTCTAGATTGTCCACTATTTCCTTGAGTAATGTATGATATCTTTCTTGATTTAGGTTACCGTCAATAAAATATGGTCCAATTAATCTAGAATCTAAAATCCCACACAAAACATTTAAAGAGAACCTTCTCTGGATATTATTTTCAATAAGAAATCTAGGATTGTCATTGTTCCAATACCTAAATTTTCTAAATTTAGGTATAAATTTTCATCTAAATTTCATCTGTAGTTCGTACTTCTTTTTTTGGCTTTTTGAAAGATTCGTACATCCTCAAATTGGCTTCCAGTCGTGCAAATTTCTTGTGATGTAGTGATTCCCTATCAGGGAAACGTTCCTGATAAATTCTAATAGCGTCACATGGTTTTTTCCCACATTCAAAATAAACTTCAAGCATATCCGTTAAATATTGAAAATTCATATTTTCTATTAATATTAAAATAAATCGAAATTAAACTTATACAAACTTGATGATTGTAATGAACGGTGTTTTTGACAATGCGCTGATCACTCAGACTGACAGTGACAGTAGTTGATTAAAAAAGACGCTGTGATTGTCTAATTGCGTACTTCAATTCATGACCTACTGTTGGTTTTGCATTTTAAAAATTTGCAAAAACTTGTCTTTTTCTTGTCAAAAAAAATATATATAGTGCAATTTGAAAAAAAAGTTGAATTACGTTTCTCGCGAATTATATCTGACAAACAGATAATTTGCATTGCTGTTTGTAGTCTTTACGAAATCCTACAGTTTCATATATAGATCATTAAAATCAGATGATAAATAAAGACATTAGAAATTTTTGTGGAACACCCGGTATAAATAATCCTACCTCGTATATAATCCGAACACCTGGTGGTATAAAATGATAGTTAGAATCCCATAAACTTAACTAGAATTTTAAATGACATATGTATTATTATGTTTTGTTTTTATATAAACACGGGCACTAAAAAAATCGAATTTAACACCACCCTTATGTATTTTTTTAAATTTAAATATAACCCTCTTCTTGTTTTCTCCTTACTCTTTGTTCTTTCTCATCCGTATACTCCTTTCCTTTTCCGTATTTCTCTTTACGTTTTCTTTGCTTACTTTCCTCTTCCATGTTCTCCTTTCTCTTCCGTATTTCCTTTTCTTCTTCTCTCTTTTTTTCCTGAGTTCTCCTTCCCTTGCGTATTCTCTTTCCTCTTATTCCTTTCCTTTTTTTCCTATGCAACTGCTTCGTATAATTATTCTCCAAACTCAATTTTTAAATATGCTTTCTTCAAAAAAACTGTCATCTTTTAGATTTTTTCATACTTGATATTTTTTATACAAAATTTAATACTTCCTTATAAACCATATGTCTAGTCTGACGTTTAAGTGTCAATAAATACCTTTTTTTAATGCTGTAAGGCGACTGTGAGGAAGAAAAGAAGATGCATTTGCAACAATTGATACAAAATGAAAAAGCAGTGGAACAACGGTTGAACAAACCAGAAAGTTTGAAGCAGGAACAATTAGGTGAAGGAACCAACAGATGAACACCCCCAGTAAATAAACACTTTCCTAGTTATTGTTTCATATTAAGATTATGCAAGTGTATAATAGGGTTCTAAGGTATTTGTGTTTAACTATTAAACCGCCATTAGTAAATTGCAGCATCTGAAACTTGTTTCAGCATATGCTGTGTTTAGTGAGTGGTTGGTTTGAAACAAATAATTTATAAAGCGAAGTGGACTCAACTTTTGAAAGAAGTTTTGAAGTGTGTTATTTTGTAAGTAGGAATAAAATATTGTATAAGGGCAATTTAAATATGTTCAAATATAATATTGTTGATTAGAAAAGGCAAATTAACCTAGTAATAATATTACTTTGGGCCATGTTCATATTCTGGTACATAAATTCCCTTAAAACCAATGAATTACTGGAATTTCAACATTCCATTAAAACATGCTAAAATGATCTCTAAAGAAAAATATTCATATAGCTTTTTTTGATTTTATCTGTCACACATAGCTATTATTTCCGGGACCAGTAGTTGAACACGAATTTTTTGCGTGTTCATTTAGTGGGTTACGGACTTGTTCTTATTAAACACTTGAAACTAATGAATGAACATATTTATTTCTTCTTTAAAAAGCTGTAAGCGTACCTATGAATCTAGTATATTATTTCATTGGATATTTACAGATGTAATCATTCTAAAGGGTCAAGCATAAGAAAGTCGTTGTATGAATACCACAATGAACACTAGAAAAATATCTTACAACAGGTTTGATTATAGTGAAGAAGATTTGCGAAGAGCACTTGAATCTATAAAAAAAGTCTTTGAAAGCAGCCAGTAAATACTTTAATATTCGGAAAGGAACTCTGCATAACAAAATTAAAGGCACAGTTTCTTTGCAAAGAAAAATGGGACCTGAAAGTGTCTTAAAAGCTGAAGATGGGAGCCGAATCGAAAAATGAATCTTAGACAAAGCCAAGTTAGGTTTTGCGATGCACCCTGAAGATGTAAAAGATGACGTGCAAGGTATACTAAAAGCTCATAAGCAAGAAAATCCATTCGTAAACAGCAGACCGGGTAAAAGTGGCTGCAATAATTGTTTTTAAAGCGCCATCCGAAGATTTGCAGACGCCAAACGGAAATAATCTCCAAAGCTCGTGCTTCAGTTACGGAAGAAATGCTCAGATCATGTTTTGACGAACTGACACAAAAAACCAAGCAGAAAATGAAAACAAGTAAAATGAAGAAATAGTAAATCAAAAATACGATTAAACTAGAGAGAAAGACAATGCAAATGAAACAGATGTAACAGTGTTGAGAATGGATCAAGAAACTTTAAAACCAAAGGACTGCATTCAAGAACAAACAGAAAGTTTTTGGTCTTTGCACATATCGTGGCCAAGAGAAGAAGAGAAATCAAGCAAGGAAAGAAAAAATCTGGAAAAGTGCCGTTTGGAATAACTTCAAAAAGATGGAGAGAAATACAAGAAGAAAAGTCTAAAGCTAAGAATTGAAAGAAAGCGAGCTACTGAAAAGAAAAGAAGAGAAAAAATCAAATTTCCAATACATCCTGTTACAAAAAAGAAAGGATCAAAAATCGAGAAAAAGAAAAAAATTGTATCAGCTGTCAATCCTACTTCTAACAAGGTGAAAGTTGCAAGTAAAGAGGGCAATAATTCAAATGAAATAGTTAGATATGCAATCGGCGATTACGTAATTGTCTTACACGAAGAAACATATTTGCCCGGAATTATAACAGATATAGAAGGAGGAGAATATGAAGTAAGTGTCTTGAAACAAAAATGCCATGGCACTTGGATATGGCCTAAACCAAAAAATCAAATTTGGTATCACGAAAACGCCATTGTTAAGAAAATTGCAGGGCCCATTCTCGATGATAAAACAAAAAGTTTTACTATATCCTTTTGACATTACAATTCTTTCTTAGGTTAGGTAATTACATAATGAATGTTAGGTTTAGGTTTTTTGATCTAGATATCCTACAAACTTGCCCATAGGATGATTTGTTATTGGCTCTAACTTGACATATTTTATCACAATGAACTCACAGATTGTGCACAAATATGTCAGATACATAGCTGTACCATTTCTGACTAAGTAACGTTCAGATAAAAACAGAACCTTTAGTTTAATTAAATCAGCTGTATCATCATAATTAATTTAAAAAATCTCTAATTTAAGTAAGTAAAATAGTTTTTATTTCTTATTTGGTGAATAATTTTGTTAGCTTTCTCCATTTTATGGGATTGTAAGTTTATAAATTCCTCTTTCCTGTTTCAGTTATGGAATCAACTTTATTTTAGGCATTTGAATTACTCACACGCAATATATTTGCAAACTAAAGGTACTTAACAGCCAGTACCAAACAGCTAATTTCTACGATATCAATTTCGGTTCTGAGCACACAGTCAATTCATGACTAAATTCTAACTCTATTTTTCAATAATCTTGTAATACATCGAAGAGGTATAAAATTCATCAATCTTTGTTGCAAAAAAGTGGTTTGAAGTTTCATGGTCTTCTTGTGTTGTATACAGGAAGTTAATAACTAGAATATTTTCCAATCATACGGCTGGTAAAAAATCATTGTCTGATCATTGCCGATCATTCACAAGCTAGGTCTGACGATGAGGCACTTAACCGTCTCTACTACCCCAATTCAAGTATTTTGGGAAATTCAATGCGGTGATGTTATCTTTGTTTTTATATTAGAATGATTCCCTATATACGGAGGAGTGAACGTCTTATGCCTGTGATGAAAAGGTCGTCCTTATAAAGCCAATAATTATGTGTTGAAACAGGTGCACAGCTACTCTATTGTGAGACATACAATTACTCATGAGTTTAAGCTACTCTAATCCAACATTGTCAAAGCCATAGCCACTTTAAAAGTCACGAAGATACATTACAGTATCTTCAATATAGTAAAAATTAAAAAAAAAAACTCATATTTTTCTATTTACATTCATAGAAAGAATACATCGTCATAATTTCATCAAATTTAAAAATGGTCAGATAGAATCGGCGGTTTGGTTTGATGAATGATTCTCGAGCCTTTTTTTGTGTCGTGAATCAGCAAAGTTCAAAGACACGCCTATCTGAGTATAAGTAGTAGAATTAGTAGGTATATATAAGGCCAATGTCAGCCATGGAAAATAAATATTAGGAAACAGACCTTCAACGTGAACAAGGTGATGTTCCGAGAGTCTCAAGATACCACAACAAGTCTACATACAAGTCTATCAGGCATAAACTTATATTTATAAATCCATTTTTCGACGTTTTTAATGAACATTTTGATTAACGTTTTTTTTGCCCACAAAAGCAGTAAGAAATTTCAGGTAACTACTTGCTGCCAGCAATTATAACAAACGGTGAAATTGTTTAAAAATTTTACAAATCCGTAAACTTAGAGAAGATATGATATAGGTGTTATCAACATAAAAACAAGCAACTAAATACAATATAGGTGCTACCCGGTAGAACTGATGGAAATCAAATTGAATATAAGCTAGTTTTGGGGAAAAACACCTGAATTATGTGTGTTGTAAAAGGTCGAAATAAAAATATTAATCAACTCCGTTTCAACTGAATATAACGAAGGAAAGGAAGAGCATCGAAAATAAAACGTGGAAGATGCAAGAAAGAAATATTAGGAAAATAGTAATGGTAGAGTGGAAAGACTGATACAAACACATAATGATCAAATACAAAAACTAGTAATACTAGAATAAAAAGAATCATCGTTACAAATAAAAAAAAGATGATTTGCGTTAATACAGAAAAGTAAAGCAAGAAACTGTAAAACTCTATTCAAAAAATTAAACAAATTGGTCAGGCAAATGGAGCTTAGATAAGTACTAACACTGACTGTTCGTTTTGATACACAGTAAATGAGTACATAGTTTTGTAAACCTTGTAATTTCTGATAACTTTATTTGAAAATTCTGAAAATAACTCTCAAACGTTGAGTTATCGATCAAACTAAGCAATGTTTAAGAAAACACTAAAAGATTTAAAAAATAGAAAATAAATATAAAAAAGGTGATGAAAAAAAAGGATAACAACGTGGTCAATTTTAGGACTGCTATTGATAATTTAAGTAGAATTTATAATTTTTCCTGGTCGTTCAATAGTATTATTAAAACTTTTTTGTTGATAGGAATGGCTATATGACTTAATATTATTTGACACATACAAAATGTTAATTTGTTTCACTGGTGCAATAATTATTATGATCGACAATAAATTTATTTGTAGTTGATACTTGTTTTATTGATCTGCAACCAGAAATGTATCAGGTATTGAAAAACTTGTTCAAAACAATTTAAACAATAAACAATTTAATAAACGACATCCTTCGACAATATTGCCAATAAAATGACTTCAAGTTTTTAGAGTGTGGAAATCTTTAATCAATAATATTAATTAAATATTTGAAATAGTTCTATAAACGCAATAAAATTCAATAGTTGTGCTACAAAACTACATCGTTAGACTAAATTTAATAAAATCAATTAAACTTACAGTTAGTATTATATCGTAATGCCTCATCTTGTCGTGTTAAAAATTGTTACGTATTGTTAATAACAATTTTAATTTAATTTCAACACCACTAACACAAGATCTAGACCACTACCATAAGCGAACACTCACGCGATTCGCGGAATTCAATCAATTTCGCGCACAAGAACAGAACAGGAATTTCGACTAAAATCGCATTCAGCACCGAACACTGCATCTACCATTGGTGCAAGAAGTAAAGCGATAATTATAGTCCTCCTCATCGCATGTACAAAAAAACACGTTTACACACATGCATACGAACGCGAAAAAAATGATCCGCAATGCAAACCAGAATCCACAGGAGCGGACCAAGTCACCCGCGCCAAACTCCACGAAAAACACCTGAAGTTCGCACCGCGAGACATTGACCACCGTTAGCGGTACGGAGTCCTAGCATCGAATGAAAGTTCAGAGGTAGATGTAAAAATTACTTAATTTACATATGCGCCGATGGTAAAACGCCTGACCTTGACTTATGTTAATCAAATTAGCCGATGTTGTTGTGTAAACGTAAGAGATACTGTGAGTTTTTTCATCTCCTTCTCCTAAGCATCTTCCTTTAGGTGTATACAGTTTTAGTCAGATATTTTAGTCTAGCAGGCGGGGAGCTAATAAAAATGTGAAACTAAAAATAAGTTTATCAAATTTGTTTCCGAATATTAAGCAACCATCTCGATATTTAGTGGAACTTTTGACATGGAACGAATAATCTGATACTATTGTATTAATACATTTTTCATGTTTAATATATTAAGGGTTAAGGGTAAGAGATATGCAATTAAAGTTATCATAATTCAAGATAGTCAAGAAACAAATGGTTAACGGTTTAAATTAAAAGATCAATTTTTAGCAAAGGTGACATGATTTGGCAAAAATGACAGATAGGTATTGCGTTTACAATGTATACAATATATGTTCAGCAACTTGTGCCCAAATATGAAATTTAAATTAATGAAAACAGTACGATACTTATTATATATATACAGGTGCCCAGATTTCGTAGGGACAACATGGGTAACTTTTTCATTTGATGACATAATGAAGATGATAAATGAGCAAAAACGTGTAGATTCAAAAGCTCATTAAGAATCCATTTTCAAATTTTATTTGTCATGCTTGATTTGTTTAATATTAAAGAAAAACTGAAATCTTCTAATTTCTTTTATTTGCCGTGACTTGTTTGCTACTTGAAATATTAAGATGCGGTTTGAAGCAATTCAAATTGTAATCTAAATACTTTTATTGACGCCTAATATAACAAGTTTCTTTTGCGCAAATTTTTAGTAATCTCACCTAACCTCAAAATTTTAAATTGGAACCATGCAATTTTTGTGGCTCTTTTAAAAGGATATGTTTTTCTGAATACAATCATGTATCGCAAATCGGAAATTTTGTCAAAATTTGTAAAATTAAGCTTATTCAGATTACGGGTAGACATCACAACTTTTTGACACTTCTGACAGATTCGTATAATGACAACCGGGTTGTTTTTCACAAATAACGCGATAAACAAAAAGTTGTGATGTCTCTCCGTAATCAGGATAAGCTAAATTTTAGGAATTTTGAAAAATTTCCATATCATGCGATACATGATTGTATTAAAGTAATTGACATAACTGACATTCCTGTCATATAAAAAGTTGACAATAGATACTAAAAATTGATACATTTAATTTCAACTCCCACCACCCTCTCCCATCAATAGGCTTTCGTAGTTCCAGTTGTTAGCCTGTATAATCGTCTATATTAATCACATGATGTCAATTTATTTATAGTTTCAAATACTAGATACTGCCATAAATTGGATAGGTTATCATTTTTTTGATATTTTATTCTATAGCTAATAAAAAATTAAGTTATTTAACTGGCCAATATCTAATACCATATTGCCGCAATTTAATTGTAGGAAAATAATTTTGACTATACCATACAATCAGTGTTAGGTCGTCTAAAGAGGAAGAAGGCAAACAAGTTTTCCAAACTTAAAATTGAGAAAAAATTTTTTTAAGATTTAAGATAATTTGTAAAAAGCGACGACCAAATTCTAGTTTGCACACAAACAGCCCAGTTAACAGACTTTGGAATTTGTATAGCTCTTAGGACTATCATAAAAATGGATGATAAACTTCTCATAGATTATTTTCAGTCATTGACTAATATTTTATTACATCTTATAACTAATTCTCCTCCTAATCCTTTTCTATTTTAGCGAAAAAAACTGCTCTTTCTCTTCTACCGTTCGTTCCTCTCTCTTTCCTTCCTACCTGTCCTCCTAGTATATTATAAAATATGACGTTTTCAATTGTTTCTCTTTACCAATTTTTGTTTGCTATATTTTTCAGCAAGTTGGATTGTTCTCATTCGTCTCTTTCGGGAGTATTACCAAAAATGTGAAATTTTCCTTTCTTTCTACTTCTATTGTTAGAAAATTAATCTCATTGTTTACGATGTAATTTGTTGGTTTCTCGAGTCTAGAGATTTTTCGAAATCTGTTACGGCTAGTAGAATGGTAAATAGTAAAAAACTGATGAACTGTTGTATCTTATTGTTATTGTGGGGATGAAATTTTAATATTACTATGTCCGGTTTTATACACTTAATTATGACGGGCATAAATACATAGCGCTCAGCATTATCTTCTCTCTAGAATTAAAAGAACTGGATCTTCAATAGTAATTGCTTCGGTAGTAGCTTGATAAAATGGTCCACAAACATTAAAAAAGTTACCCCATTGGATGTTGATATCCTTCTTTCATGGAGGTTCAAGATTCTAGCTATGGCTTTGTAATTGTCAATGAATTTGGATGGATTTGCTTTGTTAAATCCTGTAGCTCATTCAAGACTGGTAGCTTCACATTTACACAAGGAAAAATCATTTTTGTACTTAGTTCTAAAACCTTGCTGTCATGATTGTTTAGTTATAGTTTGATATTTTTTCGTATTAGTTTGTGTATATTGAAAAGCTAGTATACGTACTTTATAGAGTGTTAGTCCGGCAAATAATAGTGCTGATTGTTTAATATACAACACAAGTCCAGACTCACGAAATTTTCTAACAAGTTTTATTAACGTATGCCGATATAGTTTCAAGATTCCAAAGATTTCCAAAATATTTTTTCCACGATGTCCTTGTACATTTTGAAAATTGTTATGGTCAACAGGAGGGCTTTAAATTTCCTTTGCAATATGTAGAATTTTCATAAATAAAGAAAAGTACTTATAATTCATGCTTCTTTGCTTCTTAATATAAAAAATTAAATTAATTTCTGGACTTTGCTTAAATGACTAAGAGGAAAATAATGCTTTGAAACATAAATGAACAATAAAGTCTTTAATCTTTAAGTCAATTTTATTTATATTCATGATCGAATGCCCAAAAGTTAACAGATAAAAAGTTAAATTAAAAATGCTCAGCACATTTAATTATTGCATTAGTACAGCATGCTGTTATGCTTAATCCTGTTCGAGGTGAAAGGTACAGCAGATGCTAGTAGCTACGAGGTTAATGTTTCTGCCCAGATCACCTAAAAATTAAGTAAATAACAACTGACATGCAATTATAAAAATAAACTTAAGGTACTTTTTTCATTTCTCAATCACAAAAGCTTTTATTAGCGTGCTCAAAACTGATTTGACTGAACGAGATTTAGATGGAGCCATTTATTCTAAAGTATGTTTAGTTGAATCCAATTTGCATATCATTTATTTCAATTTGGCTTAGCGTACAACCGTGGGTAAGGTAAAGCACCTTTCCCTAAACTTTGTCAATCAATGGAAATGCATTCAAAACAGTTTGAAAACAGTATTATGCAATTATTTGGCGATGAGGGGGGAAGGAGGCGGGCGGTATCTGACGCTCTAGTTCGCAAAATACAAAGAAGAAATATATCCAGATAAGACGCAAAAGATTTAAAAATATACTTCAGTTTCCTTCAGTATATCCTCTAACATTTGGAGCAGATCAATAGTGCAAATTTGAAATAATCTTGAGATGGACATAGTTTAATATGACGCTCACAATATTTTTGTAAATTTTAATTCCAAATTAAATTACAACAAATACAAAGGTCTAAAAGGTTAAAAATATCAGAATGAAATTCATAGAAAATATAGTTAACGCTCAATATACCTGACTAAAACTGTATACCGTGAGAATCACTGCAACTTCTTTAATATATTCTCTTCTTCTAATCTACACTCCATTAAACATTTTAAGATATAATTCGTATATACATAGCAATCTCTTACGCATATATTTTTGAATATCCATGTGAATCGAATCTCAGACTCACTTTAAAACCAATTATCACTTATGTTAGTTAACGAAATAGACTTTGCGAGCGCGTACAGTTACATTCGCCAGGAATTACACCTTTGGAATTCCTGTTCTATACCGGAGTTGATGTCACCGCGTACCGGCGTTAAATGAAACTAGACGGCTGTACGTTTCTGTGGACGAGTTTTGTTGTGTTTTATGTGGATATGCAAATTTTCGAGTTGTTTTTCAAGTGGATGCAGACGGAAAATTTAGTTTTGTATGCGCGTAGCGCGTGCATGGTTAGTCAATTTTATGCATTTAATACGGATTGGGCGTTGAATACGAATGGTTAATTTAAACATTTTATTGTGCGCGTACGGACGTATGTCCGTAAATGTGGGAGAGAATTGAAAAATTGTCTTCATTTATACTAAATTATGTACATACATACAAATGTGTGTAGGGTGTTTATTTAAGAACACTTTAAAATGAAAGGGGATAAGTAATCACTTCCAGAAAAGTCACGAAAACCTACAGAAAGAAGTTTTTTGTAATAGAAAAAACCTGGCTTTTTGTCTACGTCGTTGACAATCTATACTTTCCCTGAGATTGGTTTTTAGCAATATTACCTCGACATGGTGATATAACATTCCCGTCTTCTTATTTTATAACTTGATGCAATGATGCTTTTCCATATTTGCAGGTTTATAACTTATTAACTTTTTACAACCTTCTTCCAACCATAAAGGAACAGTAATAAACTCTCTATGATGAAAGTGATGACACCAGACTGCGTTACTAGGGAACCTGTCTCTATTAATTCTAAATATCTCTCTAATAATTTTAAATTACATCTGCATTTGATGTTCATACCAGCAAGTGTACCTGTGAGGTGTATGTGTTTACACACACTTAGAAATTGTTATGTCTGCTTATATTGCTATCATAGCATAAATCAGCTTGTAATGATAAAAATAAAGCTTATGAGGGTCGTAAGTTGTATACCGTTGCATCCTGTAAAAAATTGTATTAAACTTAATTGAAATAAGGGCACGAGAACGTCGAAAATGTTGAGATTTTGACATGATAGTGAAATGGCGGGTGATCCAAGAATTACCTTGTCAAATTCCATATTACACAGCCAATTAATGGATGATATGAGCAATTATTTGAGAATGGTGGCTAATGTTTCGAATTTATTGGTATATGAGATAATGTTGAAAGAGAAATAATAATAAATTAGCGACTATTTAAATTATTACTAAAATTTGTTTTGTTTTTCAATTAGACTTGACATAATATTGGCATTAATAACACCAGTTCAAATTTTCTTTAAGTCGCTTTTGCTAAAACCAATCTCCGCGACTTTTTTTTCTGCAAACTCAAAATATAAATAAATGGGTAGTTAAGGAGACCCCGTTTCACCGAATGTCTTTATTATTTCTTCACCCATTAAACATAATATGTATGTTTTCAGGGATTTCAAGGAACCTGTGGGAGAAAAAAAACTGAGGTACGGTTCCAGAGATCTTTTTTCTTCATTTCTCAAATTAAAAGACTTAGGGTTGGTTTATCAATGTCAGGATAACTAAATTAACTTGCAGATAAAATTTTATTCATAAGATAATTACAATGAAACGTTTATTGAGTGTTAAATAGAAGTTATCTGCAAGATAAAGCATTGTGGTTAGGTACTAAATTTTATCTGCCAGTTAGCAATATCTGTCAGTTACATACCTAACACTTTTATCCTCGCATTGATAAACCCACCCTTAATTAATTATTGTTTATCGAATGGATAAAATAACTGAAAGACTATTTATGTAGAATCAATTATATATAAAACGCAAATTTTTTCTTTTTTCATGCCTACTATATGTGAAATTCCATAAATATTGAATTAACAATTTTTCAAATATCTCTTTTCAGTTCTCTTTTAATTTTTTAAAAATATATAGGGTGTTCCATATAAAAAAATCCAAGTTGTGGTTATATCGGAAAGATGAAAAAATAATAGTTGAGCGTCGGTTTTCACGACTGTCGTTTATTGTGTTAAGGTCTTCTGGATGTTGTCGCGTAAATAAGTTTACACTTGACATTTACAAACCTTCTGAAGAAAGTGACAGCATGATTAGCAAAACGTCAAGTGTAAACTTATCTACGCGACAACATCCGGAAAACTTCGAATCTAACTCAAAACAGTGCCCGAAGGATGTCCAAACCGTTTTCCGATAGCACGTAAGAAAGGCGAGATATAGGGATAGACGAGTTTTGCCACAAATCGCAAAATACCTTGTAGAAGGAAAAGCTCTCTAAAACTCTATTTCATTTTTTTTGTATCTGCCGCAGGTTCCCTGAAGGCCTTGAAAACATACGAAAAAGGGTTACCCTGTTCATTGGCATAATTTCGTTAAATATGTGAATTGCATGCTTATACAAGATATCTCTACTACTACAATTTTTAAGATAAATTCTTTGTTGAAGAGTTAACATTGTTACAATGATTTTGATATAATTATTGTTGAATAATGACGTAGCTTACATGATTGATGTAGTTTTGAATTTAATGCTGAACTTCATGTGGTCTCACAGAAAATTTACTATAAAATGATGCAAACCTGAAGACAAAATATAACCAGAAATTGTTTTAATTTTTTAGACATTTTTTTATACACAATAATAAAATCAAAATTAATGTTTTTCGCTCTTGTGAACTCAAACCAACTGAACAAACCAATAGGCATGTGTATACAGGGTGCTCCTAAATATCATGTACATAAGGAAGGGGGTAATTATTTGGTTTATTTTGTGCCTAAAATTTCATATAAACATAGGTCTGCAAACGGTTCGTTACCAATCTGCAGGGTGTTAAAATTTCAAGATTTTTCCACTTTTTACTGTATAGCTCCTACAGTTTTTGAGATATTTTGCTCAAATTTGGTAGGTAGGTTACGCTATATATCACTAGCCATGCCAAATGATGATGTACATCTACACGTTAATAATTTTTTCGGGGTCACGCCCTCTTTTCTCACCCTAAACTTTTTTTGTGATGCGCCACTGCTAGATTCTAAAATACCCAATAAATTTTCTGTCTTGTTTAGAAACTTTTTGATCTCTTGTATTTTTTTTATCTCTGACCGTTATCGAGAAAAAAAAATAGAAAACAATTTTCTGTAATTCGCCAGAGAAAATTAAATTTCTTAAAATGGTCTAGCAGGCTCTGGCTTTATTCAGATAATCACTTGAGTTTATTAATTTTAAGAGTTAAGGCGCTACTACCTGTTAAAAAATAGGATGACCCGGTTTTCGTAGAATGGTTTTATTGCAATACAAAGTAACATAACTAATAACAATAAAAACCCTAATTAATAACAATGACAAGGAAATTATGCTACAACAATTGTTGAAAGTGTCCTTCTCCAACCCTTATACAGGCGTCCGCTCTTCTTCTCATTAATGCTCGCACTCTCTCAAATACTCCTGGAGTATTTCTTATCGTTTCAAATCCATCGATTATTCGATTTCGTAAGTCATCAGTCAACAGTATTCACAGGTGTTGTATACACTAGAGATTTGAGATGTCCCCACAGGAAAAAATCTGTACTATTTAAGTCAGGGGACCTAGGGGGCCAAGGCTGAGGTCGCGCTATCCACCTATTCTCATATACTTCATTTAAATACTCCCGAGACAAAATAGAAAAATGTGATGGAGTGCCATCGTGCATATACCACATTTTATTTCTAAGTAAAAGGCGGAAAGTCTTCAAGTATTAAAGGCAATTCATTCTGCAAAAACAGCCTGTTTGACTGACCAGTAAGTCTATTAGGCAAAAAACAAGGACCAATCAAATTATCTCCAATTATACCACCCCATATATTTAATGAGAACTGTTCTTGAAAATGCGTTTGTACAATTTCATGTGGATTTTCATATGCCCACGTGTGGTTGTTGTGGAAATTCATAATTGAAGTCCTTGAAAAATTCGCTTCATCGGTAAAAAGGATTTTACAATTAAAAATGCGGTCTGCTGCTAGCTTATTAAGGTACCATTGGCAGAAATCAATCCTTAAAGGGAAGTCTCGGGGAAGAAGAGCCTGCACTCTCTGAATGTGGTAAGGATATAGCAGGGAAACACGTAGAATACGCCAAACAACTTGATGACAAATATTTAAATGTTCACTGATTTTTCTGGTGCTGGTGCGAGGATGTCTGTCTATTTCATTCAGAACAGCCTCTTCGATCTGTGGTGTTCTAACAGTACGTGGTTTAAAAAGTTCCAGTTTCTCCAAGACGCCTATGAATATTTGAAAATATTCGATAATCGGGTATCATTCTATTGGGATAGCGCTCTATGTACAGACGCCTGGCTTCTCTTGCATTTCCATTCGCAAGGTCGTAGATAAAATGCATGTCAGCCATTTCAGAATTAGTGAAATTTGGCATATTTACAAAATTATAACGAGTATTTAAAACACTTTTACACCTTACAGTTTGCAATTTGAAACTTTACTTATACAGACACAAGTTACGATTTCTAATGTCAGTTGTCAAATTAATAAACTCAAGTGATTATCTGAATAAAGCCAGAGCCTGCTAGACCATTTAAAAAAATTTTCTCTGGCGAATTACAGAAAATTGTTTTCTATTTTTTTTCTCGATAACGGTCAGAGAGAGTAAGAAAAAAATACAAGAGATCAAAAAGTTTCTAAACAACACAGAAAATTTATTGCGTATTTTAGAATCTAGCAGTGGCGCATCGCAAAAAAGTTTAGGGTGAGAAAAGAGGGCATGACCCCCGAAAAATTATTACCCTGTAGATCATGCATCATCAACTGTAGGAGCTATACAGTAAAAAGTGAAAAAATCTTCAAATTTCAACAACCTGCAGATTGGTAACGAAGCGTTTGCAGACCTACGTTTATATGAAATTTTAGGCACAAAATAAGCCAAATAATTATCCCTTTCCTTATGTACATGATATTTAGGAACACCCTGTATAATGTCACACAATTAAACCACTTCTAAAAAACGATTATAGTTATCTAAACAACTGTTTGGAGACTTTGAACATACTTGTATACATTTTATAATAAATTACTTTTAAACAACTGTGAAACGTTTAAATTCCTTTTAAAAAAATATCTAATTTATTATATATGTATGTATATGTAAAACAATATAGCATTAGCGAATGATTTCTGATATTGAATTGTAAGCTATCGATTTTTCTGACAACAAAGTTTATCACTGTTTAATATGTATACTAAACGTTCTACTGGACATATGAATTATAATAGATATTTTCTTATTAAAGACAGTGTCAGTTTGTCATTGATTGTCTGTGATTGGAGAAATGTAGCTGCGATTTACGGCATATGTACATCGGTTGCCCTTGATAGCGGGATGTAATAAATTGTGTACCATGTCTATAGAGACGTGACACATTAGGTATATAATTCAGGACATAGCAGATATAAAGTAGTTAATTTTTAGAAAACATTGATTTTACTCTTATTTTCTGTAAGATAGAAGATTACAAGTAGTTTTTTTTTTGGAATAGTACCGTATAAGCATTGTCGAAATAATAAATACCTTTTGCTACGAATTGTAATATTAAATCAATATCAGCTTGAGAGTTTCTGCATAATACATAGACATTCTTTGATTGTGACTAAACTATGATTAATTCTTAAGCTATGAGCTCATAAGAAGGTATTCAAACGTCTAACGTGGCATATTAATGAATTCAGAAATTATCCCGCATTTAACAGATCCATTTTCTTTGCTGAGCGTGGTAAATATCGTAGACGAATATATTAACGGCGACTTCTGAAATAATTGCCTTCGCTCAGGGCACCTTTCAATATATCATGTCCCCAGATGAAGCAGGTCCTCCGGTATGTCGATGACTTGTACAATGCAAGGTTGTGTCGTTCACGTCGTAAGAGCACTCCTCGCTATTGCAAAGCTGTCAGTGAAATAAAATTGCAGTTATATATACTGTAAGTGCTGCTTAAGAATTGTCAGGTTCTTATAATAAATATTTGTTTAAACATATTAGAAAAAATATTTTTTGGGTCTTGCTTTTATTCAAAAGTGGCACATCTCTTTTATGCTCAGCTTTGAAGTTTTAAAAGAAACTTTCATTTGCGAATATAAATAATAAAATGTTTATATTTTGTACTTTCTTTTCTCTTTGCCTAAAAACCTGAATTATATGAGAATATATTCTGTAGTTATATGTATGTTGCAAATATTATTTTTGCATATTTTTTCACTAGCTATATAACACTTCTAATAGTAGTAAAAGCACTTCCTTATTTACATATTACATCTCATTAAGCAAATCCTATATATGGATTCACAAGTGCATAGAACCAGAGAAACTTATACCTACCAGCATTGTTGTTAGTGGCATTCCATTGCTTGTTTAAAAGGATGTCAATCCGTTAGGTGTCTTATCACAACCAGTATTATACTAGTATAAATAAAAAAAAGAGATGTGGGTAGGCGGATTAAAGCAAAAAAATATGCAAATATATAAATTTCAATTTATCTGCGATTGTCATTAATTTTGATCGAACTACGAATAAAAAACTAAGGAATAAAAAACTTAAAACATATGGAGGTGATAGAAATTAACAGATTTATATTAAAGAGCTGTAAAAACCGTTGTAAATTTCTAAATATATATACATGTTGATTGGATATGTTTGGATAATATGTAAATAGTAAGCCTACGATTCTTGACCTAGATAAATTAAAATAAATTGATTATGTTACGTACCTTCCATATCTGTACAGCCTTGTATAAAAATAATGGAAATGTGATGTTTTTAAGAGAATATAGTATGTTTTATATTACTTATAACTACCACCGCTAAATATTTTAGCGGTGGTAACAGTTCAATATTACTTTTCATATAAATTGTTTTTTATACTGCTGTATATTTTTTTTTAGGAAACTACATTGTTTATGCATGAAAAAATAATATTCTTCGAGTCATTCTTAAGTATTTCCTCTGTAATGGGTGGTTTCCTTGTTCACGCGTGAGGTCTTCGCGTGTAATATTTTCCTTTCACATGGTAGATAGAATTATAGAAAGATAAATTAAGCTTTTAAGTTTGTGAATAGTCGTATATCACATGGTTACATTCCGTAAATTTAAATATAGATTTTCGATCATGATCTTGAAAGAATTAAGTTTTGATGGTAAATTATTCAGCCAATTCTTCCTCTTTTTTTCGGTGACAAAAAGAGGTAAAATAATCAAAAGCATGTTTTTAATTACTATAACTTTTCGCTCAGGTACTCTGGGCGTTACCATTATCTTCATAGGATATTTTAGGAATTTTTTGAAATTAGGTTTGAACAAAATACTTCGTAAAACTTCCATTGAAGGGAACAAGAAATCGTTGTGGTTTTTTGGTGCGTTTTATTTCGCTTTTCAGAGTCTTTTCAGAGAAAAGGAAGCGATTCATCGATACAAACTAACGACGATTTTTTTAACATTTTTGCTTTTGATAATTAAATAACTAGATAAAACGTCGTAAAATCCTTGAAATTGTACTTCAACGACCAGTCCAAAGACGTAGTTTTTTTTATATAAAAAATCGGGGGTTACTTTAAAGTTGGGTAAATTTTAAGCAAAACTCGACGTGCATCAGAAAAGTTTTGGTCCACTTATATTAAATTTATTTAAATTAAAGTCACCACAATATACGTTTGCAAAGATAAAGCACCAAACGTTTCCATCACTTGCTGTGGGTTTAAGATATCTGAAACGCTCTGCAGTACTATCTTGTTGTGTATTACGAGTTAAAACTGGTTAGTTAATTATTTTGATTGAGTAAGAAAAGTAAAAATAAAACTTACTTAATATTTTATTAGGCCACCATTTGCTCCACTATATTAACGAATATATTCAACACACACATTTTTTACGAGATACACAGGGTGATTCTTTTTTTTTAGTTTCTTAGATATCCGTAAAATTTAGTTTTAAATCAAGAATATACAAAACATTTTAAAATAACTTCACAGTAAGTGTTTGAAGTTATTTTCTATACACAATTGGGATCGCCGAATTCACGATCTTCAACTAGCGCGACCTAAACCAAGGTGTTAGCGGATTGTCTCGGCAGCAGCACGTATCCAATTTCGCCATTCTTGCTCAGTATTAACTTCAGTAGCGTACACTATGCATTTTCAGTAGTCCCAAAAACAAAAATCCAGAGGTATGAGGTCGAGCGTTGAGGTGGCCAGGCTATTGGCCACATCGACCGCATCTTCCAGGAAACATATTTTAGATGTCCATCTTGGAGAAACCACATAGCTTGTCTAACATTAAGATCTTCGTAAATTTTCGGTACATTATCGCGCAAAAATTGTAAATAACAAGCACCAATTAATGGATTCTCAAGAATGAAAGGGCCAATAAGTAGTCCGTTCACAATTCAAGTCCACAGATTCACAGAAAGTAATTGTTGAGAATGTGTTCGGTGAGGAACATGGAGATTCTCCACGACCCAAGAATGCGTCTTGTGAAAATCGCCTCATCCGTAAGGAAAATGTTATTGGTACAGTTTGGAGCTGATGTGGCAACCACTCACAAAATTCTCGAGGGTAATGATCCATTGGTAGTAGGGCTTGTACATGTTGCACATAATATGAATGGAGTTGGTTGTGTCTCAATATTTGGCAAATTGCGGATTGTGATACCCCTTGTTGTTCTGCAAGTACCCTAGTGCTTGTACTCTTCCACGACATTCAAAACCTCCTCCTCGATATTGACAGTGTGTACAGATCTAACTGTTCTTCCATACTGTGCAGGTCTCGGGTATCCCTACCATGTTGCACCACGCGTATAAAGGATATCTATCTGGAAATCTTTCGGCATAGAGAAAAGCCACAAGCACAGAATTTTGCCTACCATGCTACCATGTCCATAAATTCTTCATTAGAAAAATTGTGCACCATAATTTTTATAAACTGTAAATATGATACACAATTTAAATGTCACGACACAAGCGCACTTGAACAACAAGTGTCAAAATTGCAATTGTTTATTGCCATCGTAATTTCACGGATATCTAGGAAACTAAAGAAACTTTTATTGCAATGTTTTCACCTATTGGTCATTATTTATCGTGAGGAATAATACTTCTTTATGCGTATAGGTTGAGAATCACCCTGCATATCAGCACTTGCATTATATACACAACTAGTTAATAAGTTAATAATTAATATCTAACCTCTAATAAGTTTAAACTTACCCTACAAAATAGTGGAAGTTACTGCTGGTAACTCAAGAATCTGAAAAAGAAGAAACGGTGTTAAGTTGTTATCAAGATCAGTGAAGTTGCAAGATATAGGTATGAAATATTGCCATTATTATAAAATAATACTGGAGATCAAAGATGTTTTAGAAATAAAAATTCGAATAAAGTAATGTTCTCTATTTAAGAAACTGTAAGGTATCTGAGTATATAATATTTCATTTTTTGACGGTTTAAGCGATGATATACGAACTAACACTTTTATACATCCTCTAGTTTTAAAGATGATTTATTACGTCGTCGATATGCACTTGTTTTCTTGCAAGCATCTTTGCACGAATAAATAATTTACCTAGGGCAGTTCTCATCCGCACATCTGCATGTAAGAGCATAAATAATATTATGTTACATTTCGTGTGATACTCATGTACACACAGAGCTTAACAGCTCCAAATGCAAACCAAATGGCTCAGCTCATAAATAATTTAGTTCTCCGTTTTGCATATACACAATGAACAAAACGAAATAACTTGGTATCTATGTTGACGATCTAGGTGCCTCGGCTTTATATATTATTATCATTCATAATAGTGCGGTGTTGGTAATATTTTATGTCCGTAGGTTGGCAACCTTGGTGATACACCTAAGGTCGTTGTTATTCTGTTTTAGTGCTGCAACGCCAACGTAGACCTCTTCTGCTCCAGGTATGGTTATAATGGGTTAGATGCGTTCGGATTAGAATCCTATATTCTCACGACCTATCTCAAAGTAATACGCAAGAATATTTGAATATATTATAGTACACGATATGGAAATTACAAATTTTCTAACATTGCCGTAATTCCGTGTTTCAGTGAACCTACATACTCTGCATGATTTCTAACTACTCCCAGCTTGATACAAGAAAGTTTACTTTTCGCTTTACATTAAGCATCTCTTGATCCAAGCTTTATTTACACATAACATAAAAAAATCCTCTTAAGTATAGGCAACAGTTACCGCAACAATAACTCTAACAAAGAAGATCCACAATATATGAAATTTTTATGTAAATTATAACAAAATATTTCATAACACTATACTATTGTGGAGAAATTAACGAATCTTGTAGATTCACACGCAGGAGACGGCTTTCGAATAAATTTACGAAATGTTTACCGGTCAGTGATCTAATAGCGTAATTATAAAATCAAACGTTGATTTTACAGAACTATTGTTCAACTTAAATTTATCGCCACTGATAGGATTGTCAATTTAATAAAGACAGTAATCAACAAAGGGCTAACATCGAATATTATATAATGTAACGTTTGCTTACGTACTTTAATATTTGGTAAAACGTGCGAGCTGAAACCTCTGATGGTACATTGGTTGTATACGAGAATTATAGTACCTTCTGCAATTTAGGCATTACTGGTCTGGTGGTACAAAGCTAGTTTGGACTATGCGACTTAGCAAGGTCCAGAGGATTGCCTGTTTAGAGCCCTGTCCTCAACGCCGATTTCAGCTTGGGCTTCCTCCTCTGCAGTTCGTGTAGTGGTCAGAAGCAGCCCTATAGAGTAAAATGTAGTGGGTGCAGGGATATTTTTCGATAAAACGGGAGATCATACTAGACCATATTAGAGAGATTAGAAAGATTCACAAACCAGTGGGAAAATCTTTGCCTCGATTTGCGAACTGGGAATTTTGCTGGAGATGCCTACATTGTATTCCCCACTGAAACTGAAGAGTAGTTGGAGATGTTGGCATGGTCTCCCGATTTACCGAAAAAATCCCTGCGCGAAAAATCTCTGCACGCCGTATGGCACGGGAATTGGAATTTGAAGAGATGGAGCAAGTCAAAATCATTGCCATCCAGGTCTACGCAGAGAGCATTTTAAACTGCCGGAAGGTAAAGGGATCGGTAGAAATTTTATCTGACAGCCAGGCCGCCTTTAGACCACTATAAGCTGTCAGGTTTGATTCTGCGGTGGTACTTGGTTGCCATAGGAAGCTCGAAAAACTGGCGGAACACCACAGCAATGCGCTGAGATGGGTGCCAAGCCACTCTCTAATCAGAAGCAATGAAATAACTGACAAGTTAGCAAGAGGTTCCAGCGAATGACTATTCAAAATATGCGAATTTTGCAGCCGGAAATCTACATTTACATATTAGGTAAGTGGGTTATTTTAAAATGATTTTAATTTATCTGACGAAGATAAATATTTTCATCCCATGTTTTGGATAAATTGAATTCGTTTAAATTATGAAAAAATGGTAAAATTGGCATGTAATTTACAACTGACTGTACTACATAAATATCTCAACCTTTCCAAGACGGTTGCGTTAAGCATTTTATAGTTGTTTGACATATCTGTTTCTATATAGTCGTCGACATTGTAATATCGCTATATCCAAAACTGCTCCAAATTATTACAATTGCCGAATTTATTTTCCATAATTTAATTAAGATATGTTAGTGATGATAGCCATTCCACAAATCGTGCAACTTTGATTTTCAGAGTCAGAAGTGGGAAGAGAAAGAAAGTGGAAGAAAGAAGGAGTACAAAGAAAAGCGCAATAAAAAATGAGGAACAACTGCAGAAGTAACAGAAAGAAGAAAAGTACAAGAAACATAATTTGAAGAGAGAACAAAACATATGAGAAAGATGAAGAAATAAGAAAAAAAATTTATAGAAGAGAAAAGTGAAGCAATAACGAAACAAGAAAAGAAAAAGAAAAGAAGATTAGCAACAGAAGAGTATAATAAAGGGAAAAAAGCGAAGCGAAGAAATAAGAAATGCTCCAGAAAAACAAACAGGAACTAGGAGTAAAAGAGTCGACGGAAGCACAAGATAGAGATAGAGGAGAGGGGACAAAAGAATAGAAGAAACAAAAACCAGAATGAAGGAATAGAAGAAAGAAAGGAAAACAAAGAAGAGGAAAAAAGAAAAGAACTACATCAATGGTAACTGTAACTGCGATACTTAAACCAATTCGTTTCAACTGTAGTTTATACCTAGCTAATTGCATTTTATTATTGTTTCCAATGCTAATCAGAGTTTCCTCATAGCCTTTTTATGGAAACTCGAATTTCTACATATTTTAGCAAATATTATAGTAGTATTTAACAGATTCATGTACTTGTAGATCATTATTATTATAGTGTAAATTAAACCCTGCAAAAATAAGATAAATTGCGCTAATTTATACCGTGTTTCTTCCTTAGTTTTAGCAGACTAACTAGTTCAACATTCAGTAGTAATTATCATCTATCTGCAAATAACACTGTAGATTACTACATTATTGAATTGAATAATCAACACCTAACCAGTCACGTTTATGTAGGAAATATATACATCAGCAACTAATAAACAATATATAAGACGTTAATCGAAATCCATTGTCTCTTTTTAACCGTGAAAATGAAATATATTACAGACGTGCATATATTATCTAACCATCAATTTACAACAGTTAGTATTAAGTTATCTGCATCATATGAATTTGAATATACATATAAATGATGATTATAATGCGTAACTAATGATTTACGAGTTCGATATAAATGCATAGGGATATTTGCAATTTTCCCGTTAACGTTACATCCTAAATTTACCTATCTCGTATTTCAAACTAGCTTAAGGGCTTCTATACGAGTGAATGTGTTGCGTGTCATATTCTCAAGCAATAAATAAGGAACTTTGACATTTAAAATAAAACACGGATGCTTGATTTCGTTGCAATATTGAAATCGTCATTACGTTTAACGTTTATGTAACAACAATTTAGTTTATTAAATTATTTAAATTTGTATCTCTCTAATGTATGTATATCCTAAATGTTGCAATTCATAATATAAGATACATAATACTGTATATATACAGGGTTATTTCGTAAAATACTTGAGAGAGATCGCTTTGAAATATGACAGGTGATAGTGGAAAGGTAGATTTAGTAATTTTAGTTATTTACTTAACTTAATGAAGAATTAAAAAAACACCATAATATACAGCAGATTCTATTTAATATAAAAAAGGTAATTTATAGTTTTGGCAGTCCCGGTATTTGTTCGTAAAATTTCCAAACAACTCAAGCATTTAAAAAAAATATAAACAAATTAGGCATCACGTGTCTACATACATATCTAGAAATATTAATGTTCAAATATTTATTCGTTACGAAATATACGAAGTAAATCGGGTATGCAATATTAGAAATACACACAACATGTATACTTGAAACGTACACGGCAACTTTGACACATAATGAAAAATATTCTTATTCAGAACGACTTATTACAGTACAACAGGAACGGTATTAATAACAATTTGATAGTTGATGTAAATAAATCAACATTCTCTGCAAGAATTGTTCAGATATATGATTCAATATACAAATCCATCATATAAATCAAACTGTCATATTTATCATTTGTCATATCGAATGGTTATTGTACGGATACCTATGGACGGTAGAAAAAACTATTTATTCAAGTTTTAGCTGGCGAGGCATGTGTTAGATTAGTCACAGTTGTTCGATAACCTCATATTCCTATTAGTATTGCATAAATTAACATGTAAACTGAATAGATTTGTAAAAAATATATGTCTTGTTGTTTTATTGATTCGGATATTGAAACGATTTGTAGTAATGGAACGTTTAGCATTGTAATGGATACTTACTGTTAGATTTATGGCAACGAATTCAAGTTAGAAAAATGGTAATGCTCACTACCACGTAATTATTCATCTACTTTGCTCTAATAATAGTTTTTAGCATTTAATGTGATCTCAACAATAAATATTTGAATAGTATTCAAAACAATATGGTTGAAAATCCTAAATTTCTTTTCGGTCTGTTTACCCAACATTATGAATTATGGCAACGAGGAAGCTACCGACACTGCTTCAATTTGCAACTTATTTAACAGATATTTCAACTCTGTTTTTGTGGACGGTCAAATATTAGGTAGCTCTGGCACGGCATCGACGACGGCGTCGTTTTTAGTCTCCTCCACCCATATTTCTGATCTTCTATCTGCTCTTGACGTCCATAAGGGCCTTCATAGGATTCCAATTTTTAAATCAGGTAAGAAACAGTTGGTGGATAAGAATCGCTCTATTTCCATGCTGTCAATTTTGTCTAAGCTCCTTGAGTCAATTATATATGAATATTTACACAACACAGTTAAATCTCTTATAATACCACAACAACATGGTTTCTGCCGAGGCGGATCTGTCGAATCTAACTTATTGTTAGTGATGTACCGAAAGACGTAGATTGATTCCGTGTACACTGACTTTAGCAAGGCCTTCGACAAGATCGGCCACAATATTTTAATCACTAAACTGGAATCATTTGGAGTCCACGGCGATTTATTGGGATGGATTTTTTCCCATGTTCCTATGTTAGCATTAAATACCATACAAAACATCATAATTTATCCCCTCTCGAACTTAATAAATGAGGGGGATCTATAAATGATGTAAACAACTACCGTCCCATTTCAATTACACCGATCTTCCCAAAACTCTTTGAAAGAATTTTGAAAATTCAAATAACAGTTTGGCTTTCATAACAACCTTTCTACGAGCCTTGCTATTCAAAACTTGACCTCAACAGTTACAAAACTTCGAGCAAAAGAAAATTACACAATCGAATGTTCGAAACCATGAAATCTTGAAGAAACTATTACAGTCCTTCTTAAATGACCGGGTTCAGTTCGTTAAATACAAAACCGAACTTTCGCTTTCTGCTTTACGCAGATAACATTAAGGTATTTTCCGAAATTCACTCTGGTACAGACCAGGATTTGGGTGTTTTATTTGACGCTTTATGTTTTCGTTTAAGATTTGCAATAATTTCATTGAATGTCCCGATTTGCTTTCATTAATACATTTCAACATTCCTTCTTATGCCGTCCGTTTAGTCCTGCCATTCAGACTACCTTTTCGTCATTACATAGAAGCATGTGCTCTTTCAATGAGAGTTGCCCGCTTGTGGATATTTTTAACACTTCGTTCTTCTCCTTTAGAAAGTCGCTGAAGCTTACTCTGATTGCTACCTCTCATTAATCTAATTCAACATTTAAAGAACTTGAGTTTAGTTAGTTAGTTAGTTTGTTTACTATTTTTTACACGTATGCTACATACTATTTGTTTCTTTATCTTGTCAATCCATATATGTTTATATAGGTATTCTTTTTTGTTTTTGTTTTATACTTACTAAGTAAATATAAAACTACTCACATTGTAATTTGTGGATAACGTTCTTGGCTGCGTCCTGTTGTTATCCCAATAAATAAATTAATTAATTAACAAATTTTGATGTTTTCATCGGAAATTTTGAACTAGGTATAGGATATATAGCAAAATAACTTCCTCATTCTCCACCTCTCTATTTTTGAGAAAAAGTTCGACATTAATTTTTATTTTTTTAAGGCGTAATGTTCCATTTTTTTTAGTACTTGCAGAAAATTTGTTGTTAGGGGGTAGTCTAATATGAGGAATTGAAAACCGCTTTCGTCTTGTATTGTACAGAGTGGTAGCTACGGAACTTTACATCCGCATGCCTTGGTATATTAAATTTCCAATTAATATATGAAGTAAGTGTGGATTTTAGTAACTGTTTTTGAGATATTTAGTTTCTACTTCTCAGCTTAAGTTACCGTCCCCACAATATAAAATTTTGTGCAAATATGTCACTATATTGTATTACGAAAGAAGTTAAACTTACTTTATCACTAGGCCACTATCAAACTTTGGTCTAAGATGAGTTGGGTTGAACTATAGTAATATCTGATATAATTTCGTAAAGCTCTGTCACAGATACATTATATATCATTGAAGATAGGAAAAATTTATCTTGTGTATTGTATCGTCTATTACTATATTTTTCTCAATGTATGTTCCATACCATACAAACGAAGATTAATTCCGACACTACATTCCCATTATAAGAAATGTATCTTAGGGTTGCAGAAGTAATTTATTTTTTCCGTACATTGGTAAATAAACGAGGAATAGTCTTAAGATGAAGAAAGCGAGTCTTTGCAAATATCTCGAAAACAAAAGACTAGGAAATTTTTGTTTTTGCCATTGGATTTTTCTCAGAAAATAAAAGATGGAGGATGCGACAAAAGTTCTTCTTCAATATTTCCCATAACAATCGAAGTCCGAGGAATTGTAACTTAATGAAGTATATAAAAAAAAACCATTCACAAACACATCTTCTATTTTGATAAAAATCTCCCTCTTGTAAAGCAAACTAACAAAAGAAAAACTGTTGTCTATCATTTAAGATATTGACTCGTTCTTGACTAGTTCAGTAATGCTATTAACGCGCGATGACGCGAAAAGTCCTGTAGTTGCTTATACAGAGCATTCCAATAAAAATGATCCACCTTAAATAAGTCGAAAACGTCAAGAAATACGAAAAAACGCCGAGACACGTCAATTTTTGTTTGAAGGGGGACACTTTTTCATCAATAAACCAAAATAATGTTTTCCCTTCTCTATGCCCCCCAGTATCGAACATTAAAATTTCAAATAGCACTACCTACGTCATATTATTACATTTTTCGATTCTACATAGTATTTGCAACAGCTTTCATATAAGGCAGCCTATACCTATCCTTAACACTTTAGAAGATATCTTCTAAAGTTTTAAGGCTATTTTCTGTTACATCAATGGTTCAGTTGAACTCAAGGTTAACTATAGTTGGTACAACTGCCACTATTCCTGTATTGAAAGAAAATTCAACATGCCATTTTTCTTTTTTTTGCCAATTTTTTTATACAGCCATTTTTTGCCATTTTTCTTTATACAGCCTAGATTTTTGGCGGAAATAGAAAATAACCCTTGAAACTTTAGACGATAATCTTCTAAAGTGTTAAGGATAGACTGTCCTATATGAAAGTTTATGAAATTTTAATGTTCGATACTAGAGGGCGTAGAGGGGGCAAAACATGATTTTTCCTTATTGATGAAAAAGTGTCCCCCTTCAAACAGAAAATGACGTGTCTCGGCGTTGTTTCATATTTCTTGACGTTTTCGACTTATTTAAGGTGGATCGTTTTCATTGGAATGCTCTGTATACAATTTCATGAACGGATTTTGTATTTTTTCCAACCAACGCATCTGAAATTTGTATTGGCGAACTTCCTTGTAAACCATCTTCAGGATTTGTCATTCTCGCGTCTATTGGATTTCTGTCGCCCTGGATGCATATTTTTCAGCTCTTGGTTCGGCTTTTTATCCAAGTTTTCGTGTGAGAAAGCTATATTTCCTAACCTTATCGCAGTAATTAATGCAATTGAGAATAAAATGAAAACAGTTGGCATACATTTTGATCTAAGTAAGGCATTTTGATCTAAGTATTAACATTATCCATGATCTCAAATTTGAGGGCCATATAGATAATGTAGCTAATAAACTAAATAAATCAGCGTACGCAATTTATCACCTTCGACTGGTAGGAGGGTGCTTCGCCTGATACGGTTAGATTATTTATTATTAAAAAAAAATCTTGTATATATGGTCTGCCTGCTAGGACTTCATGCATAGACTATTCCAGAGACTTCCGCATTTTAACCTTATCTTGTTTATATATTTATAAGCTTTTAGTTTTCCAAAGAGAAACTAAAGATTGTTCTAAAAAAATGCAGATATATTTTCGGCGTCAATCTGAAGACAAGAAATATATCGGATACAAATTTGTATTCTACTACAATTAAAATATATCTAATTGAGAAATGCTTTTTTTAGCGTCAATGAGTACTTATCGTCTTGACCTTTTAACCTATTGTTTTGGAAATTATTTTGTACCTTTTGATCTTATGTCATATTATGATCGATAACAAATTATTATTTACCCACAGTGTGGGCAAAATTGGGAAGCTAGAAATTAATTTTTAGTTGTTTGTTATTGTGAAAAAGATCTGAAATATGTCAAGCTCAAAATGAAACTTAAAATTGATTCGATATAATTTATTTCTTAGTTTGGGAAAGAAAAAAATGTAAAAACAAACATATGTATTAGATATTTATTTGAATTTGATAAAATTTACAATACATGTATTAATAAAATAACGGGTCAATAGCCGCAGTGGTTAGGCGGCTGATTGTCGTTGTGGAGAAGCGTGTTGTAATAAACTTTGTGTAAATTTGTGTATTTGTACACTTCCCACAAGTATAACTATAACTCAAAAAGAAAACCCCAAGGATGACGACGCGTCAGGAAAAATCAAACTAGAAAAAGCATTCGAACATTTCCCCCAGACAAATATATGCTAGAATTTGGGAAGAAACTTTAAGAAAGAATTTAGAAGGCGCTACAGAAAACAGTCGTAAATACAAAGCAGATATGTGGGCAATAAATCTTTGGCTTAATAACAGATTCATAGAATCTTATTATAATCAATGGCTAGAATTTGATAATTCCGCAATTATTGTTGGACGTTTATTTCCAACAATAAAATCTACCGATAATTTACAACATATGTATATGCTGTAGCTCATTTGTCAACCTTTACTCCTACTTTACATGCAATTATTACAATATATCGGAACCTTCCTGCACGTTATATACCAACATCAGAAAATTAGTATCGTATTTGCATTCGCAATTACGTACTTGTATAAATTATTTTACGTACGCAATATTATAGTTTCTTAGCCTGTTGCAGGTAGACAATTATCCAAATGATGAAGTTCTGAGCTCACGACTCAATCACACACTGTAACAACCTCGTTAAACAACGCTTCGCAATTACATCTTTGTCACTTCTTCTACGAATAGAGCGAGATGTTCGAATAAATCTACAACCAAGTAATTTGCACTGCAAGTTATACGAGATGAGATTGAGTCTTGACGAAATGATTTCGCGACGTTTTACGACCGGATTTCGAGACCATTTGCGAATGTCTTACGCGAGCCGCGATCTAGATAATGACTAAGATCGTTCTCAAAGACGAACTGTGTTAAATAATGTGATGTTTTGACGAGCTGTGAATGAAACGTTTCCTCTACGTATATGTATTTGGATCCAGAAATGGAAGAAGATGCAAATGTAATTAGCATATCACGTTTATCTATGTGTTATATAATTTAACCTTCTGTGACAAACGGCCCGTCCTTGATTACGCACCAGGATACGTGAATTTATTCACGAATTGCTAATACTCGTGGCGTTAATGCTGTAACGCAAAATGGTAAACATTGTTTAATATGCGTTAGAGTGTTTGGGTTCTATACGGAAGGTTATTTAAATAAATTCTATTATTTATATTAGATAACCAAATTAACGTTTTGTAAATATATGCGGTAATAATCGCGAAATTAAGCTGTATATACTTCTATAAATATATGTCGCTGAGACTTTTAATACAAGAGTATCCAATACAATAAAATTAGAAAAACAAATTCGGTAATTTTTATTCGCGAAAAAATCTTTAATATGTCGTTTCTATTTTTAAGCAATGTTATCAAGTAAATTCATTCACAAATAAATACATATTTTATAAGAATTTTTTTATTTCTAAAAAGGTCAATGCTTCGCAAATGGATTCAACCGGTAATTAAACATTGTGGCGGTTTAGTTCTCGTTCAGTCAATTCAGTCAATGGGAGAAGAACTGGAAACTCAAACTAAATGAAAATAAATGTGTAGCGGTCCTTCATACTCTAGTGGAACCAGACAGTCGTGTATCTTGGCATAACCTTGCATCAGAGATTGACATTTTGGCAGCAGATTCAAAGGACAACAAATTCTTTAGAGCACTCCTAAATAGTCGGTGTCCAATATCAGGTAGGTACGTTATTTTGTAATGGCAAAAATGTTCGACAAAATGCGATTGATCTAACTTCATATTCTTAAAACAAAAGAACTTAAAGTTGAGTATTCTGTCCAAATTTCTGTACAACTTTTGCCCAATTATTGAGGAAATTCGGAACTAGGCGACCCATATAGATAAAATTTGCATCTTTTTCGACAAAAACACTTAAATTTTTGACAAAGTCAACTGTTTTTCGTGGTTAGATTGTTATGTCATCCAATTTTAAATAAATGGCGCTCACTGAACTATTTGTACAATTACATATTGATATTTAATAATAGTAGCTACTTGAACTACAATATTGCATTTAAAAAAATGAGATGCTGTATTGACTAGAAATTTTCTCCTACAGTACATCATTATTTCTAGTGTATATCTAATATAAATAAAATAAAGAAATAATCTCTAGTGCTAAGAAAATATATTAAGAGAAAGTCTAATGTAACACATTTCGAAATTATCTGTTTTAGCGAATGCCTTGAAGGAACTGAAATACACAATTTAAGAATAGATACGAGGATTTAATCAAAACGAATACGTTTTTTGTGAAAAAATGGTTACAAATGGAATACAATGAAACAGAAAGCTTAACTATGTCCTATTCGATCGAAATAGCAACTCGAATAATGTAAAATTTCATCAATATAAAAACGTACCAATTATATTATAATTATTAATAATTTTGTTTCATATAAAAAGAAATTGAGAAAGTAATTCAATAGTTCTGTACTGATATCCAAGTAAAATGTATTAGAAGTATACTAATTTGACTTACTGTTTTATATCCGTTCACAATTTTGATGATTTTACCTGTACAATTGGAGCCAATTGTTATGGAAACACGCAAACTATACCGGAACACACTAACCGCAACAGTGGCGAATGCATGCAAATCAGTATACCACAAAGAAGACACACTTTCAAAGTTTCGTATTACATACATACAAATGTATGTAGGTACGGTGATGGCAAAATCTTGTTCTTCTTCTTGCGTGTAACGAACAATAGATCACAAAACTGATTTTGATGAGCTCTAGTTTTGGAACGCCCGCACTGAGATGCTCTAAAACGGAATACCGGCTAATAGAAATGGAACGTAAGAACTGATTAATTCCAAGTCTGTTCGCACGGTATTCAACCTTGGCCTAGCACAGAATATTAGCATGAAAAATGCTTATTTAACTCCGGTATAATAATTAGTGCTATGCAGCGAGGTGAAAATTGAATAGCTGAGATAATATGGTTATTTAGACGCCAGATCACGTAGTGCGTTGCAACGTAATTCTTGTTTTATTCAAAATACGTGTTAAATATAAACTATTGTCAAATGAAGACATGTCGAGTTGGTATTAATGAAATTAATTGAAAGTAGCAGCAAAATGATGACTAATTATAATGCACAGTGGTAATCATTTATTCTTATTATTTTTAACTGAAATTGTGTTTTTCAGAACAACATTAGAACTGAATTTGATGTGATTGTATAGGAGTACAAGGACGACGTGTTGTGATGAATGTATTGTTGTATTTAAAATGATATGCTGATTTTACAGCATTTCTGTTATGGTACTGTTTTTATTTTATCAATTATCTAATGATAATTACTTGAGATTGCTTATACAACTTTTCAGCCAATGTCCATGACTCACAGTAGTGTTAGCCGGTGTACAGTTTTGTAGGTAATTTTTGTAACTAATGCGTTTTTATTATTTATTCACTGTTTGTTTATAAAGCCTCTTTCAATGTGGTGAAAACGTGTTGTCTCTGCAGTTATTAATATTAAAATCAAATAAAATAAAAAGAAAAACATATGAAACACTTTACAATAATAATTTTGAAACCTGTCCTCTGTTACCTTAATTATTTCTGTGTGATATGTAAATATTTTTATTTATTTATTTTTATTTATTTATTTATTATTTTATTTCTCAAAAACGTTTCTCTTTTTCCTGTCTCTCTAATTTTCAATTTTCTTTTCAAACTTTTGACTTTCTATTTTATTATGTCTTGTCTTCTTTTAAAAATAACTTTTTTCCTTCACCTAACTTTTCGATTTTTTCATCAACTTTTCAAAACCGTTCTTCTCTTTTTTTGCATTTTTCTTTACCTCCTTTTTTTTAAGTTTTTTTAAATAGCAGAGACTAGTGTGTACGTGTAATTTTGGCAATTCAATTCATCCCAAATTTATAGTGTCTAATATATGACTAATGAATTTTGTTGGAAATGATTGAAATAACATAACATGACAATACACTGGTGGAAAAAAGTGACGAGCACATCCGGTATTATCTGAATGTCTACAGATACATGCGTAATTTTAGCGGTGTATAAAGGTTAACGAGTTTCGACTTTTTCTATAATTGAATTTTTACTGAGTGGCCTAGATAGGTACAACATTCTGTCGGCACAGAAACCGAAGTGGGCGGGAGAAACCGGCCGTTCTTACTATAGTGCGTAATGGAAGGCCGTTTGTATTACCCGAGCTGGTTTGACCGAGGAATAGTTGTGGGTATGCATATGGCAGGTGTATCCTTCCGTGAAATTGCGCGTGGTCTGCAGCGGTTGTTGTCTGCAGTGCAAAGGACATGGCGTGAATGGAATAAGCAAGGACGTACGCGCCTTCAGCTTCGACCGAAACAGCCCCGTGAGACCAAAACACGCGCAGACTGCGCTCTTGTGTTCGCCGCTATAGCGTCCTGTATGGCATCCTCAAGGCAATTTGGAGCTGTTTGGCCAGCAGGAAAGGTATCTCAATCTAATCGAATATGTTTGGGATATGATTGGCTGGACATTTCGACGTTATGCGGCTTTTCCGGCTAACGTTGAGGAGCTATGAAGGCCAGTTGAAGCAGCATGGTTGGCCATCCCTCCCGCTAATATGCAACAACTTATTGACTACATGCCAAGTGATGGTAGGTTATTCTACTTTAGTACTACTTTCATACCAAATTTCACAGCGTTAGAATATGGATGTTCAGATTATACAGGGTGCAGGGTGTGGTACAATACTTATCTTTCCTTTTGCCTTGTACTACTACACTAGTTACATGATTAAAATAATAGTGCTATAGTTTGTACCTACTTTTTTCAGAAATGGCGCAAGATGACTTACATTTGCAACAAATTAGAATCAGTCAAACAATCTTTTGCCAAAATTCAGAACATTTAAATACCGTTAATGATATACCTTCCAACCAAGAATCGTTAGTAGAATTTTTATCAAATGTTGGAGATATGGCAGAGTCAAATAAAAATGAAATGATGTTAATGAAAGTGAGTCTGAAAATGAGATGTATCTACTTAGGCTTAGGAAAATTCTTAGAGTTTTTGAGCTACAATAGAACGAAGCACTTACTTAATGAAAAACTGAAAAACCTGTTCTTGCTGCACTATTTGCCGGAAATGCTGGTGTATTTGATTCTTCACAGAAAAGAGCTATGTCAACGACATTTTATTTATTTCAATTATTTTTATATAAATTATTTGATTGTTTATTTTATGCAAAGACGAAATTTCCACGGGAAAATATTCTATTAGAAAAAAGCATTATTAGGAACAAGTTTATTCATAGTCATTAAAAGCTTTATAGCTTCCTAACATGGTAGGGTTGTCCTGAACTACGCGACAATTATGTAAGTTGTCTTACATAATTGTCAAAAATATTTGGCTGACTTTTAGCATATTTGAATCCGAATGACAATGATGAAATTCAAAAAAAGGTTTGTTGCGTAGTAAAATGTTGATAATCGATGAATTTATGATAATTTTTTTCAGGGTTGGAATTCAGTAAAATAATATATAATATATGTTTATATCCAAAAAATCTACAAGATACAAAGTATAAAAGCAACATATATACTCACTGACATTAGAAGTGTTACACCCAGAAGGAATCATTTGTTTAACTTGATTTTTTGGCAATGCGATAGTTTTACCTCAGAAATGAAACGATAACATTTGCAAGAAATGTTATTAATATGCAACACACAAAAAATTAATAATATGTTTGGCAACCCCGTAGCTGAGTACACCCCTGTAGACGTATAGGCATCGTCAAAATGAGATGGTCGATGTCTGCTTGTGGCACCTCGTTGTCATCAAACAACTTGAACTTAGGTGATTAATTGCGCCAAAGTTTGTGGAGGATGGTGCAAAGTGGATAGAACGGGGTGGCCACAGCAAAACATTAACGCCTGCTTCTTGGAGAAAGTGCATAGTTCGACGAGCAATACGGGGTCATGCATTGTCTTGCTGAAAAAGGACATGTGGACGGCCATCGAGATAAGGTAGTAATGTGGTTTGTAGGATATCATCAACATACCGCGCAGCTGTCATACTGTCTCGAATAAAGAGAAATGGTGACCATAAGCAATAGCCCCCTAAACCATTAGTCCTGTGTGCATACCTCTCAACAGCAAACCCAATATCGCGTCACTCTCCACGCCGGCGTCGTACCCTTCTACAGCCATCGTGGATACCTAAACAGAATTTCAATTCGTCGCTGACGACATTATGCCATTCTGTTTCCTCATGCTGCCATTCTCTGCACCAGCTCAAGCGTTGACGTCAATGGTCCGCGATCAAAGGAAGCACTAATCGTGGACGATATGAAAGAAGTCCAAAGGCTCGAATGCGGCGATATAGTGTACACATAGTAACAAGTTTACCTTCTTCTCTAAACCATTCGTCAGCAATTTGATGCGTTGCTGCAAAACGGTCTCGTAAAGCTAGTTCTCTGAAGCTTCTATCTTGATCTCGATAGGCAACAATTCTACCCCTGTCAAAGTCACTAACACTAATTTTGACGTCTTCGAACTCTAGACATTTTGTTACGCTTAACACTCTCTTCGCAAAAAAGTAAGAGAATTTTTTAATGATAAAAAATTGACATCTTTATCATAGTATGCTTTAAATATAGTGATTCTGATGCCAAAAAATCAAGTTTTTATTACTCCTTCTGGGTGTAACGCTTCTAATGTCAGTGTGTACGTATATTGGAAAGTTTGAAAGGGGAATGAAGAAAGGGGAGGTTGGGTTGGGATTTAAGGCTATAAATAATTGCTGGATGGATTTAATGGAAAAACCTCTTAAAAAACTTCTTCTTCGACCATATCCGTCAATTGAAATATCTAAAACGATCAAAAACGGCTGTAGAATCCCATCTGCGGTTATTTTTAGCCCAACTATTGTATTGGTCATTGGTCACCTATAATCATTAACTAATTTAAGACTACTAACATACTACATTGAGTTTCTTGCTTTTGTTGCTGCTGTTCGTAATTATCTCGTCTCCGATTATTACGAATTAACAGAGGGCTCAGGTTTCCATAGTTCTCTCTGTGTGGAGGGAAATTTATCCATTTCTAGATTGTTTATTATTATCGCTAACTATCAAGTAACATTCAGGGTTATACTTTATCAATGTACCAGAACAGAAGTATAATAGAGATTTCTAAAGACCTTTGATGTTAAGTTCAAGTATCACAAATATCTATTTCTTGTGAACTAAATCTCAACACATATGAACTAAAAGCTTGTATTATATCGACAGTTGTACTAAGATCGTTAAAAGAATTACATTTTGAGATGGTAAGATTTTTTGTGTTGAATTATTTTTATCTGATCAGATAACATTTTCCTTCTGCAAATATTGCTCAAGACTTTTCAAATGCTTCTGTAGATGCTGTCAATTCTGAACAATTCTAATCCCAAGTATAATTATTTACACATGATTATTGAGGCCTCCAGATGCTAAATTTTACGCAAGTAATTACCTAATTTAGTTTATATATTCAGTGAGCTAAGTTTCTAGTATTTTAAAACAGGAACAGATACATTAAGTAGCTTTAACAACAAAAAAGAATACTAATCTAAGAATAAATCACGACACAATTTTATTAAGAGAGATACAGGTTGAATCTAGTAGGTACAATTGAAAACATATGTAAAAAATCACATCTACAAAACAAATGAGTTTCCTTTCCACTTAAAAATACACGTACCATGCAGCGCGCTGCTTGCACAGCTACAAGCGATAGCGATCTTCAAACGGAACAAGAAAAATCACTTTTGTCTGTTGTTAGGAAAGTGTTTGTTAAATTAATTACAGCACACGCACCTACATGTGCCGATTTTCAACAAATTAATTTATTAGTCGTTCTCTCTTCCTTCGTCTCTATCAAGAGACATACCATATGCGATATCAAACGTTTACCAATTAACTTCTTACACGATGTTAATTTCCTTTGTTTTTTTTTAGTACACGCTTTAACGTATGCTGTACTGCATATTAGAACTTTCTTCTGATTGATGATGTTTTTGTCTTTTACTGTGGAAACTGCTTATCCAATTTCCATCTAAGGCAACGTGATTATAATTTCATAGAGGTGATTTCACTAATATCATTAGTTTATTTATTTATTCCTAGCATGTGTTATTGCGTGGGTTTACGTTGACGGAGATGAAGGAATCTTTACTATTGGGCTAGGCTTTGAAGTATTTAATAGGTTAACATTTTTATCTTATAAGAAAATACCTTTAAAGCAAATTTATCAATCTTTTGTTGCTGTGGTATTATTATCCTATTGATTTTTTTGCTTTGAGCATTTGATCTAACTTGCTATTTTAATAAGTAATATATCTGAGCAAACGAATATATATGTATTGTGCAATCAATCAGAAACCTTCTATTCTAAAAAAACTCGAGTTGGTGCGTTGGTATCCAGTATCTGTTATTAAAATTAATTAATAAATTGTGATAACAAACAACCTTATACAACAAAGGGGTTAAAAGAAAACTTGAAAGCCAAAAGATACTAACAAGTAGGTGTATTTACTGTCAATAAGAGTAGGTACACAGTTTTGGTTTAGTATTTCATGAAAATATGTTTATCATTCCTTTGGTAGGTATAATATTTTATACTCAGAATATAACAAGTTGTGTCACAACTACTACACCATCTATTTAAGAACCTTTTGAACTCAGTGTCTATACAGAATCGGCTATCTCTTTGTTACACCAGTATAAGGATTCTACGAAGCTCGACAAAGAGTACCCCGTCAGTAATACGATATATATGTTCAAGATACAATTTCTTAATCTGCAAATCGATTCAATACATACACCTATACGGAGAAGATGTTAGTGTTGACAAAGGAGTTCTAGGGAAATGCTCGCCGTCGAGTTCTTAGGCTTACGTTTCTTTGAAGTCCGTGTATGCATATGTGTATTTGTATATTATAAAGTTGAGGAACGTGCGATGTCATGCCGAGAACGTGTATTATCGAACGTAATTACAAGGGATTTAGATGAATTGTAGGCGATAAGAAATCTATGTGTCAGTAGATGACAAGCTTACGATCAGCCGGGAAAGAGGAATATAATAGCGCTTAAGGATGTTTTTGTTGAGGATTTGCACGTACTTCATTTCGAATAATGAATATATAAGGTATTTGTCCAGATAAGTGATGAAGTGACGTTTGAGAAATTTGCGTGCTCTGGATTATTGTAGTAAAATTAAAATATATTTTGCTGCGGATTCATTTCACTTAGCGATCAAATATGACTTCTACCGTGCGTTGATTGCAAAACTTTACAATTTAAAAAAAATGGACAGCTCTCTTTTGATACGGTGGGTGGTCACTATTAATTGCTGGTATGTACAGTGACCTTCAAAGGTATCCGCACACGACTAGATAGAGACATATCTTGCGCTCAATACTTTATTTAAAAGAGCCGTAGGGAGAGCTTACTACCTGTTGAGTGTAACCATAGGTTGTCGCTCTTACAATAATATTGCGATATATAAATGCATATACATATACAGTAGTGTGAATATGTTTTAGCCCACACACGAAAAAATACTTTTAGGTAGTGCAACCATATCTAAAATCGCAGACATGGATGATGCAATTTACTTATCAACAGTTAAACTTTCCAGGAATGTTTAGAAAGTGTAATTAGCCTAACTACCCTCATTATATAGAAAAGTACCCTCTTTATACAGAAATTTAATATAGTAGAAAAATCGTTGACAGGTAAAGAGACCTTTTAGTTATTGACCGGTTGGGGGTAATAAAGATTCCGATACTTCGACTTATGCCAATAGTTTAGTAGACGTTAGAGTGTGTATACATGTGCCATATCTAGTTTGATTTATTACGCGATTAAGGGTTTCTTTTAAACCTTTTACTTTTAGTGCTATTTTCTTGAAGTTGTGTTAAATTCGCAAAGTTACCGGATTAGTGTAACGTTTAAATCTCCATAACGGGAAGAATACCTATCGGGGAACGCCACAGGGTTATCATGTTACAGAATGAAGGACGTACACAGCGTCAAATAGCTGAAACACATTTCTCGAAAATAGCAATTAGGGAGTTGATTAAAAAAATTATTGAAACAGGTTCCGTTGAAGACAAACCAAAGAGTGGACGGATTATTAAAGTTCAGAATACCCTCAAAAGGTATGTAAAAGTACAGTCGTTGCGAAATCACCGAAAATCTTTAAAAGAACTAGCGCGTGATCTTGAAACTGCGACGAGAGTGTCAGTAACGTCATCGTGTATTAGAAGACATTTAATTAAGCAAGGACTTAAGGGATGTTTTGCTATTCGAAAACCATTATTTCGTCACGATAATAAACAGAAGCGTTTACGGTATGTGAAAGAACACACAAATTGGACTGCCGAAATGTGGAACCGACTGTTATATAGTGATGAATCAAAATGTTTTGGTACCAAAAGACGTCAGAAGGTTCGTCGGAGAAAAGGAGAAGCGTACAACCCCGAATATTTACAACCTACAATTAAACATGGTGGTGGGTCTGTGTTAGTTTGGGGTTCTATTTCAGCAAATGGACCGGGGGATTTAGTCATAATTAACGAAAAACTAACTGGAGAACGTTATCGAGATATTTTGAACGAGCATGCTATACCTTCTGGACGGCGAATAAGTGAAGATACTTGTGTACATTGTGTACTTATGTTGTATAATGTTTATAACTTCATTAAATGCATTAATGCCAACCAACATTCGAATTCATTTTACTTAAATTTCCTAATTTAATGCTTTCTTCCATTTATGTGCTACTGGTCTAAAACATATTCACACTACTGTATGTACTATCGCGAGCATTTTAAACGACTCAGACTTCAAGGGTTATGGCCGTATACAGCTACTCGAAACATTTGAGAAGTAGCACTGGGCGACTGTAATTAGGGGTTGATAACAAGCAGGTAGAAAGATTTGCAATAAATTATATATTCTATGATGATTGTAATACATCCTACATCATGATTACAATATGATTCGTATTTATTGACAAAATTCACTCTGTTTGATATTATGTCTAGAACATTCATATGCAGTGCAAGTTTAAAATATATTTTTATATATAATATTATTATTGTGTTTTTAGGAAATCTGATGAAGGAAAAACAATGTTTGCAAAACATTAAGAAATGATTAAAATTAAATATTAATTTAAAGAAATATTTATTTCTGAATATAATATATTAATTTTTTAATAGGACGAAATATATCTAAGGTAATTATCAGTTGATTTAGGAACATTTTATTGGACGAGACAATTGAAAACGTATTGCACGGCACCTGACTGGTTTTTATAAATTAAACATTTTCCAGGTACTTAACGGTTGACAATTAGTTCTACATGAAGAAATTATATTGAATTTACTTCAGTAGTACAAATTGTTCTAAGAAATAACAATTATTGGGTTTAAATTCTTATTAGATTAATATAACTGTCGTATTTATACAAACGTTTAAAGTTCTTAAGAATCCGGCAAAACAAACACCGACAAATAATATCATTAATCTTCTTTTATATAACCATAACGTGCATCTATAAACAACTATATTTCTTCATCAAATTTTGTATCGTTAATGTCAATAAATTATAAGTACTATTTCAATTAAAACCAACATTTTAAATAAAATTTCACAAAAGGCTAAGAAATAATAGATATTTTAATATTAGAAGTATCCCTTATTGTTTAGTTTGAGACTTCTTGTAAAAAGACGTTAATCACATAATATTTATATACGTTATTATCTATTATCGGCTGTTTCAATTAAAACATTAATCACATACTAATAAAATAATATTAAATTGTTTCCATAATTACGTGTCCTAATCTGTAAGTTTATAATTTTTGCAATAATTGTTGTTAGATCAATATTTTTCCTGAGAAAAATGATGACCTTTTCTCTTATTCAATTAATTTTAGTATGGTCTACCTTTGCTCAGTACATCATATTCATGTTAAATATATTCGTAATTCTTTTCGCTTAGATTTCTTTTAAATAGTGTCTACCCTCCGGCCTGCGGCTATACGGCTTATTGCAGTTGCCCAGTTATATTTACCTGAATATTGCTCCAAGTAAGGAAAGCCTACAATGGATACGTTTTATGGCAGTTTGGGTCGTTTAAAATGCTCGCGATAGTACATACGCACAAAAATTTTGTAAATAGTTTCGTACTGAAACTTAAATTTATTAAGTAAAAGTGAGTCTCTAGCATTTGCAGCTAATTTTTTTATACCTTGTTGTTTCGCATTCATTTTGCAATTAAGACACTGATATTTTTAATAAGTCATTTGAAGTTTGTACAAATAACAAACTACTGTCAACATACACAGCTGCTAATCATTATCTTACGATCTGTCAGATAGTAGTCATTTCAACTATTTATTGTATAGAAAAGGGCAGTCGAACATAAAATTATGTATACAAATAATGACATATATAACTAGTCACCTGTATGAATAATGGCCATTATGCATAATGACCAGTATGAGTAATGGACAATAATGGCCAGTATGGATAATGACTAGTATAAATAATGACCAGTATAAATAATAACAAAATGACAAATGTCTACATTTTGTCACTTGATGACGTCACCCATTTATTGAAAGCATAAAAATAGTATAATTTTAGTCTTACAATTGCCGAAAATCAGGATTCGCTATCACTTTTCGTTATCTTGTAATTAAGCTGCCCCGAAAATTTGCCAATACAATACTGGACCTAAGAGAATACCTTGAGAAAAAAAAGGCGTTGACTTAATGTTAGCTTTGTAGATTTTATATCATTGATTTCCATGAATTGATCTTTGCTATTCACATGCGATGCCGCTGTTGTAGGTAGCTCTCAAACTGACGACCTCCAACTTCGTATCCAATATTTCATAATGCAGAATAATATAATAAACGGTTTAGTGGAAAGTAACAATGTTCCTAGAACTGTGCCTCCCTTACCGATTTTCGAATATACTTCATCCAAATTTATTCCTAGGGACACGGAGGGGAAACGTCCAGCGCCAAAATGAGCCTCTCAAACAACTTCGGTAGGATAAATTTAAGTCCAATATAAGCCAGTAGCTATTCTAGTTCACTTTCTTATGCACTGGTGTCGTCTTACTTACTTTCAACTGCTTTGGAAAACCTTGTGTTAGAAACCTCTTGTATACACTATCGATGAGTCTGTGAGCCTTCATACAATTCTTTTTAAAGTAATAGTTAGCGTCATCTTCCAAAGTTTACCAACTGAGCGACCTGAGTAATTTTGCTGAACTTCCTTCGTGCTAGGTATTGCGGTTTGCAATTGTCAGTGCCATAGAATCGTGATGATTACTCAGTGCATTGCATTCACACTCACATTTGTGATTAAACTTTCTGTAACATTTATGCACTTTTCATTGCTATGTGTATAATTTTGAAATGCTCTGCAAATGTTAGAACAGTTTACCTTGCATATAATAGCATTATAACAGATTTTTGGATCGAACAAAAAAGAGTAATTGTAGTTAGAACATTGAACTCTGATGTTGGCGAAGTCGAGACTTCTCCTTACTCTTTCTGCACTTACATTTCCTTGCCTTGCATTCAATAATTCATTTCTTAGTGGAGGAGCTGTAAATGTGTGACTTCGTAAAACTTGGAGTTGCAAATAGCAGTCATTCCTTTGTGTCGTAGATCTTTTACGTCCTTATCCTGGCCACCTTTCGTATTTATTTTCCAGCCTCCTTGTATCATTTTCCAGCGCGAGAAACAGTCGACTGATGTATTCTCAACATTTGTGCAATATCTTCTAGCCTGTGTCTCTTGTTAGCTAAAATGATAGTTTTACCTACAACTAATTCATTTACATGTAGCATTTTACAAACAGAAAGCTCAGAATAAACGCAAAATGCACTAAAAACGCGACCCTAATAATGTAAAACAAAAGAGCAATTATTCTGACTCTCAAATTCATCAATATCCATGAAATTTATTTCTTTATTCCATCTCACTTATTATGAATATTTCAAATAAATTTGAATCTGTACTATAATTAGATCAATTGCCTACTGTGTAATTTTTTCAAGTTTTGATCTTGGACAATGTTTTACCCTCTCAAATAGATCTTAAATATCATTCTTATCAATGTCTTCATTCTAAACAGCTATCTCCAAATTTAAAAATCCTCTATTACTGCAGTAAACACGTTTCGTTTTGGTGGTTCTGGGTATACTTTCTTGACGATCAGAAGCTGCTTGTCCAGCGATGGTAGAGTTTTATAACAAATACATTGTAGGAGTTGATCTGCGGCTCAAATCGTAGGGTTATATGACATGGATTGAAGAACAAGAAAATTGTAGCAAAGGGACATACATATTAACAGAATTTGGAGGTGAAAGATATAAAAAAAATCTTTCTTCACTTCCTCCTATTCTTTTGTTTTCTTCCGTCAATATACATATGAAGTAAACAAAAAACTAAGTTAACTGCAAAAATATAAAAGTGGTAGCGAAAGAATTAATACAGGTACGATAAATGTGTATTTGAACCAATCTGAGATAATTGCAGGAACAATGATGATACTTTAGTATTGAAGGAACATAATTTACATGCAGAAGGTCACTGGTTCGCAAGCTAGTACTTAATTGTTTTTAGTTTAGATATTAATCTAGTTTCGTATAGCGCTCCAGCTGATGACTTTCATCCTCACTAGACAAATTGCTTACTACTGACGAGTAATATAATTAATTGGTAAATCTCTTTCTTTTAATATCACGGCCAATTTTGAAAATTCGGTTATATTTTCTGATGTATTGCCATTTGCATATCAGTAAAATAACAATCAACTAAAAATTTATTTCATTTGAAATAGATTAAATACAATTCATTCTTGCTTTATTGACCTACAGATGCGACAATAATTACTTGGAAATTGATTTTTGTCTTACGTTGCGCTTAAAACATCGTCGGTAATCGATTAAAGGTGCTTCCTCTGGTTTTTACATATATCCATCGATGATTATTTATTGTAAATATTTACGAATCTGTTTATTGAGTCTTGATTGTTTACAATCAAACACGTTTGCCCAAAATGTGCATGTACACTACTGTTCAAAAATGAATGTTCAACATAACACAATGGTTTTTTTTCAGCCGAATTCCTGTAGATTTACTTTCTTTTCATAATTTTACTATATGTATTAGGATATGCGAAAATTCGTATATCTGTACATGTCTGTGATGTGTTGAAATGTTACAACGTATTCGTTAATTAATCTGTTATGGCACACTTACGAGGGAGCGTTTTTATATTCGCGGAATGGGGGATAAGGGGTGGAAATAAAAAAACCAAATTATTTTTCTTTTTCAATATATTCACCTGCAAGACGGATACATTTTTCACATCTTTCAATTAATTTATTTATACCCTCATAAAAAAATGATTTCTCTTTATCTGCAAAATACGCCGAAACTGCCTCCTTGACTTCATCATCGGCAGTAAATTTTTTACCCCGCAGCTCTTTTTTCATTTTCGGAAACAGGTAATAATCACTCGGGGCCAGGTCTGGGCTGTAGGGTGGGTGATTCACAATTTCGAAGCCCACCTTATGCAGGGCAGCTAACGCAACGCGACTCTTGTGGACGGGCGCGTTGTCGTGCAAAAGCAGCACACCTTTCGTCAATTTTCCCCGTCTTTTCTCTTTAATGGCTTCTTTTAGTCGCTCTAATATTGAAGCGTAATATTCTCCGGTTATAGAAACACCTTTATCTTTATAATCAATCAACAATATTCCTTCCGAGTCCCAAAATACCGTTGCCATGAGTTTCCCAGCTGATTGTGACACTTTAAATTTCTTGGGAGGTGCTGTGCCCTTTTATGCCACTGCATGGAGTCTTGTTTGGACTCAGGTTCATAATGATGAACCCAAGTTTCGTCTGCAGTAACAATTCGACTCAATACACCATCCTTGTCTTCATTACAGAGGTCCAAAAATGCACGCGAACACTCTACGCGCTGTTGTTTTTGCGGCGGCGTGAGCATTCTCGGCACCCATCTTGCGCTGACCTTAGACATGTCGAGATGATCGTGTAGGATTTTAAAAATTGTTGTATCGGATACTCCAACCATTTCTGCGAGTTGTTTCTTCTTTAGTCGAGCATCTTCGAGTACAATTTTTTCAACTTTTTGGATAAGTGCTGGCGTGGTCACCTCAATGCTCCTGCCCGGCCTCGGGTCGTCTTCCAGGGATTCCCTTCCTTGTTTAAATAAACTATGTCACTTGTACATCATGGTTTTTCCTGGACAAGAGTCGCCGTAAACCAATGACATCTCATTCATTATGGTCGCGACTGATTTTCCTTGCCTGGTAAGGAACTTTATAACGGCACGATATTCGATTTTTTCCATATTTCACTTTTCACTCCTGATTATGTTACTTGGTTGACGATAGTTCAAAGACTAACTGTCTAATATTAATGAAACTTCGTATTTATACTAATTATGAATCGCTGCACAGGCCACGCCCCCAATGCGCCTAATCACCCTCCTACAACCCGCTCATTCCGCGAATATAAAAACGCTCCCTCGTAAATATTATTAATAACTTTAACTTTACGTGATAGAAAATTTGCCTGTGCCAAACAAATAATGTCAATTTACTACGTCCATATTACTTTTATCGATGTACAACTTCTCTGGAATCTTAGTAAATTAGCCTCGCTGTTATCTCTTCAAATAATAACTAGAAAAGCTAATGTGCCAAAAATTCGAAAGTTTGAAAACAAGGTATGTTGTTTTCCATAATAAATTTGCTCTTAAGACGTCATTCAGCAAAGTGTATCGAAAAATTCGGGCGACCGTTATCCCGAACATTTTTATCACCCACCCCCTAAGTACCGACCAGCTGGGGCACTGTGGGGTTCCCCAACTCTATGAAGTAGTTCCTACATGAATCAATTGGTTTGAGATTGCAGATTATACGTATGGCGTTCGTTTGCAATAGCAATACTGATTTTAGTTTCGAAGTACTGCCCCACAGCAGTAATCCGTAATGGAGATATGAGTTGAAATGAGCATAGTAAATCATTTTTAAAGTATCGATGTCACACGTTTCTTTAATTTTTCTTAGAACATACAAGGATTTATTTAATTTTAATGCAACCGAATTCATGTGAGAATCTCAGTGTAGATTACTGTCAATGGTCAATCCCAAACGTTTACATTCAGTAGCAATGGTGAAGGTCATATCGCATATAGTCAAGCTTTCTTCAGTACCCTTTTCACCAAAACGTAAGATTTTAGTTTTTCCAATATTTAGTATTAGTTTGTTTTTAAAACCATTTCAGCAATTCCCCTAAATCAGTCATACAATTTGTTGAATATTTATTTGAAGTTTACCTTTGTTACGACTCAAAACAATACTTTTTATTTCTAAAGTAGTTAATGCTGCTGAACTTCCTCATGTATTTCTAGTTCTTTCAAAAACGTTACCTTTAAACCTATAAATGAGTCTATTGATTCTACACATACATATATTCACATCAATATTTGACACTTTTATTCGTTTAGTGTGTGAACAGAAAATGCAGTCTTTCAAAGACATCTGACGAAAAAAAAATGATTCAAAACTTGCTCACTAACAATAGATCCACAATTTTAAATTATTTTCAATTCGTTAGGATATTCATTTTCAGGGTTAGGCCAGTTTATAATATATATATATAAGTACGAAGTACTAGAAATTTAAATAAATGCTTTAATAATTCAATTCTGGTATAAGTTTTATATATAGAATAAGCAAATAATCGTAACCAGTAGTGCAAACTGTTCTACTTAAATTCCGTTTCCGTTTCTTTCCCAATTATTTCTTTCACAATAAATAAAAATAAAATCAATTTCCATTATAAAATAATTAACTCTAAATCGAAAACTTGTGGAAACGCCTACTATAATCTAACCAAGAGAAAAATTAATTTCCATTTTATTATAAATGGAAATAGCGATATATCTGCAACGAAAACAAGAATGACACGCACTCAACGCTATAGAAATAGAAATTATTAATGGTATAACTTTTACTTTATTAATAATAATTACAGGTTTCGTTAGTGTGGGTATAATCAAGTTATAATCACAAATTTCGTATAAACAGGTTTACGATCGTTTGCCGGAAAAATAGCACGTTGATTATTTATTAATGCAATTTAAATGATATATTTATTAAGGGGCAACTTCTAATTTGTAATTAACGCGAACACGCCGTCACTATCAATTCAATGAATCGTTAATATTTTACTTATCTCGTAAGATGGTATGGTGTCAATAAAATAGTGAAGCATTCATTTAATTTTAAAAAGAATATTAAACTCGCACGTAATTCATATAATGATAATTACAACACTAACGAAGACGCATATAATATAATGCACATGTGTAGATTTAGCAATGAAATACCTCTACAGAATTAACTTAATTTTGTTACGCCAATTAATATCTGATGGATAATGAAGTAGACCTTTTGCGATAATGAGTCTACATTTTGTAATATTTAACACGTATGGTATTTACAAATTTCCTTTGTTAACACTTAAATATATTGTTGGTAAATGTTAATGGAAGATAGCAGGCGTGTATTTGAGCTCAAGAAATTTAGGATTTATCGAACAGATGTTGCGAAATTTGCATGCAACGTTGGAGATATTACAGTACAGATAAAATGCTTATTGTTGTGTATTTTCTGATTTCTATTCATATCATTTTTGTAGTCCAGACAGTATGCCAACTGCAGAAAAAGTCACGTGAGACGAATTTCTTTGAGATTCACGAATCAGTTGTTGAAACAAAATAAATTGTGTCACGTAAACCTAGAATAATTTAGATCTAGAATGTATATACAAGTGAAAGTCATTTTAGGTAGAGTACACATTAGAGTAAAGCAATATGCGATATGAAGACTAATATGGTAGTGTGTACACATTCGTTATAATTATAATAATTACCGGGAGATAGTAAACGGTGCGAAAAGACAAATGCGACCGCGTCGAATTAGTTGTCTGCCGATTTCCGTTTGTAGCCTTCTTCGTTAGAACGCGACGCTGCATATGGGACACCAAATACCGCTTTAATGACATATATGTTAGCTCAAATATCAACATGTACATAATTATTTGATAAGAGGAAACAGTCTTGCATATGCAACAATAACAACCAACTGACAATTTTGATAATTCCACTCAATCTGTCTAACAAATATTTTGACCCGACAGAAATAGAGCTAAGGTTACTTTTATTACTTTAATCTATTACATTATTACTGCCAAAACCAGGATTAATACTTTTTGATAACTATCAGAAATGTAACAGTAATAACTATACAACTTAAACATACTACTAGCTTAAAATTTGACAGTCATAGGAAGTATTTTGCCAGTTAATTGTTATAGCTTGAAAGTAAAAAAGTTAAAACGCGTTCTTTTACGATTTGACAGTTCTGAATTCCTACAAGAGTTTAAATTGTGAAAAATACTATTTTGACAATTTAGTAGCTGTCATGAATATTGTAGTAGTTACAAGTGTCAAAATAAGATAAGATAACTGGTTTTACAATCTGGTAACTGTCAGATACTCTAAAAATAACTGATTTTAAGCTGTCAAATATCTTTAATAGCTGCCAATTTGGTTAAACTTGAAAAAAAAACTATTTCTATAATTTAGCAGCTGTTAGAAATACTATGACAGTTACATCTATTTCTTAAATTTCTTTCGTTCTCAGTTTTCATGCACATTTTAACCATTATATCCACAAAAACAGTAACTTCTAGAGAAGTTATAGCATCTAGAAGTGCTGATCCTCGAAACTAACTTGTCCTGAGCTCGCATCATTCTTTTCACAATTTGTATACATTCCTTCTCGCTTCTTCTTCCTATAATTTAAAATCTATATGTTTACACACTGTCCGTCGCCTCTTGTATTACTGAAGTTTTAAAGCAGGACAGCGAGATTACACTCACCTTACACCATCCTTGTGAGAGATGGCGCTCGCTTATTACATATACAATAGGCACATTGTACCAGTTGATACTACTTTGCTTGATATACGTATAAGGCTCGTAAGAGGGTATAGTCTTTGAAAAGGACAATGCAAGGTGGGTGGGACCTAGCTGTCCTAAATTCTAGCTTCAGGGATCATAGGGAGAAACGACAGGGTAGGATTTTTATTGAATAAGCAGTCAACTAGGGTGGTGCAAGCTGTAAAACGTGCGGTGAATTTTTTTTGTAAAGAGGGTAGTAAAAGACACTCAACTTGATGATGGCGCCATTTGTAGAGGTAAAAAATACTCGAAGATAATGCGTTGTTGTTTGGGTTTAAAACCTCAAATCGATCAGGTACATGGAAGTGATTTAATATCAAGAGAAAAGGTGGAAGGTAGATTGGAGAAATGAAAATATTATATTACTGTCAGCAAGACAATGCAGCTATCCATAATTACAGACAAACAAAGGAGTGGTTTTGTCCAAAGAAAATCAATTTACTCCAATAGCCTACTCGTTCGCCCGATGTGAACCCCATCGAAAATCTGAGGTGTATGCCAATAATAAACATTACAACGGGGTCAGAACTACAATCTGCGATAACGAGGTGTCGAAATTATATTCTTATTTCAACATTGATCAAATTGATAGACAGTATGGAGACCCGAATGTTTGAAGTTATATTGGAAAGAGGATCTAACATTATTTATTGATTTTAATATATCTATTGTATGACCTTTATGTACTTATCTTTCAATTCCTGAAATATATACGAATAATTCAAATAATTTTAATTTTTATAATTGTATTAAATCAATATATCCTTCATTATTATTTGCGAATGTAATTAAAATTCGATATATCAGTGAATTCTTTGTTTTTTAGATATTTTTCTTGATAGGCATGGCCATTTACATATATTATTAGTATTTTGACACATAATAAATGTCAATTTCTTCCACTGAAGATGTCTTTTTAACGAAAATATAATATGTTCTGGAATGAATTGGTATTTAATTAATTGTTGTTTTATTGACCTACATATATGGACATATTTCAGGAATTGAAGGATTTATTGATTTTGCGGGCATATAGAAATATAAAGAATAGAAATTATAAAACATAATATATCGTTTAATGTTATTTTCTCTTGCATTTCTGTTTCTTTCTGGTTCAGCATTCACTTCGATGCATATTTTGCAGAGGATATTAAGACAACCAAATATTCTGATCAAAAGATTATATGACGTTATGGAAATTTTGCTGAGTGCATATGAAGACTGTGAACGGGAAACATTTTAGGCAACATCTTTTTGCAGAAAAAAAGGATGTCAATCAGTTTTCTCTTCATTATTTCACTCTCATTACTGATTTTTGGAAGTAGTTAATTCATAAATTCATACTCGGATTGCATCAGAAAGTTGGTCTTAATTCAAAACCTTCGTCCAATACAATATGGTCTTCACACATAGTGTAAAACATAATTCCAGTTAATTTTACCTCATAAGCCTATCAACTCAGAACGTTTCATTTCATTCAAATTTGAGATATACAGTTCTGCAAATAGGGTACACCATTCCCTGTGACCATTCAGTACAGAAAGTTATTCTCTCACTTTTAAATACTCAAATTACATGTAACGTGATCATGCAAGATTAGGGAGTAGAAGAACAACCTATGTATATATCCTTCTAAATATTGAAGTCGTTAGGTTTACTGGTAAAATATGTTAAATGAAAGCTTTTGCTTAGGCCAATAATATAACCATGTTCTAGACATGGAAATCAAATCAATCAAGAAATAAAGATTGGATGTTTTATGTTATCAAGAGATATAACGTTAAAATATTATAAAGGAAGGCAAAAAATATTAGTCTAGACTGAATGCATGGCTTTAAAATACGCATAGATAGAGCATAAATTTATTTTATAGAAATTTTGAACGTGATATACTTAAATGCATAATCGAACTTTCACGAATAATCAATGTCAACTAGTATGTAGGACAAAAACAAGCAGGGCAGGTCTCCCAAAATTTAGATTTCTCAACGACTTAATCATCTTATATCTCGCAACATACCAGGCAATTAAATCATGAATCGTTTTATGACGGAGAAAAACGTGTTACAATTGTCCAAACATATTACTACGAAAATTTGCGTTCCGGTGTGAAAACAACAACAAACAAACTTCGTCTAATCTTTGAACGTAATCATGTCTCAAGTTACAACGCAATTCGCAATCTTTTTGACTTGAAGGTGACAATGCATCTACGTACAGCTCAATCCAATGAAAATATCGCTCGAGTACGTGGCCGTGTTGCCGCGAGTTCCGAAACATCAGTTCGTCGTCGATCTCAACAGCTAAACATAAAGAAAATCTTTTTGCATCGGATTTTGACCTTGTACGCATATAAAATTCATCTAACACATTACTTAGCCCATAGACCATGCACGTCGCCGTACGTTTGTTAATTTGATCTTGGAAGAAGTTAGGAATAACGCAAAATTTTGCAATAAAATTATCTTTTTGAACAAAACCCACTTATACTCATGTGATGAAAGACAAACATTGCAGATGCATTGTGATAGATCCTGTATCGACAATTACAGACCAATTTCTCTTTTGTCGTCATTTTCGAAAATCTTCGAGAAGGTCATATGTAAACGGGTGTATAACTTCTTCATAAGCAATAATCTATTATCACTGACTCAATACGGTTTCCTACCAGGTAAGTCGTGCGAGAAAGCATCGTTCGACTGCCTGGAAGATATTTTGCTTTCATTAAACAATGGGAGAGCAGTTTGTGGTATTTACTTCGACTTCAGTAAGGCTTTTGATACTATTAATCATCGGGTTTTATATAGCAAGTTGTTTCAATAACGATATTAGGTCCTATGTTTACTCTTCTTCTATAACGGTTTCACAAAGTATTCCTGAAGGCTCAATTCTGGGTCGTCTAATATTTGTACTGTATGCGAACGATCTTAATAGTTTCATAGGAGAAAAAGGTATATACCAGTATGCCGACGACACCACTTTTATAATCGAGACTGAATTTTGTTCTGAGGTATCACCCATTGGGTCTTCGATATCTGAAAGGATGGCGGAGTGGTGTAAAATGTATGGTTTGGGGTTGAATGTGGGGAAGACTAGGGTTGTCGCGTTTACTGCCAAAAAGGAATACACAGTGGAAATAAATGCACCACTAGAATAGAACAAACGAATACGATAAAATTTCTTGGTTTGACACTAGAGAAACTCAAATGGGAATTTCAGATTGAGAGTCTACGCTTCGAATGAAATAAATACTTTTACGCGATTTATAGGACTTCTGTCTCAATCGATGCCTTGAGGGTGCTGTACTTCAGTCATATCCAATCAAGACTATCTTTTGACTTAATGTTCTGGGGATCTTCTAGTCTATTCCATAGAATTTTTACCGCGCAAAAGAGAATTATTAGATGCATGCTGGGGGTAGCAAATACTCATTGCAGATCACTGTTCCAGGAGCTAAATATTTTGCCATTGCCATGCTTATATACAGATATATAAACTGGTACTGTTTTATAATGAGAATAGGTCTCTATACAGGCGCAATGTTGACGTCTCCAACGCTATGATGACCAGAAACGCTAACGTGTTATGCATTCCACAACACAAACTAACACTCTACGAGAAAGGTGCATTCTATAAATATATCATGGCGTATAATGTAAATATTTAGAAACATCATTAACAATTTTCGAAAGGCGGTTTATGGGTTTCTCATCGGCGGTGCATTTTATAGTTTTAACGAATTTATCAGCCGCTGAGAGGCCATCCATCGTGAGATCTTGATATTAGCATTTTGTCTGCTTATTTGTTGTTATTTATTTGTTTATATTATACTGTTATGACTTTTTTTAGGTGTAGTTGACTAGAATATTTATTTGTACTATACGTCTAACTATATGTCTAGTTATATGATGCTCTTTTGTGTGCATGATCTTCACACAAAAGTTTATTCATAAATTATGTATTTTACAGCATGTACCTATGTCTGAAATTGTTTTTTTTTGACAGTTGTCGCTATCCTTATGGATTTTTATGGAAAATAAAGTTACTTACTTACTTACATTATATCCTCTTCGAGTAACCGTGCGGTGTGCATTTCGGGCTGGAGAGTTTGGACATTTTTTCATGAAAATGACGATGATGAAATGGTAAATGTTGATGGCGCAAAATTGTTGGTTTTATGTATTTAAAAAAAATCCCGAAGTACATATCGGGATACGTTTTTATTTCAACAATATTTTGTACAATTGTAATTCAAAGAAATTATATACTTCCTGATGTTGGTATATATTTATACAGGCCTAGATTTAAGGAAATTTTTATAAGGTAAACGCTAATAGGCGACATATTTAACAAAGGTTATCATAGAGTACTACTAAACTATTTACGGATGTATTAAAACATATATAGAAACATTTCATGCCAAAGCCAGAAAAAAGCCAGTATCTTCTACTTGTGATAACGGTGAAACTATGCTATAACTGAAATATTTCCTTTAGTTTTGTGTCTTTCTCTTTAGTTTAACAGCTGCTTAATATTGGATATTTGCAGCTTTTAAAATATTCTCTAAAAAATTACTTGATAACTACAAAATATCATTTAATTTGTACGACAGGTATTTCCCCATTTGACTCAAACAAATTTAAATAATATGATTTTATTCGTGTTAATATTGACAGTGATCTGAAAGAATTTCATCCCAGTTTGCCATCATTACAAAATGTTGCCACTTCCAATAAGAATTTAACTAACAGAAGAGAAGAAATACTGGCGTCAATATAGAGAGTTAGAAACAAATTGGTTTTTTTTTTTTTTTTTTTTTTAATAGAAGTAGAGATTTTAATGGCTTTGTGAAATATCGAAAAAACAGCGAATGGCAAAAAAACTCTCTGAAAAAATTATTAAAAAACCCGTGTTATTAAAGTAAAAACGTAATAAAAGGAAAGTTTTTTATGTATCCTTTTTGTACGAGCTTAAATCAATTCTAATTGAGTAAAAATAAAATGCTTTCATTATACATACCTAAATATTATGAGTTTGATGCAAAGGTTGAAAGTTACAGAAAAATATATAAAATAGTTAAGTAATACAGAATTACATCAATATCAGCATATTAAGATTATAAATTAAAGTCGACAATTTTTTTGTAGAACTGAATCGATGTCTTAAAAACAAGATATAATATTTTCTATTATTAATTGTACTTTAAATATTATTTAAAACAAACGCCTAATGATTTATAACATCTTATTTATTACATATAATAATTTGAGTTGCCGCAGGAAGCGGATATTATTAATAGAATAATTGTGATATAATTTAGAAATTAATCGATTTACGGTTTATTTCATGTCTAGAATAACGATTTATCTTGTGGTATTACCTTTTGAGGTGATGTTGCGTATTGTTTATTACACTAAATGATTAATGGGAAGTTTATAAAAGCTATTTCGCTATTAAATAACACCCTTTTTACAACAATGAAATTATTCTAAGACATTTTTTGCAGAGCATCAATATCCTTTCAAAATTAATTTTGACAGCAACGAGAAATTAAAAGAACCCAGACTATCATTTAGAAAATCTAAAGCTGCAACTTATACATACCACGCTTTATAAATTTTACTCCCGTAATCAATGTAGTATCAATGACAAACTTAATTGCTTTGTATTATCATTTATAATTTGAAACGGTACCCAATGCGCTTGAATGATATCCTAGTATATGTACTACAGATACAAAATTAAATTAATTTTCAACTTGAATAAACTCCAGCTACATCATTATGCAGGAGCGTTTTCAGAATCTACACCGCTATGTTTCTTATTCTATAACATATAGCTTTCTGTATATATCAAGCAGGAAATGAATATTCCGTTACAGGACAAAAAAATAAACAGATGCACTACAATTTTGCTTAAATCAGTGTAATTTAGGACGTTTCGTTGGTATTTCATAAAATCATAAGACTGAATGGAGTGGAAATTGATTACACGAGTATACTATTCATTTAATTTTGTTTACACGGTAAACATTAATAAACATCGGTTAAAACTTGTCATTATACAGCGAGAATATTGAAAGTGATGTAATACGCTTTTGCCATGAAAGGTATACCGTTAAAATTTTTACAAACTTGCACAATAGAGTTTTAATTTCGTTTTCCATGAAGTAGTTCATTAAGTTTGCCTTCCATACAACAATCGTATTTGCTTTTTAAATAAAGTCAAATCTTTTAAAACAAGACACTTTATGGATATCTTCTATGGAACTACGGTACTAGCCTTCATTTATCAGCAAAACAATTTTTCATAAACTAAAATTTACTTTAAATAAACGATTTACGATTATGCTTTACTCAAGTCAGTAAATGACTTTGGTCTTTGTTAACTCCATACTTATACGAAAGGTTAAATACAGACTTTCAGGCTTTTACTGCCTCAGTTATACTGATGTATATACCTTTAACAATTTCGCATAAATGTCAATTAGTGTGTTATTTTGTAATTGGCTGCTTTTGTATTTATTGTGATGGTTATTTAGACGTTTGAGAGCTATTGTTACAAACTGTGCGTTGCAAATAACATGCTTGCATAGAGTATGTCAACGATAATAAAGGAAATGTCAAGGAAATGCTTTTTCTTTTCAAAAACACCTGCTGTGTAGATGTTAAAGGTGCTTCAGTTATAAGCTGTGAAACTAAAATTAGCGCAGAAAGTAAATTCATTATCTACAATCCGATTTCCATTAATAAACGCGATATTCTATATTTAGTATGGCTAGACAATGGACATGTTACGGTCAGAGACGATAATCCGGCTAATCACGTTATTGGCCGGTCAATGACGATAATGCCCAACCATATTGGACATTGTCAATAATGACCGGCCAGTAACGTTAATGTTCATGTAATTTGGGCAACGTTGATAATTTGTAATGCGAGCATGATATTAACAACATTGTCCGGGAGATGTCGTCACTGTCCATTACACAACGGCCAATGATGATCAAATAGAAAGCTAGGTTATGTTAAAGTTTGACACATCTTGCTGTCAACGCCAGGTTCGAAAAACTCAATGAAATACTACAGGTTGGTACGCAAATATGACATTATTACAGTAAACGGTAGAGACCGTCTAATTAAACCTGTTGCTGAAACTACAGAATGTAAGGTATTGTACTACGTTACGAGTGGAGAACGTTTCGACATTATCCATAACGCTCACTTAGCTGTCGGACATGGTGGAAGAAATCGGATGGTTTCTGAAGTCAGTAAACTCTATTGTAACATTACAAAGGAAACAATAATGATATATCTAAGACTTTGTACTCAATGTCAAAAAATGAGTAACACTCCAAAAAAGGGCATAGTTTCGAGACCCATTCTCCATTTTAATTTTAATTCACGTGCCCAGGTTGATTTAATTGACATGCAATCGCAAAGCTACAACGATTATCGGTTTATTATGGTGTACCAAGATTATTTAACCAAGTTTGTGTTACTGAAGCCTTTAAAAACCAAAATAACAGAAGAAATTGCATTTCATTTGTTAGAGATATATACTACGTTTGGAGCACCTTTAATTCTCCAATCTGACAACGGTCGAGAGTTCGTGAATTCGGTTCTAGTAGAACTACATGCGATGTGGCCAGAGGTAAAAATTGTGCATGGGAAACCTAGGCACAGCCAAAGTCAAGGTTCGGTTGAGCGTGCCAATAGAGATATTAAAGACATGTTGAGGGCGTGGATGGAGGAAAATAAAACCAAAGACTGGCCTGCAGGGATTAAATTTATCCAGTTCAAGAAAAATCGTGCATTACATTCTGATAAGTGTGTTTTATGCAACGCTGCATAATTTGAAAAAGTTCAATTTCCAATTACATATATATTCGTCCATAAGGAATTGGAAGATCTCCGTATGAGGCAATGTTCGGATGTAGAGCTAAAATAGGACTAGCTTCCGCCTGCGTACCACATGATGAAATTAACCGTTTGGTTACTGAAGAAGATGTTGAACATTTGCTAAAAGAAATGGAAGGAGAATATAATGATCTCGAGAAGCCTAATTTGCATATAGAAATAGAAGAAAGTAGAGTTGAATTAGAAGTTGACAATGTGACAGTAGATGCTGGGCAGTTGACTGAATACAGTGAGCTCATTTAATGCTTTTAATGAATCTCAAATATGCAGATTCTCTGCCAAAAAATTCTATTTAATTTTTGTTGTAGGGTACGAAAACAGAATAGTTTGTGGCCAATGCTCTACAGTATTACTGTTTGGTGAAAATGTTAATAATGATGGCAAATGTCTCAATTGCGAACGACAGGAAAACATTGTCAATGAGCGCAAAAGATCGAGAGAATATTCAGATAAGCAAGCCGCCAAAATGCTGAAGCTATCTAACCAAAAATTCTCCGAGGTGCAAGTTGAAACTACGGTTCGAGTACCCATACCGGACGTAGACCGAGCTCGTGGTTCTCCCCATAATGTACTGGCTGTTATGAGTGATGTAGAAGATGGTCTTTATAAACTTTGTGAGTTTTTATTTTAAATGTGGCGGAAAATATAAATTACAGTATTATTTTGATATTATAGGTACAACCCACGGCGTTTTAAAACATAAGTTCACCAGATCTGAATTTAATCCTTGCATGGAAAAATTTATTTTATTTATTTTACTAGAGAACCTCAGCGATTCCGCAAAAAACAAAGAAATTTCTCTTAGAGAAGCCGCAGTCCAAAATAGTATTTTAGGAAGTCAAGGTTACAAGCGTTGTCACTACAAGGGCGGATGTAACACCAGAAAATGTGCATGTCGCGCAAATAAGAATATTTGCAATTCAAAATGCCATGGATCACTCTCATGTCAAAATAAAGATGATTAATTTTAAGTTTTTCTAGATTATTTAAAAAAAATCTTATATCTTTTTAAGTTATTTGAAGGGTATTGTCACCTATTACTCACCTCGATAGTGCAAAATTGATAAATAAAAATTATAAAAAATATACATATCTTATACAGTTTTAATGATAGTTATGACACCTATATCAACATTCTTCTGCCATTTTCGTCAATGACCGGCCAAAGGTGTTAACATGAACACCACATCAAACATTATCAACATTGTTCGCCCACCACGGGCCATAACGTCAATGCCGTCATGCCGTCATGTCATTGTCCGGCCATTGTCGTCAATGTCCAATTATCGTCTTTGTCCGTAACAGACACACACAGAGAAGGGACACACCATACAACTCGTAACAAAATAATTCGAATCAACGGCCAGTGTGACACAAACTTTGAACGTTGTGGGTATTCTTTCAATTGGAAATGCAAATTTCGGTAAAAAGCACAATAGAAGTTTAATTGCGCTTTTCTAAATTTTAGTAAGTACAGTGTAATACATATTACGTAACAACTCTATGGGCCCTATTAGGTCGTTGAAATTTTGTTTCTAATTCCATTTTATTATAAATATTGCTTTTTATTGGTATAGTGAGGTTATGTTTATGAATTGGTCAGAAACGGTTTGATTTTAAATTTGTGGCGAGAAATTATGTACAATTAACTCCTAACTTCCGTAAGGCGCAAGTATTGTCAGCCGAAATGGAAACGGATTTAGAATCTTATCTTCTAAAATTTTTAGCCATGTTTTATGGGCTGACACCTAAATTACTCAGTCGATTGACATATGAATATGCTATAAGCAATTCTCTAGAAATATGACTAGTTTGTGTGAAAAAGAAAATGGCCTTGATGGATTAGTTTTGGAGATTTATGCAACGCCATCCAAGACTTTCGGTAAAAAGGCCAGAAGCCACGACCCTACTACAGTGACTAAAGTGCAGAAAGTTTTTGGAAAAAAGAGTGTACCACAAACAGGCTAGATCACCTCCCGAGAAGGGGCGAGCCAATCACTCAAGTTGGAATCATTTGCGCTAATGGCAGTGCTCTTTCACCAGTACAGATTTTGTGTTGTTATCGATTTGACTAAGCAAGAATGATGAAAAGTATAACAGACACGGGCCATTTAGGACTAGTCTATCCATAAGGTTAGATGACTTGTGAAAACTTTGGAAAAGTCTTAGAACATTTTGTCAAACACGTTAGATGTAGCAGAGAAAAAAAGATTTTATATGATAATGGATAACCACCACACCAATCCCACCTGTCCTTAAAAGCAGTCGATTCTTGCAGGGCAGATGGAATGGTAATCCTGACACTTCCTCCACATACGTTCAAGAAATTGCAGCACTTCGTTTTTTAGTTCCTTCTAGACATTTATTAACCAAGCAACTGATGTCTGGATGATTTTGCTCACTCCGGACAAACTTTAAACATCCAAGACCTTCCGCTTTTATATCTACAATCGTGGGATCGAGCAGCAAATCCTGTTAACATAAAATCGGGTTTCAGATGCTGTGAAATCGTTCCGTTTGCACGTTTTCACCATCTTTAGCAATAGATTATGAGCAACCAATGCCAGGAAATCAGTTTTCTAATGAAATATTTGTAGCCAGTAGTTTTAACAATAATGTTCACAAACCATCAATTAGTTGTTTGCCTGGAAATTAAGTTGCTGCTGCTACTCCTATGACTGACAAAAAGAGGAAGACATCAATTGTGTCTTCGGAAGCAATTGGACAATTTCCAAAAGCTCCGGAAAGAAAGGAACATAATAACATAAGGAAAAAAGAGGACCGCAATGTTTACGAGAAGATTCGACTGACGATGAAAGCGAAGATGTTGTCTACGACGGTGGTAGTTTATGTTTTGAAACGTACGAAGAAAAGTCTACAACAGAGGTTCCAAAAGGTGAGTTTATAATAGTCAATGTCTAGGAAATAATTTAGCTAAATAATATGTAGCCACTCTGGAAGAAAGAAAATTAGTTTCTTAAAAAGATACATTCCATAGAACAAATTTTCGTTTGCTACCGAAGATTCAGCATCAGTTCCTTTCAAAGACGTCGTTACTGTTCTTCCGAATCCCATTAAGAATTCAAGGTCACAATTTCAGCGAATGGTATACTTTAATGTGGATTTAAGTAACTATAGTTTGCAGTAATACTTAAAAGACATAAGAGATATTAAGATGTTTTTGTTGTTTTGTAAATTACAAATTTTACCTTCTGTACTGTACTTATTTACAAAATAATGCACTCCTATATATTTTATGTTATTAGAATGTATTGCTCATATTATATATATTTTTTTAAAGTTGTACCTACCAATAACCGTATGTCGAAAATTTACCCACATTCTCTCAGACAGGAGAGGGGGGGGGAGTGGACAAAACGCACAGCTGCGTCATATCAACTATCTACTACGTCCTATGATCAACTTCCTCAACCGGAAGAATGACGTCTTTTTATAGATGCTTCTAAATTGAGCTTGAAAGCTATCCTTCTACATATAGGAAACATCTACTCCTACATTCCTGTTGGTCACGCCGTGCACATGAAGGAAACATATGATAATATGATACGTCTCCTTGATAAAATCAATTACAAAACCTATAAATGGTACACCAGTGCTGATTTCAAAGTAGTTGCAATTCTACTTGGTCTACAACTTGGATTCACAAAGTATTGCTGTTTCCTTTGCGAATAGGATAGTCGGGCGAGAAATTTGCACTATACTGTTAAGCAATGGTCAAGCAGAATACAATATACTCCTGGAGAAAAGAACGTCGTCCATAATTCGTTGGTAGAGCCTCATAAAATACCTTTACCGCCATTGCACATAAAATTAGGTCTGATGAAGAATTTTGTCAAAGCATTGGACAAAGAGGGATCAGGATTTGCATTTAAAAGTGTGACAAAGAATTTCTTAGGAAATAAAAAATCTGAAGATTACGAGAAAATGGTTAACGAACTTCTTAGAAGTTACTATGCATTAGGCTGTAATATGAGTCTAAAAATACATTTCTTGCATTCGCACCTGAACTTCTTTCCCCCGAATCTTGGCGATGTTAGTGACGGGCATGGGGGAAAGATTTCATCAGGATATGTCCATTATTGAAAAATGCTATCAGGGCAAGTGAAATAGGGAGATGCTTGGTGACTACTGTTGGACTTTAATTTCGAAATGTTCTTCATCCCAATATAAAAAAAGTGACTTTCTAAATACATCCCAGAATAGCATATACTTTTTTTTTTTTTAATGTGTGGTGGGTGCTTAGTTGCAGTGACTCCGTAAGCTGTATTACTTGTCTGGCTATCACTGCAACTCTTGCGGTGTAGTTTTAGTGTGTGTAAGTTGTGTTTAAATGGCTTTGTGACAGCATCATATGGCCTTTTATGATGCCGCGCTGTTAATCACTTTGCTCCCAATAGCGAATGGCAAGTCGATCCGGGATTAAACTCTCTGAAAAAATGTCACCGTCCCTCCAGAGAATTGAACCCCGGCACCTATCGTTTACTCACAACAATAGTCAGCCGCCTAACCACTGCGGCCATCGACCCGTTTAAATGTTAATGTTAGTATTGTATGATCAATATGAATTTCTTTTGCTTATAATACCAGACGTGATAGAAGATATTTGTTTTTATAATAATTATTAGGAATATAAATCAAAATAAGTAAGTATATAATTCATAAAGAAAAATAAAAAAATGAAAATTTGTTGTTCTGTGATTATTAGAGGAAGTAGCAGGATGTATGGATGCGTACTCGACCAATAATGGATGCAACATTTGCTGGTTAGGTTGAGGAGGAACTATTAGTTGGCCGACTAAATAACCGAAATTACTAAATCTGATAGATTTCATTTTCTGGCGATTTAGAAGAGAGGGAAGATAGAACTTGTCTATGTACCAGTTGTACTGCAATGAAGTGCCGCGTTAATAATCCCGTAATTCTAATACATTCTCAGTATTGTAGCCAATTAAATATTTTTTTGTGCAGTGATGACAATCATCTTCACCACTGCACTTATACAGTAATAGACAACAAATGATTCTTACTTTTACAAACAGTTAAGATAAATAATTACGTAACACTAAACTCATTCATGGCCTGTGGATACTACCTCAGCATATGGTAGGACACAGTTTTTATCTGTTACTGTACTTAAATACAGAAAACTGCTTTCGTGGATCGATCATACGTCAACTAAAACTGGATTTGCAACGCGGACGTAGCATCTTCGCGGTCTGGCAAATACGGACTTGTAGCAGAAGTACAACTTGCCTAATACAGATATTGAAAACGCAAAACTGGCTAGACGAGCGCGTGCAGTTCTTGCCTTGTAATTGTTGTGACCCCATTTTTTTAATCATTCTCGTTTCGATATCAGACGGACAAGGTATCAATACACAACAGAGCATTTTATTTTAAATTACGTACATACATTGTTTATTTTTAATGTATCGGTGTCCTCAATTGGTTTTTCGCTTGGTTTGGAAGATTTGGAGCAGTGTTTGATATTTTGAAATATATTTCTGTTGTTATTCCACGATGTAGTCACCAAAAATGCAGCAAAAACAATCCGGTGACTTAGCACATCTTCTCGAATCTATTACTATTTAACACTCACAACCCCAAATATAATAATATGTGTATGAGCATTGCTTATAAACATACTGAGGTTTAGAGAGAAACAGATGCCATATCAAGAGGAACGTTAGTTTAATTTTTTTATTGGTTTTCTAGGAGATAAAAACGTAGCATAAGCTTCGCACACTAAACTACTAGCATAAAACATTTCAATTCACTTTCGAAAATAATACCGAGAAGAGTAAACATGAAAAGATCCATCAAGTAGCATCGAATAGATATACTTCTTAGACTTGGACAGCTGATTACATCTTTCCCATCATCGAAATGCCATCGGTATATCAGAAACCGTTTCTGGAAGAAGTTCTACCTTTCCCGCTCATCGAGACGATGATCATTTAACAATCTTCGGTTTTAATCTCGTTAATTCGAAACGTTACACAACGGCCCGCGGGTGGCGTGCTGTTCTCCGTGCCTTCAGAATGAGTCAAGTCTTTCTTCTTTATATGGACGCTTCAGAGATGCATGTGTATATTCATGTTATGTGTGCAGAGAGACCGAGTTGCGCAACCTATGTTGTGGAACAGGTAAGTAATTGATTTTTTCGAATTCCGCCTGTGGATGTCGCGCACAAACCAATCTAATATTACTCGATCGAAACTGAAGCTGCCGAATCCACTTCAGGATAATGTTACCACACGCAATCCTTCTTCAGGCGAAGATTGGGTAATCCAGATGTGTTATTGTTAGAATAATGTATACGGATAATAATGTTTTGTTTAAATTTGAATATAAAATGAGGCGCGTCGTCTTGATTATTGGTTGTCACAATAAGGCGTTAAGCTACATGAATGTTTTATCAATTATAGCAGCGTAAGTGCGAACATGATTGTGATCTAATGTTTATTTGCCATTAGAATAGATCACGAGCATACGCCCTGTATACTTTTAAGGTAGATGGCAATGAAGGTGACTTTTTATGGTATGTTTTGATGTTATGTAATGATTTCTTTCGATCGAATACTAAAGCGATGATGACAACTTCATTTGTTAAATGGATTGAAATGTCAAAGCAAATAGATTGTTGGATAATTTTGAATGAAAGCTTGGATAAAAAATGGGTATTTTTAAATATTTTCCTAATTTTTTTTTTTTGTATTAACCAAAATTGTGACTTTATTATGAACGAAACGAATGTCATATCTGTCTGCCTAACGCATAAAACTGCTGTCACTACACGTTTAAAGTTTTCAGAGAAGCCAAAATGTTAACCTATTGAATTTTGAAATTTTGACGGACGGCATCCTAGTAACTGCTAAACTTCCAACCCAATATTAATAGAAAATGGAAGCAAAGGCAATGACCTGCAAGTTAGGTATATTCTATCCCTAACCTTTGGTCTCTAAGGGCAAGTGGTTTCTAGTTCCTATTCTGCGAGAAGTTTTTTGAATTTCTTCTCTTAAGTTTGTCCGGGTATTTGTCTCCAACGTCAATCATTTTCCTTTTTGCTGCTCATTATATTAGACTTCTTTTTCGGATTTGATTTTGGAAATGCTAAATAAAGATTTAGATACAACGGCTTCATGCTGTGCAAAATCATCTGTCTTAGTATATCAAGCATATGCTGTTGTTTGTGACCAGCTGTATAATATTAATTCGACCTTCCCAAAACCAGTTTGGACTCGATAATTGGTACACATTTGAGTTTATGATGTTTCTTTCTTTCATGTCTTTTTCCAGGTATTCTCAACATCAGCAACCTACAACCTTAATGGTCAGGATAGACGACGACACTAGACAGTCAGTGTATACATCGAGTATCTACGTGTGTCCACCGCCGCGACACCAAGTTGCAAATGTTGTGGTAGTGTCGCTCAGTGTCCTTATCGTTGCCGTGAAGACAGGACGTTTGTAGTATCTGACACAAGTGTCACGAAGTTCGAACCTGCCCGAAACTTTTAGCTAGACCGATGACGTCACGCGTGTGGTATGCAGAGTAAATAAAACCTTTGCAGTTGGTATCGCAAGTCATGGTTCGTGTAGACGACCAATACACTTGAATCGGAACACTAAATGTATACACCAATGTCGACACAAAAAATTGCGTACCGTGTGGCCACAATCGACGCTACTGTCGACATTTGTGTCGTGTGTCAGTGTCGTCGTATATCCTTACCTTACGTCTCTTAAGAGTTTGACATTATGGACGCCAACTCCCACCCTTTCATCTGCCTATGTATCAGACAAGTGATCAATTTTCTAATTTTAGTCTGCTGCCTCACGATTTGAAAATAGCAATCTGAGTGGTCGTCTATGCATCTCCTAGAACCCGCAGATGTAGGATTAAGTCACCCTCTTTAAAACGCACGGAGAACAGCAGTTGCTTTGACTAGTACATGCATAGGTGTTAACCCCAGTAGCAGTTCCATTCAGGCACTAGGGTAGGTGTGCATCACTCTGGTGATATCCGGACAGATAAGCCGCTGCAATTTCCAAATTGGTTCATCCACCTTTTTCATCTGCTTTTGTTGATCATATTAGAGTAGTATAGAAATCATGTAGCATATTATCATTTCATATATTACGATTTTCATAATTTTTTTAGTTTACGTCTCCTGATTTTCCCATACGGTCTTTGGCATGTCCAGAAATACATTCTGGCTATTTTTAAGGAATCTGTCCAAGTGATCTTTCCAATTTTGTATTTGGTCAATGTTACGGGTTGCGTCTAAATATTTGGCTTTAAATAAATTGTATTATATACGATTTTTACTCCTTTTCTCTTTTGAGAGTATTAGTATACTAAATCCCGAGTGAGTGTCTGCCTCCTCCTTAGGAATATTTACTCCTTTTCTCTTTTGGATGGAACTATTATTTCCTGCCCGTAGATTCTATATCATTTCTCTACTTTCTTAGCATGATGAACTATTTTTTTAGCGAGTACCCTTGACATTAGTCCGACGATTATTCCAATCATACCTCTTCGATATAACATTTTGCTCTAATTGTAAGTGTATTGGTAAGTTCTTCAGATGTTTTCTCATTTGGGTTGATTTGCCACAGAAGCCATTACTGAGGCTTAAATTATTCATTTTATATATCAGCAACATAATATATTTAATAACATATTTTTTATTGGAGATATTTAAGATAAACGTAATTCGATATTTACGTTATAATTTTAAATAGAAAGTGATACATAAATGTAGTACTGTAGTAATTATTTTGCTTTATAGTTACTTTAGTCCCCCCTATTATTATTAATTTAAAAAACAAACATTCTTCCTACATGATACAATTTTGGTTTTTTTTTGTTTCATTAGAATTAATTTCCGTAATCTGGCGAGTGATATTGGATCTATATTAATTTATTCTACAAAAAAATGTAGCAGCAAATTGAAACTTATTAATATTATTTACGATCTACAATCAACAAGGATCTGACGACGAGAACTATATGAAAAATAAAATAATTAATTAAATATTGCAGCCATACAACGTATTATTAAACCAATTACAGCAAATTGTTAAATTATTTTTGTTATTTATTGCATAGGTACTTATAATTCACTTATACACTCAGAAAGACTTGCGAGTTTAAACAGAACTTCAACTTTTTCGTAACGATAAACGCGGAAACAATACAATTATTATTATTTCCTGAACGGCAATATACTTGCATAAACACTAATTAAATAACAGTAACAATTTTTTGCACAGGTATTCGATAGTATTAATTTTACTTCTTACAGTTTGGAAAAAAAGAAGAAATCCACGATATGAGAATTGAACAATTATATTAATTTTCTGCTCCACTTTTCTCCCAAATACATGTAATTTTAGCGCTGATACAGTTTTACTTTTACATGTCTCTACGTCACTTATTTACTAGACCGATTGCCTAGAGATTAAATCCAACAAATTTGCTATTCTTCCATAGTATTAATACTCTAACTGGTTGGTCAGCGTTTTCTGGCCTCCGGTTGTTTATTTCGTGCATAATCGCCATACGGAGAGCCTAAGACAGGAATACATGCTAGGTCTTATCTGCTGTAATGTACGCGTTTAATATGTACAATAAATAAAGCTAATCATATCCGAGCCTGGTAATTTAATAAAAGTTTGCTGGATGGTTTCGGGCTGTCGGAAATTGAATTAAAGAAAGTTGTGTCTGTATATCCGTTTGTGTCTTTTTTAATGTTGCGAGCGATTAAGTTGGATGTAGATAATTTGATGAGCCATGTTGAAAACAAAAGTGTCTCGAGTGTAAAGTAGGGTTGAAACAAAATTTATTTGGTACACTATTTCTTGCGTTGTTTTAACATAGGTTATAGGTTAGTAAGAAAAGGTGGTGGAGGATGGTTTGAGCGTATACAAATTGTTGTTTTGTGCTTAGTGTGAGGGCAATGAGATGATGCATAAGTAAAAGTGAGTCCTGATTAGCACTATCGCTACATGAACAGCTTGCCAAAAATATCGAAACAATCTTATGTACAGTACAATTAGTAAATAACTTTGGGTAGTCATATAGATTATTCTTTGTCCTTTGTCAATATTGAAGTTTCGATTTAGTCATTCAGACTATGTGGCAAAATAAGTACAGTCTGATAGAAGCTAGAAGAACGACAAAAGCTTTGAGCTTTTGTGCAGTAAACGTAATGTACTTTTTTCATGGTACGAAAGTGGAGTAAATGTGATTGTAGAGTACATCTAATACTAGTTTGCAGTATACATATATATAGCTACCTAAATAGATCTAATGTCGCCATCTATGCATGTACTAGCAACACAAACGAGCAGTCTTTGTCAAATAAATTCATTAAAATTGTTGTTAAGGATGGTATATTCAATTTTGTTGGTTTGGTGTTTTGCACGTGAATGTTAAGCAATGCGGTATGGATGTTTTTGGCAAGAAGCGTAAAATTACCTTTTTATTGTGTCAGACATGCCCCTTGCAATGTATTCCTCTCAGCATATGTCTACAATGAAAAACATCTAATGCCATAAACTAATGTTCTTCTAAAGCTACTGCTGACGTGGTGCTAGGTCTAACTATACCATATCGAGCTTTCAATGGTATATGGTACATAGGGGTTGATTTCAGAGATAGGATAAATAACGGCGGAAAGGGACAAGAGGTACGAAAATTCGCTAAGAAGTGAGGACGCGAATGAGTCTATCACAGCGCTGTAGACTAGACGAGACTAGACTGTGATAGAGAGACTAGTACGCGTCCCCACTTCTTAGCGAATTTTCGTACCTCTTGCCCCTTCCCGCCGTTATTTATCCTATCTCTGAAATCAACCGGTATATTATATGTAACACATTACTAGAGAGAAAACGGATTACGTGGTTTCAAAAAACGCTTTAAGGGACGGCCTGCATCAATTTCTCTCGCTAAATTAAGCAATGGATTAAAATGACAGAGAAACGGGGATATAGCTATTCAAACAAAGGAGCTAATGAAAAACGTTGCATGCTTTGTTAGGACCAATAAATTTTAAACTCACTTCAAGGATGGTTATCCAAGAGAGGGCTAGTTTGTCCGATTAACCTTCAAAATTGCACAAAATATGGAATACGCCAGATGAAAAGTTTAAGAGCATTTATTATACATATATCCGTATTTTGATTTGCTTGAAACCAAATTATATGAACTTAAATATTAGAGATAAACCTGAAAAAATTTGGAACGTAGATGGAAGTGGTCTCAGCATAGATCCTTGGGAGTTGCTTGGTAGTAGAGAAAACACGACAATATTATTACCAAAATTACAAATCAAATTACCAAAAACGCGGGTTCCCAAATGTCTTTGCGAAGTTTTCAAAACATAGCGCCAGATGTTATTGCCAAGAAATTCAGGAAAGGTGGGATATGTTTGTATTTAAAAGGAACATTATATCAGGGACAAGTTTCATCCTGAATTGCTTGACACCTAATACCATATTCACAAAAAAAAATCATTAATCATAAATGAAATAGTCCCAAGCACATCATGTCAGAACCAAACATTACAACCTGACGCAGAACCAATCAAGCATATTCTTAGCAGAAACCGCTCCAAATTCAGGTATATCTTTCGAAGATTTCTTATTGTCGATAGTAAAACAATAATTCAAATCGTCTACCCAAATACCAACACAAGTATGTTCTGGTTGAGAAATGATAAATGTTAAAGAATTCGTTTAAATCTAGATCACATAAATCTGCTACAAAAACCAAGAAACCAGTTCCAGTACCTCTCAGTAGGCAGTGATATGTCTCTATAGTTAATCAATTCTGATGCTAACAATTCTATAGATGCCTTTTGACATGATTTTCTAGAATATATTGAGAGTTACAAAAACAAAGGGCAATAATACTTTAACTTTGTATAAAAACATTTCTTAAACATTTTGTGGGCCAATTGTGGGTTAAAAAATATGAGGGGTGGGACACAATTTTTTTTAAAGTTGAATAAACGCAAATTTTTGTGGACCATAGTATATTATACAAACCCTGTAGGAGATATGTATAGGGAGATAATTAAAGTATTACGATCACCTACAGGTAATAGATATGATGGACACATTTTCCGACTAGGCTAACTACAATTTCTATTAAAATACAAAGAAAGACAAAGAAAAATTACCAAAAATAAATATAGTGAATACTAAATGTATTATAGTATATGTAGGAATCTACATGAATAGCAGGAACGATTGAAGTGGATCGATTTGTCAATAGGTAGCTGCTCAAATGTTTATAATCAGTATCAATAAGTTATTTACCAGGATAATCTGGTTCTAAATTTTCCTTCAGTGAATTTAAAAATTCTGCAATGGGTGGGGTCATTTGATTTTAAAAATTAAAAGTTACTTGAACAGTTAATTTTCTTTTGCTTGTCATAAATGTCATAAATGTGAAACTGTTAATTTTGAGTATCTAAGCTAGATTCCACGTAATTAATTTTTTCATAAAAGACAAATTTTCTCGAAATTGGCAGTAGATAGGTATAAGCAAATATCAACAAAGTTATCCTAATTTACGCCGTAAGATGGTATATAATAGGTGTTCTATTAAAAATAACCTAAGTTTGATATATTGTACTTCTTTAATCAGCCTGTATAATTGCAAATAATTTTAAAATACCTTTTAAGCTGCGTACTGACTTGAGCAAATTTACGCGCACGAACGCTGTGCGCACACAAATCCTTTGATAAACGTGAAGAAACCGAAAAGCGACGGATAGCGTTCCTGCGCATATTGGATGTTCGTGCGCGTAAATTTTCTCAAGTCAGTACGCAGCTTTAGAGTTTAGGCACAAGAGACCGACGAAATAGTGGTGATTCACCCTGTATATTATGAAATTTAGTGTGTATAATGTAAAAATTATGTAATAACTAAATAAAGTATACGTAAACAAATACAAGGTAGTACTAATTATTATTAGAAATATGCCTATCACTGAACACCATATTTTGTTTAGTAGGAAATGATTTACAAGGCAACATACGATGCATATGAATTCAAAAGCTATTAATTTCACTACTTCGCTATCTCTTTGCAATATCATTCTATACACCTGGTAGATATTAAAGACACTTAAAATACTACTGTATGAACAAACAATGCAAACAATCAACAATCCATGACGGATATTATCCATGGTATGCGTACATATTCTTGCATCGTTATAATGCCTACGGTATATAAATGTAGTTAATGAATATTTCGCATAGAAATACCACGATGTGTTAGGTATATATAGCGTAAGACTAATTATGTATGTATGTTACATACTACATATTAAATTATGAATAAAAGTCCATGTACATCCATGCACCGGACTATCGTTTGTTCGTATTAGTCTATTTAATAAGAATTTCCAGATTTCTGAGAGATAGGGCAATAGTAGTACACGACGGATGCACTTCAGTGCACACTAAATAGAGTTTAAGAGTGCCGTAGCTAAACAAAAGTAAATGAGGAGAAGCATTTTATGGATTAGCCCAAAAAAGAGATATTTCTTAAATCAAGCAGTTTATTCTTTCCTGTAGTCAGTTTCGTATAATTTGTTTCATACTATATGTGTAATAGATACTATCTTCCATTACGGTTAAGCACGATGTCAGTTACAATTCCGCTTATGATAGTCTTAAGAGAGAAATGGTAATAGATAAAATTGTACCACTTTGCAATGCTTACGTAAGGTTTTCTAAAAAGCATCTATTTATAGCAAATTCTTACAATAAAATTTTCATGTAGTGTAGACATTCTTTTCATATAATAGCAACGTGCTGTAATCATTAATCTATCGTTTATATGTATGTATGTATGTATACATAGATACTATCTAATGGCATCTTTAATACAAGGAAATGTTTCACCTTACACTAACTTCGAAGGTCGCCGAATCGTTACACCTTACGCTTAGCGTCGTTCAGCATTCTTTAGAAATGAATAATTCAGCACAAGGTATCGTAATTTCATTCATCAAACATGTGCTGTAAGTATTGTATTCATACTGTTATTTTTTTGTCGTTTGCGAGATTCTTATAGAGCTCTCTAAACATGTTTATTTATCTATGCCATCTTTTGATATATTTAAAATTAGAACTTACCTTGTAGGTATCACTCCTTATATAGCAAAAGTTCCTACTTGTCAAGAAATGCCACCTGTAATCAAGAAAAGAAAACATTAACTCTATTGTAAATATGAGAAATAATTAAGGGTCTTTTGTGTGCATGTGAACTTACTTGTGATTTACCGAGATACCGAGAGAAGTTTTTGAGCTTTGTTGTAGCTTTTTTGCATTAAACAAACAGATAATTTGTTTACGGAAATATAGCTTTTGAAAACAGTTTCTTAGCTATCACAATTCCATTTTGAATACAAAAACAACTTTCTTTAACCCTTAAATTTCAAATTGACAGGACGTCCTCGTGCCCGGCTTAGTCTTTTTGGCATATTTTTATAAATAAAAATGTGAGGGAACCATGGCATTCTGCAATTAGGAGTTCATGTAATTTCTTTCTACTTTCTTTGTTTTAGGAAACGTTTAAAGATTCTTGAGGAATGAGCAACAAACAAACATCTAAAATTTATGCACAAACTCCAGAGAGTAGTTGAAAGTTTTTATGAACCTAGTGATCTTAGTGAGTGTAGTGATGTAGATTACGATGATGCAGGTTTTGTTCCAAATGAAAACGGAAGACGAATTGGAAGATGAAATCGAAAAAAAGTGAGACCATATAAAAAGACAAAATTGTGGTCTTACAATGAGGTATTGCTACCTGGAATAATACTCATCCAAAATTGCGACGCCAGTAGAATAGCTTAGATATAACTAAACTTAGTTGTTTTCAGGCAATGCTCCTCAACGATGAAGTCTTACGATGAAGCGAGAGTAAACAATTGACAAAAGCATTAGACGTTTATTTTTTGTTGCTGTCATGTCTAGAGACTCTTCAGAAATTTTATATTATTTGAGATTTGACAACAGAATATCAAGAAAAAAAAGGAAGAATCATAATGAAGTAACAGCCAAATGGATTGTATGGGACATTTATATTGAAAATTGTAAGAAGTCATTTGAACCTCACAAATATACCACAATGGATAAAGAGCGTGTCGCTTTTCGAGGCGAGTTGTCAAAACATCATACTTAGATAATTTGAAAGCTTACGCTAGTAAATTGCGTACACCCTACCAATTGAAACCGTCAGGAATTTCAGATGATTTTTCAAAATTTGCATTTACTGATGAGAGAGCAATGGTAGCTTATGTACCTAAGAAAGGAAAAATGATACACTTCATAATCACCCAATATTCTGACGATTCTGTTTCTCAACAAGAGCGCAAACAGCTATTCAAGGTAAAAAAAAAACTATTTAAAAGTACGAGTACGTATAGTGAAAGACCCTCTTGAAAATGGGGATATTTAACAACGTTAGAAACATGACAGGAAGAATGGCTTTTGGTTCTTTCTTCAGTTGTCATATCTAGACGTTATATCAAGACTAAATAAATGACTAATTTTTATTAGAACATAATGTAAAGTACATACACACACAACAGAATCAGCAACTATGACTGCCGATCTTCCTGAGATGATATATCATAGTGCCGTTGCTAGTGAATAAAGCCGTGATAGTTCTAAGACCTCTTTTGTTGAGGTAAGTAATCAATTTTTTTGATTGTCTTAGTTTTTGATTAGTCTCCCACTGTTGAAGATGAGTTTTTATGTGGCTTTTGGTAGAGCTATAGAATGGATGTAATCTACTGAATTGACAGTGATCTGATCCCTACATCAGTATAATTGTGTTTTTTTTTACCAGAGCTTTAGTTGTGATATCTGAAGCTGAAAGCTTTTGTCACAATAGCAGATTTACTCACTCAAAAATTGAAAAAGAAAAGATATCATATATGGAGATGGTTTACGATATCAACCAATTAAAAATGGATTGGATTGTTCAGGTTCTGCTAGTGGAAGACATTTATAACGTTTGTAACTATATAGTAGTGCAAATTATTAATGCTAATTATTCAAGTCTATTACTTCTGAATTTTAAACGTTTTAACCTTTTCTAATTCAAAACATTTTTTAAAATATGAAACTGGATTACTACAAGTGGACTTAAGTGGACTAGAGTGGATAATACCTTTCAATATCAAGTAAGTGATTTTATTATGTCATATTACCTAACATACTACCACTAAGGCTCATAATTATTAAATACTTGTAAGTATAAGTTTAAGTACCGCAAGACCCATATATGTGACCGCATTTATTTGCGCACGTAATTTCGCAGAAACATAGCGCAGTTGAACCACAAAATGCATTTACGTCAAACAATCATAAATGCAAATTTTACATTTCACGTTAACGTAACTCCTTATAAACATACAATAACGCGGACGACATAAATTGCAATAATGCAAATTGAAACCAACACGGAATTATTGCAGTAAAATAAAAATATGCATGCAATTTCCCAATCCAGGCAATACAACGACGAACCTAATGGCGATTTCGCTACACTTTCAAAGATGTCGATGATACGGCCTGCGTTGCGTAAACGTAATACATTTACACCAGATTAAAAATTACGATAATTCGAATTGTAAAATGTACAAAGTCGACTCTTTCAAATATCTAGTACGGTAAATCTAGAAAAATCAACAACCGGAACATTTGAATATTTATAATAATTTATGTAACTCGCTGGAAGTCCCGTGTATAAAAAAAAGAAAATCCGTCTTAAATGTCTCGCTGTCCGATATTCCGGATTACTTGCTCCAGATTAGATGGAATAAACGCTATTAATTGATTTTAAAAAGTACTAAATGACAAGCGGTAGAAGATTATATCAGCATCGCGATTTGATCGGGTAATATTTCGCTTCGAGACTGTTATTATTACGTTACAAAGTGTGTAGTTGTATATGCATGCCAGGTGTTAAAATGAAAATGCACTCGGGAATTGTTCATAAATCAAACTTAACGTTTTCACTTTTACGCGAGAAATTACATGAAATTGTGATCGGATTGATCGCCTTTTAGGTGTACTTGTAGTTAATAAAATAAACTGGACATACTATATTCATACATACAGTTACCGAGTGGGGTCCAAATGTACTCCAACATTTTTTTGGCTTATTATTTTTTTAATATAATTAGGGAATATTAAAAATAAAAGACATTCTGCTTATAAAAAAATATATTTTTACATAAAAAAATTGTCAGCATTGATAAATGAGTAACGCATTTTGAAAAAATAATATGAAATGATTAGAAATAATAAAAACAAAAATAATTATGAAAAAAGAACAAGCATTTTAGTGACATTTTAAATAATGATTTAATTATCACACTGATTGCACCGAACACAAAACTTTCCAGATTTCCTGTCTTTACTTCTGTCGCATAAGAAACATCGCTGCTTTCTGCGAATAACGGGAGCATATTGTTCATTCCTTACGTTTAATTCTGGCAAAATGGTTAACATGGATTGTTTTATACTGGAACGTAACGACTTGACATTTTTATATCTACGAATTATGTTTTTCCTAATTAATTCTTGGCCCAACTCCACCAAAAACATTATTCTCCTATCCAAGCGATTTTTTTCAATCAAATCATTTATTTAATCTCGTTAGGTATAGTATGACAGTAGTTTCTAGGGGAAAAAACACAGAGGTTTACGAGAGATAATACAGAAAATAAAGATAGCCCAAAAGCAAACAAAAACATTACGAATTCGAACACCTGAAGCTATTAATTTTTTGTTTCCCTAAAGTAAACTATCAGGAAAGGAAGTAATCTAACAGACTCATATTGTCTGCTTAACACACGAAACATATGCACAGAAGAGAGCTTTAGGGCAAGTTTAGGCGCTCATAAAACTGTAGTAGAGATAAAATTTAGAGAAGAATACCTACTATTTTTATTTTTGCAGGTTGCAATTTATACATTTAATTTAAAGATCTCTATTTCCTCATTCTTTTTTTAACAATTAGAACGAACTATTGCATTTGATATTTAATTCTTACAATAGGAATGTTTATTTCATTACATTCACCACGCAGCAGGTTACTTTAATTTGTTAACGCGCGTATTAACACATTCAATAGAATAAAACCATTACTATAAATAGTTTGTATTCCTTTCTCTGCTAGATAGACGATAAAATTTTATTATGAAGACAAAATGGGACGCATAAATTGAATTGTACAGTTTTCTAAAGAATGTACTGGTCTGATATAAGAGTCAGGAAGATTTTAGTGTCCTTTGTTCAAGGTTGTTTTTACCAAAAGTAGAAGCGTGTTTGAAGGAAGAGGTGTCTTACATGGAGTTTAGTAAGTATCATACATAGAAGTACTAGTAATAACTATAAGTTACCACTTTCAAAAGAATGCCATAACGATGCTTGAAGGAAGCTCTCCAGATATTTATTAGCTTCAATAAAAAGAGATATATTTGATTATTAGGAAAATTCCTTAACTAACTAAGCAGACGTAATTAAATTGTTAAAAGTAGGTAATATGAATATAAATTTTGCAAAAATTACTCTGCCATATTGATACATAGTGGGAAAAATAAATGCAAGAAAGACATAGTTCTAATTATTGTTTTTGTTTAAATATTAGCTTCATTAATTAGGTGGTGTAACATTTTAAACTTATAAATTGTTAAATATTTATATATCGTTTCGTGTGTTATCTCTTGGACTTTCATTATTTGGGGATTCTAATATTCACCAAACTAAACTGATGACAAATCTATTCAGGCATATTTAATATCAATTAAATGCATTGAAAATGTATTTATTCACATGGTTTTTAAGTAGAATAATGTTTCTTTAATTAGCTAAAAGTAACTAAACAAAGAAAAAATTAATCTGCGACAAATATTCAACAGTTAAATTATTTAAAACATTTTAAAAATTAAATCGCAAAACGGATTTAAATAAAATTGCAGTAAATATTCGCCAAACTAAATCAAATGACAAATCTATTGACAGTCTATTACAATCAATTAAAACTGAAATCTTATTCTAATACCGGTATTTCAAGCAATTTACAGGTTTTTGGGTTAATTAGCTAAGATCTGAACAAAGAATATTTAACAAAGATTAAGACATATCTAAATGTGAATAAATAATCAATTATATTATGGTCTTTTCTCACAAATTTCTTTAATGAATTTGGCTACACGGTTTTTACGAACTCAATCTTCATAACTGTCAGAACTTGTAAATGTAATTAAATAATCTTTTCTCACAAATTTCTTTAATGAATTTGGCTACCGGTTTCATTTGATTTTTTCATTTTTTATTATAAGTTCGAAACCGGTAGCCAAATTCATTAAAGAAATTTGTGAGAAAGGACCATAATATCTTTTGGATTATTTATTTAACTATCAATCACACAGAGTCCACCGTTTCCTAATTTCATATATCTAAATGTATTGTGTGAATTTTATACCTCTCTGTCTCTTTGTAATTACATGGGCAACTAAAAAAATTAAAGTTTGTATTTTATGTATTTTTTTTGTATTTAGAAGAAGAATGGACACCTCAAACTAACAGTTGAAACCATTAATTAACACATTAAGTACCGCCATGAGCGGTCGACTCATTTTAAAAAGTTTCTAAGTGTTCTACTTCTGCAGTTCAAGAGATCCAGTGAAGAACTTCGGTACAAAACGCAGTATTGTCAGAGGTTTTTGGATAACGTAGATAATGACAACGTTCTCGAGAAATGCTTTTTTACCGATGAGGTTTGGTTCCATCTTTCTGGTTATTTAAATAAACAAAATATGAGAATGTGGTCTGCAGAACATCCTTATGAATTCGTAGAAACTCCACTACATCCACAAAAAATAGGTGTCTGGCTAACGGTTTCAAGGAGACGGATTATCGGGCCTATATTTTTCGATGAAACCGTAACTACTGAAGTATACCAAAACCAATTATTACCGCCTTTTACTAATGAACTGCATTATCACGAGCTGACAGAAGGATTTTTTCAACAAGACAATGCACCGGCACACAGATCTCGATACACAATTGCTTTGGTAGTACAATTTTTCGATTACAAAATTATTAATTATTAATTTTCCAGCACCCGATCTGACAATTTTAGATTATTTTATCTTTCCATATTTGAAGAATACCATTTTCAAGACCAGACATCATACAATCGCAAAACTTCGTAATGCTATTATGAATTGCTGTGCTGATATAACCCCACAACACCTTGTAAATGGTTTTGAGAGTATGAAGCGTAGAGTTCGTCTCTGTCTTCAAAATAATGGACAACACTTTCAGCATCATCTTTAGTAGTATTGTAACTTTTTAATTTAACTTATATAATAAACATTTTCCCTAAAGTAAAGTAAGTTTTATACATCGCGGTGACATACGAACCAACGAATTGTCAAAGTGACGCACTGTTACCAATCATAGAAAAAAATCATGGCCATCTCTAATCAGGAAAGTTTTTGAAAGCATGGTAGATGTTAGGGCGGTGGTGGACAAAGTTGAACCATCAGCGCGAAAACCAAGTACAAGAAAATATTGCTAAAAGCATTCTAACCTACTTTCCATACATCTAGCATGCATCTAGTGGATATACACGATCCACCATGGCTCGAAATGTAAAAACGCGTGGTGAACAATATTGACCCACCGCTGCAATTTTTGATATTTAAATTTTACCGCAATAGTGGACACAGTTCACCCACTATACCACTTAACGTGTTAACTAATAAATTTTGGTGGCCATCTAATTGTACCATGGTTTCCGATCCCCCTCTGGCATTTTGTATATAAATTTCAAATGTTATGGTAAGACACACCCGTATTCCACAGAAAAGCCAAATATATCTCACATTTCTCACATTAATTATACTAATTAATTATAAACCTTAAATAAAACTTATCGTGTCATATACTACACTGAAGAGATTGTCGTCCTTGAAATTAAATTTTCTTGTATTGGATGTTGTGTTGAACGTGTATTTGCGAAACACCATCATCGTTCCAAAGAATATTTTGAAAAATTGATTCATGTGCATCTCAGTCACAACATATGATCAACTGTTTTCTGTACCTACCGGTACTTACTATAAGGTTGACGTTTGTCTTTCTTCAGCATGCTTATTACTGAATTGTGAGAAGGTCCATTGGGCAGTTTCACATGAGTCAACTATACTTTAATATTTCACCTAAGTTTGTTTTAATTTCTCAGTAAGATGTGATATGTTTTTTTTTTAATTATTTACGTCATGTTTTGCAACTTATTTATACATTTTCACCATCTCACATATTTCATCACCTCTAACTGCTTAAAGATGCATATCGCCATCTTGCTTATGTTCGCCACCCTATACACATCTCGTTTTATATACCTCTATAACTACAAAACTACAAAAGTGGAGGGGGCAATTTTTCACGATTCTCAGCGCAGAAATGGTGGAGTATGTGAACCAGAATCGGCAAGATTGTATTACATTTACTTTTCTCAATATAATTTAAAGCAACTTCTTCTGTAAAAGTAATTGTTACTGGATTTTTAACCAAAAAGAATAAAATGAGATTGCATTTTTTCATACAACAAAGCAATTTACTCGTACATGATAATCTTCCATACCTAAGATAAGTACATGCAAACCATTTTACTCAGAACGCATATTATAACAAAAGACGGCGTAATCTCTGACAGACGTCGTAATTTCGTTAGATTTCAATCTTATTCTCAAGAGAACAATGGGAAATCACTTCATTATAACCAGAGACTTCTCAGACACAGCGTAAGACACACCATAGCGGAAGCAAACACGAATTTCTCAGCGAAACGTTTACCTTCTAGTAATGACAGTGTCCTTCCGGTGCAATGTAATCGTAGCATGAGATCCTGTCGGATTCATCTGTCGCTAACTATCTATAACAATTTTTGATTGAAATATTGCATTTTGATGAGCGAATCGAATGAATTTTAAATGTTTTTTAGCTAAATAAAATTTCCAACATTATTTCCATAATCGTGTATAGTCACATAAAGCTCAAGTTCTAACATCAGATCAACTACATTATACCGTGAAGCTTACATTTATTTCAATTTCTTGCTACCTTCGTGTGCGTTTCTGACATTTCAACAACATAGACTAGAAACGGTACAGTCATGTATCCTCCTCCGTTGACAGCTTATTAAAACAGTACGATACACTGCAGCGGCCGTTTGTTATTCTTCCATGTACACTGAAAGGAGTCGTGTACAGACGCACCTTAATAATCCGCTTCTCGCTGATATTTCATGCGATTCTTAGATTTATTACCAGTACGGTACTTACTTACAACGGCGTCGGTGGCCGTAGTAATAAAGCATTGGATTTATAAGTTAAGTTGATACTACAGGTGGAGTATACCACGGAGCATTTTATACGTGCATTCCATGTAATGATATCGAAACCATGCAAATCATGACCAAACGTTACAATATTAAATAAAGCATTAACAAAGTAATCATCGACTTCTAGAGTAGTGATTCTCAACCTGCGGTCTGCGGAGTTTTTGTGTTGAATTGCGGAAAATAAATGAATAAATGCAATTCTAAGTTAGAATTGCATGACAAATTATTTAATTTTATATGATAGTATTTTGTTATAAAAATCATCTCCATTACCTGGCCGTCTGGCATCACATATGTTGTGTTGGGATTTTAAAACTGCAATTTTTTAATCAGTTTGATACCAAAAATTAAAAAAATGTCTGTAATAAGTAGGCGCTCATGGTATCTTGTTGAAAATCGCCCTGTGAACGAATGCAATGACATAAGATCAAGCATTAGAAGCAGACCACTTGGTTTCGACCTCACCGGTCGCGTCAGTGCAGTTTTATAGGTTATGTTTACTGTCTTAAATACCAACGACTGCAATAGGTTATGTACATACATAGTTGCAATATGTATTTCACAATTAATTTAAACTAATCCCTTCTTCCAGGTGTTAAGTAAGATTTAATTAAAAGAAAACTTGACAATAATATACTATTTTATTGTATAACTATTTTCATCATTCTATCGATTACAACTAAGTCAGAATATATTTATCTTGTATCATAAACAGCCAGAAAAATTATTGATTGATATATTGTGCGTTAAAAAGTGATTTTACGGAATAATAAACATCACGAATGTATTGCCAAGCGATATTTACATTGTAAATAGTAGTTACAAATTATGTGCACTAATATTTATTCCACAACGAGTAGAAAGTTATAAATTTTCAAATTATCAAAAATAGTAAGCAGTCGTAGACATTAAAATAAGTAAAGTCCAGTAAAACGGCAAGAACCAAAATAACAAATACGAAGTCAACTTTGATGATGATGCACAGGTTTCTTATTTTACATCTTAGTAAAAAATAAAAATACAACAATTTTTTTTTAATTTTTATAAACGTTCTTTTCAAATGAAACAACAAATGAAAATTCCAACACTAAATTTGACACAATTTAACAGCATCAAAAATAAATGAGGAAATATCATTTGTTTGGATATGAGATCAAATGAAACAACAAATGAAAATATTGAAAACCAACACTAAATTTGACACAATTTAACAGCATCAAAAATAAATGAGGAAATATCAGATGGCCGTTGTTTGGATATGAGATCATGATTAATAATCTCTGATATCACTATCAAACACGTCTATTGGCTATCAGCTCTTACTATAAATTACAATCTCAATTATTATTTACGAATTGCGACACATTACCCAATGCGCCCCCTATCAAGCACCCTCGCGAACTACCAAACGGTTGAATAACTATAAACAATATAAACAAGGGTACTACCCAGGAGGGACCTGTTTTTTTTTCATTGCACTCGTTCATAGGGTGACTTTCAACAATATAGCATGAGTGTATGTTTAAATTTTGTCCTACCTTCGCTAGAAAATTGTTTTTCCTTGGTAGTATCCCCTTTTTTTTTTTTTTTTTTTTTAATGTGTTGGGTGCTTAGTTGCAGTGACTCCGTAAGCTGTATTACTTGTCTGGCTATCACTGCAACTCTTGCGGTGTAGTTTTAGTGTGTGTAAGTTGTGTTTAAATGGCTTTGTGACAGCATCATATCGCCTTTTATGATGCCGCGCTGTTAATCACTTTGCTCCCAACAGCGAATGGCAAGTCGATCCGGGATTAAACTCTCTGAAAAAATGTCACCGTTCCTCCAGAGAATTGAACCCCGGCACCTATCGTTCTCTCACAACAATAGTCAGCCGCCTAACCACTGCGGCCATCGACCCGTTAGGTGCTCTTATTATTTTTTCTTTTATGCTTGGATTCTGCCACCAACTTTCTTGTCAAATGTGTAGTTTCTAAATTGTTTCTAAATCACTTTTATGTATTTTTTATAGAATTGAAATTTATTGTTGCTTGTTTTCCTCTTGTCAAATTTCAATTCTGTTTATTTCTAACCTATATGTAGCAACCAGGGCTACCAAAAACCACCGTGACGTCATCCCACATTAGATTTCTTATTTTCTTGAGCGATATGTTTGTAATTTTGTAGCTGATGCCTAAATCGAATCGTATTGTGTGTGTGAATATTTTGTGTCTTTCATTTTTCATCGTAACCAGTACCATTTGAAAGTAGTTTTTTTTAAGAAATAAATAAATATTAAAACACGATATCCCCTCTCAAAACAAACGATAAAATTCCATAAATTAATGGAATAACTTTCGTTAATAGAATATAATAGAAATAATTGTCAAGAAATGCAGAATTCTTGTTAAAATTTAATAGTTATAGAACTGTTTTTGTAATTCAAACTGCAACTATAGTTAACGAACCTGTAAAAATCTGAAATTTATTATTGTCTACTGCAAATACTAAATTGTATTGTTTCTATAATTAACGGCTGTTAAGTAGCTTAAATTAGCTAAAGTTGCCAATTGTAAAAAATATTTTTACAATTTAATAGTTGTTAGAATTTCTTTGTTAATTACAACTGAACTGCTCTAATCCTTTATAGCCACATTTGCATTCTTCTATTATAGCTTAAATTTCAGTGATTTAATAAATTTTATTTCCAAAAAAGACTGAATAATTTGTGCATAATATAGGTAGTATTGACGCTATTATTATTATTATGGGGTCATAAAATAATCTTTCCAAAGACAATACGACCTTGAGAAATTAACAATTATTTTAATGGCTGGTATTATGCAGTATTTAAGTGTATGTTTATTAAATCAAATTGATACCAAACCACATTCGAAATTTAAATGCAGTAATAGTAGTTGGCTATTTACTAAGATTTCGTTATATTAATTTCCACTACGACGCACCACTAATAACCGAGCTTTCCTGTGTAAACAGCGTCTAACTTAACCTACTTATCAATATTACAAGTAATTAAACAATGTGCAGTTTTTTTGCAACACTTAAGTAACATAATCTAATAATTATGATAATTTTATATATGCATACAACTTCGCTATTTGGAAAATAATCTATACCTAAACCCCTCAAGCTCCAAGTTTGGTAATTAAAGTCCCTCAGCTACACTCTTTGGCACTGTTCATTTCCCTACAACACGTCTTCTTAATTAACCTGCAAAACTTGGAGTTCTTGGGATTTAATCTATGATTATTTTACATTTTGACAGTTGCTCTAGAGGATATGGTCACATTCGTCTGAACCATTGTGTAATTCACAGTAAAATATTGCCGTTAAATCGACAAATTTTTAACATCTGGAAAAAATTAATTAAATCGTCAATTATTCAATTTTCCATTCCATAGTTTGTAATTCAAATTGGACTTTATTAATTCTACAAAATATGCTGAATCGCGAACATACTAAAGTTATTAATTTTATTGAATAATCTTCAAATATGCCTTTGTTTTACCATTTTTGAAAGGCACATCATTTGCTGCATCATTATTTAATTCTTCGGTGTCTCATTCGTTTACTGTTTTATTTTTAATTTAGTACAGAATATATAAACCGTTAGCTGCATAATTAGATTGCCCTATTTCTAATTATAAACAATAATTGAACAAAAAAGTTAAAGAAACACGAAGGAAATAATTTTAATTTGAGGTTTCGCTTTTTCCGATTGTCCAGTAATTCGATTACAATTTCTTTAAAGTCGATTTACACATTATTAAATCTCTCCATATAAGGCATAAACGCTTTAATGAGATTTATCTTTTATTAACCGCTGTATCATGAATAATAAATCTTTGCATTAAATTATAACTCGCTATGTAAAATCAAATGCAGAATTCTCTCAACTCGGAAACAAACAAGGCTATTTCTGCATTCCCTCGCAATTAAATTGTTTTTAACTTTTATCGAACAATAATAGAATAGTAGAGTTAGTGAAGGGTCTCCACACTCAAGGAATACAGCAACAAAAACATTAATCGTAATTCTTTCTATAATATACATCAATAAAAGAAACAACATGAACTAATACAATATTAAATCTGTTAAGAGCTGTACATAGCTACATCTTTTCTGATTAGCCATTCAATTTAGGTGTAATACAATTACCGACCGTAATCAGTCGACTGTTATAATGCTTTTTTTCTCTCTATTGTAATGGCTACAATGCCGGACAAACGATTTCATTTCACTAGAACGTAAAAGTAAAAATAGTCGTCTTTCATTAGCGGAACGTTGTAATTAAAAAGCTTGAAGTTTATGTGTATAATGAAAAAATAAATAAGTAGGCGGTGGTCCATATATTGTTTCGACCTTGAAGATTACTGACTTTATTAGAATAATGGTCTGAAATACATTTGGAAGTAAATAGAACTTGAGCTACTTTTCATTCGATGTTTTAAATAAATTAAAATCGTAAAATTATTTTTGGAATTTTGGAATTTTAGAAGGAAAACTACGGGATGGTACCCCAAATTTCTCATTTTTTATAATTTTTAATTAATAATTTTCTTTTAATGTAGATTATATAATATACTTCAAATTATGTAAAAAAGATTTATATCTGTTACAGTTTCTGAGGTATTTACAAAATTTGAATACCGTGCAAACTTTTGGAGAGGTTGGGGAGGCCTGTATCCCGAGCTTGGGCGATTGAGTACTAAAAAGTGAGATTATGATAAATGCTAAATATCTTAAAAATGAATTCTACCTTTGCCGCGCGTAGAAATTTGAAGTAAATAACGCGAATTCTTCTATAACAAAAGGTAACTAAAAAAATGCTAAAACTTTAATATCTACATACACTCTAATACTTGAAAGTAGTTTTGAATAAAAATAATAGATGTTGCCGCTGCAGCGATCTTAAATTGTTAAAATTAAATTTCCATATTTTTAATCAAATTTACAAAACCACCCGTGGAGAATGATGCTAAAAAAGATTATGAAGTTATGTCTTCAAGACGGTATTTCATCTGAAAGCACCTGATTTACGATTCTTTGAACTTGTAAATAGCTGTTACTGATTGTCTCTTGTTTTAGTTATCATTTACGAAGCTTGTTGCCGATTCGAATGTTTATTAGTACTGATGTTGCTACAAGATTCATCGGTAGATCTTTACTGGTAGCTTGATTAAGCAGGATTACAAAAATCTCATGCTCAAAAAAAGGGAGTCCATCGTAAACGGTACAAACGAATTATCGTTGAAATAAAAAATTTTTGAAAAAGAAACAGCCAAATAAATTTCTTTTTGAAGGGACAAATGTGCGTTATAAATTTCTAGTTCCGAGTTTCATTGCCCTCATAAGAGGTGAGAGGAAGGCTATCTCTTCCTTTATCAAACTAAATGCCTGTTAAGGCTGCACTTTCACAAAAGAATGAAGAAAGAGGGTGTTGAAATGAAAGTCAGTTCAACACGCTTGATATAAAACAATTCGATATCCAGCTTTACGTACAGAAAAAATCATGTCTTCCATACAATGTAACAAATTCTGCTCAAGACGTCATCGCTTATATTGGAGTATTTCTGCATGTTGTTCGCTGATAATACATTGTGGCAATTTGTTTAGGCAGGACGATTGAGTTATGTGAATCTTACTTTTTGGGTGGCCCAAATTCACTGCAAAGAAACCTTTGATTTAATTATTGTCGAATAGATTGTGTGTGATTAGAAGGAACTTCATCTTGTATAACAGTCTTGTCATAACAGTCTTCATTATACCGATTATCATTCTCAATAATTTTACGTAATATGGAATTAATGTGGTCTCCTAATAATGATAACCACATTTTTCATTGCATTACTACCTAAGAACAAAGTTCCAAAAATATTATCATCCAAAATTTCAGCTCACAAGTTTAATTTTTGTGGATATTGCATATATTCTTTGCGAAATATTTTCGGGTTAAAGAAAGAAATTTTTCAAAAAGTATATAAACATGAACGTGAAAATTTGTTGGAAAATTACTAATTTAGAACGAAAGGAAATTAAAAGCAAAAAGTTGATCACATTTATGTAAAGTACTTCCTCAAATTATGCAGTAACAACAGTAACATTAAAACCTGATTGTTCAAACGTTATTTATTTATTTACATATATTACAAATAACCATCATTATTTATCATCAGAAAGTACAACGGATTAAGCCATATTAAGACCGCATCGTACATTATAAAACTGGTACGACAATCAATAGTTAGATCTTGCTAAACATGATAAAACGTTTTATCTCTTGTTTCGTATTTTAGTACTATTTATTTATACCTAAGTCGGAGTGTGAAAGTTTTGTCGACTTTAATGGAGCTTAACGGTTTTGCTGAGAATTCCACATATGTACATTTATAATGGTGCCTAGAAAAAAAAGACGTCTGAAGTGGATTAGTAAAAGTGCAAAAGTATGTTAGATCTTATTTTGGACTTCATTATTTTATATTGGTGTAATATGAATTGAATACGATATTAATTTACTAAATTGTAAACTGTGTACTACATATATTACATCCAACAGAAGGTTTTTTTTTTGTGTATTCTGTAAGCGAATGTATTAATAATTACTAAATATGCTACCACTAACAATTTTGTTCTACTGCAGCTGTGGCGGTTTTAAATTGTTCTTCTTTCAGTTCTCCCGTGAATTAAATGTAGTTTTCTAATTCTAATCTAGTCTAAATTTCTAATTATATTTTGCAATTTTCGGTTCTATCTATTTCATTCTTTAATACTTAATTTTGTTAACTAGTCTTCCTTAACTAGTAAGCTTGTAATTTTCTGTTTGCCAAACTAAAATAAATAAATCGATTCATGACACAAAAGTCTTTAGGCTCACAATGGTAATGACTATTCGAAAAATTGACTATTGTCTAATCATTGGACAAAAAAGAGCACATCTTGATAGCAGTTATTATATGTCCTGAAATCTGAAGACCTGCTTAGGCAAAAAGTTCTATTGTAATACGAAAGTAAAGTGGACATCTATTCGAATTTACTAAAATTATCAAAATTACAAAACGTGTAATGTAACAATAGGGAATACTGCTTATCAACAAATAAATGTAGGTGATAATGGATAAACCGGATAACAAGAATGTTAAAATAACTGGTTCCGTATACACAATAAGATTCTCGCAAGCGAGTTCGCATCAAGTCAAAGCCGTTCTACTCCCCCACATTAGAAAGTAGCGAATGAAATCTTAATGATTGCGTTTAAGTGCAATTTCTCTTAACCGATCGTGTGGCCTTGATAGCTATTCCTTCAAGTATGCCGTAATAAAAGGTACATCGGCACATCTGCGTTTAATAATGTTGTTTAGAAGAAGTTTTACCATATTTTAAATATTATATTTACTAATTGGCCTGTTTGACCTGGTATTAATATTTGACACATATTAATGTTAAATAATAAAAATATTTGTTTCAAGCCAGATCCATACGGTTAAAATAACAAAAAAAAATTGCCTGGGTTTCGAACAATTTTCTTCTCAAGACTAAACTAAGCATAAAGAACCAATGCTTTTATACATACGAATATTTAAATAATCGTAAATAGAAGAACAGTAAAATGAAGTAATAGAACTTAATGATACACGTTTTGAATCTTTGTTTCCAAACGTTTGCGAAATCGGAATGGACAACTTCAGTTGTGTGCTTACTAGAAGGATCACATCCACTTTGTGGAACTTAGTCCCAGAACAATTTCTAATTAAGCTTCTAAATGTTTTTAAGCATTGTGTAAATTTTAAATACTAAGGAGGCATAACAAACGAAGAATTAGTATGGCTAATAATTTTTCACGGCGGCAAAATTTTCATTTTTTTGTAAACTGAAATGGATTTAAAAATATCCTTTTATATCTAAAGCTACTTATAAATTTTAATCTCTAACTTTCTTCTTGCATTTATTTCGACTTTATAATTCACATTGTTATTTGGAAATGGCACTAAACTTAAAATCTGCTTTGAATGTAAGTTTAAATTAATTTGAAGTCCTCCAATTTTTGTATAATAATACAATAGTCGTTTTGGTCGTTTGAAGCAAAAGTGATTTCTATTAGTTTTGTTGTATTGTTGCATGAGTACAGTAATTTGCGCTAATTTCATTGTCACTATCTATATTTTCCTATATATTCCTTTTAAAAGTAGTGGACCAGGATGATGATTGTCCAATTTTTGGTGGAAGTGACCCACATTTCAATTTATAATCATGCATTTTATTCTTGATGCGAGTTATAGCTTTGTTAGATTACATACCTATTCAGATATTTTTGGTGCTTTAAAATGTATTTTATCTACATTCATAGTGTAATACGCTATATTGCAGCATTATTTTGCACTAGCGCGGTAAAGAAACGAAACAACTTCGTAACTAGGCTTTTTAGTAATTAGGATTATCAAACTCGTCTTCAGCTCTTTCGACAATTTTTCCATCGTGAATCGTAAAATCAAAAATTACGATACGTAACCGTAAATATGTCAATTTTTTACAATTCTTAGACAAACTGTATAAAATATACGTTTATTAAATCTGAAACCTGTATTTCAATGTACAAGGTGTCCCAAAGAGTTTTGTGCTTTTGTTTTTAATTTTTTTCAGGTGTCATCTGTTTTCTAAACTAACTTTAGATTTTAACCCTGTCGTTATTTTCACGGCAACATTTAAACTAATTCTAAAATCAATACACACTGCCATCTATTATATAGACTGCCGACTAGGAAGTCAAATATCTTAAGTATTTTTTTTTAATGTGGTGGGTGCGTAGCTGTAGTGACTCCGTAAGTTGTATCGCTTGTCTGGGTATCACTGCAACTCTCGCGGTGTAGTTTGTGTGTGTATGTTGTGTTCAATTGGCTTTGTGACAGCATCATATCGCCTTTTATGATGCCGCACTTTTATGATGGCTTTTACAGATTAATATTTATGTAATTATTTTTTACGTTTTAGATGAAAAAATTGTGGAATTTGGATGATGCTCGGCACTGCGAAGAGGCATTAGCTTTATTTTATAGTTTATCCGATGAAGAGTGCAATTCTGATTAAGAAGCAGACGATGAGGTCACAGAAAAACTGCACGATCTGGACGTCACTGTGAATACTGCCACTTATTCGCCATTTTCATCTTCCTTGAACAACAATGTCTTAGAAAACGGAGCATATGATGCAGCAGGATTGGAAAGTGCTAACGCTGCAATGTCATTTGTACAGGAGTTAAAAGCTTTTATAGGTTGTCTAATTTTAATCGGCACCCACCTTAAGTAGCCAACTATTGGAGCAGTGATCCATTTCTTAGCAAATCATCGGTGACCGATATAATGTCATCAAAACGTTTCAAAAAGTTTATAGAAAACTTGCACTGTAATGATAACACAACTGCTTTTCCACGAAATAATGCTGAATACGACAAATTACTTAAGTTGTCACTTCTTATAAACCATTTGAATACCTCAATCTCACAGCTGTATCAACATTCAAATCGCCTTTCTATTGACGAATCGATATTACCCTTCAAAGGAAGATGAAAAACGGAGAAGGTATATGTATAAACAGTGTATGGTTCCACTATGTATCGATACATGTTTCAATAAGTTACAGTTCATTAACTACAATCAACAATTTTCCAAATTTTTGGGAATAGCTTTCAAAATTTTACAATAAAAACAAATTGATTGCGGACGAAAACGTCAAAACAATTAAATTTAGATCTTAAAATTACATTTATTTAAACTTTATCATCTAGATGTCGCCCATTTTGCAGCTGGCACTCTTGCAAGCGATACCTTAGATTATTCATTCCTTTTGTGTATACGCCAATCTGCAATCTCATTCGGGATAGGATTTGTTACCTGAATCAAATTTAGGGACGTCAACCGACCATCTGGCATCTTGATGGTCGGTTGACGTCCCCTATTCTTCATATGAATTTAACCAAAAATAACTTCCTTACAGCTTATAACATAGCACATATTTGTTGTACGACTAGTAGCCACATCTTGTTAGAACAACCATTGGACGTTAAAATTAACAAATTCTTGGAGAATCATTGCAACATACCTGTTAGAATTTACAACAACGTTGTTTCCAAAAAAGTATGGGTTTATTATGCCTCCAGAGCATACTGCTGCCACGATAGTAACATTAAGGATATCTAATGGAGTTTTGTGTTTCTTCTGAGGATTTCCTTGCTTGTTGATGTAACTATGGACATACAAATGTGCCTCCTCAAAAAATAAAATTCGTACATTAATGGACATCATCATTTCGAAAGCGTGCTTTATTCATTGCAAAAATGTTAACAGAATTATAACTTGACAGACTTTAAACGTATAGATAAAATAAAAGTGCAAAACTTACCTACTAACTTACTAACCTAACACATTGTGTTAGGTCCATACACAAAAAAATAAAATTTACAATTTTCTTAGTTGTCTTGATACAAATACAATACAAAATAAACACATCATCTAGCTCTCTAGTTGAAGTCATTGTTGCAGAGAGAAGATCTAGTTTCTTATCTAGTATTTTTATTTGTATATATTGACAATGTCTATGTTGTTTATCAACTCTTGACAATAAAAAGATATTACTATTACTACTACTATTACTATTTCTTTGGACAAGAAACCGATTATTTCACCATTTCAATATTTAGCTTCTTCAAAAAGTTCAACATTTCAATTTATTTCTTCGATCCCGATACGGATGTTTGGAATGAGGATTTTATGAAAGGGCAGGGAATTATCCAGAACATAACTTGGCAATTTTTTCGAGTTTATCTCGAGAAGAAGTTGGACATCCACTTGTTGCGGCCACTATAAGGAATACTGACGAATAAATTCAGTAAATCTTTTCATTTCTCTTGAGATTGCAGAAAGAATTTTGGAAAATCTAATTAAGCATTTTCTTCAATGTTGACGTTTGTAAGGAACGAAGATTGACTCACCATAGTTGTTCTTATACATAAGTTTCGTCAATGTACTAACATAATCAACTGTATTTTAAAAGAGGTTTATCTTTTCTCGGCTTTTTTTAATTTTTCCATTAATTACATGCATTAGGGCATTGTACCTATTTTAACGTTAATTAGTTTTAAATAAAAGAAATCATAACATCGTGTGTACAAGGTAGTTTTTTTTTATGAACTTCTAACTAATATACATTTCCTAGTTTGTATTCTAGTAAAATAACAGAAAATAGGTTTAATTCTTAAATATTATTTTATCAATTTCTCCCTTTCTTCGGCGTAATTTATATCATTTTGGTACAGACATTGATTAACTAATTAAATTAATTTAAAGTCGAAATTAAAAATTTAATTTGGACTTTCGTATATGTCGTGTTGATGGGGTTACTTTCACATATTTTCAAAAAGATTTCGTATCTATATCGCGGCCAATTAGCGTGATATATCGCGTACTGTCCTTAAAATGTGTTTCAAACACAAAATACATTAATAAAAAAGTCTAAAACAACTTGAAATTTATTACTTTGTACCATAAAAATTAACGATATGTCTGTAGTACAAATTGAAATCAGTTAGTGGCGAGTCAATAATGAAGTCTTCCTGCAATACATTTTACTAATGTCTATCACATAAAATCGAGATTTCTTTTAATTAAGTCCGCGTAATTGTTCGATAATTAGGAATAATCTATCTCGTTATTTTTCTCAAGAACATTTTATCGATCGTAAGAGAAATCGTTGTAGTATCTTACTAATTACAAATTTTTATGGTTATTAGATAGTTAAAGTAAAAATAGAATTAATGATTTGTAATCGAATTTTATGCCCGTAAATTAGAACTGTCAAGATTCAAAGTGTTAGTTGCATACAAGTAAATTTACAATAAAACTCAATCGATATAAATTGTCTATTAAAGAATGAATACTGTTGAACTAGTTACTGATGAGTAATCATTTTCTAAACATTCAAAAGGGTTTAGTTTCAGTACTTTTCCCATTCAAACTTTCTATATATTTAATGCTGGGCATTTAGGAGTGATTATTCCATTAAGCTATCACTGAAGATAGTAAATAATTCGAAGATGATGTAAATTATGTAAAATTCTAAATGCCGGAAATCCTAAAGAATATCCGCATAGTTTTGTGAAATATATGAAATTTAAACAATTTTCCTTTCAAATCATAAGTGTATAAAAGTAAATTATTCCCAAAGTGTGGAGAAATGGAATTCGCGGACCGTGTAACTAAGTTTTCATCTATTTTTGTTTAATTTTTATCTCAGAAATACATACTATTTGGTTCTTTTTATACTAAAAAATGTTCTTCAATACTTTATTCCGTTGATTGTAATGAAGTGTTTGTTCATGATTTAATTTCCATTAATTATTTTGAGGGCATTGTCCTTCTGAAATTTGCAAATTATGCAGAGATGTAACTTCTAAATTAAAGTACAAAACGCTTTAACTTTGAGATGTTTAAATCGGAGTTAATTCACCTGTTCTTCCCATATTTTGCGGGTAATTTAACACCATTTCCCGTCAAGAAATAGAAGGAAACAAGTAGTTTATCATTTGCATTTAATGTATAAAGCCCTAGCTTCTTTTAAATACATGTAAACTGCCTTATCTGCTTTGTAGCAGGAATGGAGGCCAGTTTAAGTAAGTGTAGTTAGGTAAGGAAGTGTTGCTCATTAGCGAATTACATGTTATTTATACCTAGTTGAATAAAGAACCGTGTCCATTGTGCTGATTTAAACCTAGGTAGTTCTTGCATATTTAGGTATGTTATATTTAAATTAACGCTTTTAGATCTGATATTTTTTATACGGAATTATTTTTTTTACAAATGAAAAATACGCTCCCTTCAGTTGTTTTAACAGGAATGACAGTTGCTATTCAGTTGTTAAGTTTTACAGCGTCTTTTTTGATATACTCTAACTGGATGAATTTAAACACTTGTAGCAAATCTCAGAAAATTGTATTTACGAAATATTTGTTCAAAAAGAGCAGTTTTGACAATATTGCGGCACGTACTTAAGTTATAATTTATCGATCGGCTCTATATGTATCTTCGTTTACACCGAGCATTATTTGAACATCTATTGTAGCAATGTAGCTATATGTAGTTAACAATTTTGGATTACCAAAATTTTTCCTGGTCATTAAACCGGTGTAAAACTCTTATATTGTTTTCGTACTGAATATTTGTTTATGGTTTGTTTATTACTAATTACATGCGTCATTGTATGATGACTTTAAATCATTAAATGTAACAAATCTCAAAATATTGCATTTGCGGTGAATTTGCTTAAAAACCGAAGTCTAAAGTGGATTTACAAAATTCGATCACTCTGTATAAAGGCGAATAATTTCAAGTTAAGTGTAGACAATTACTTTACTCAACAATTGGGCACATCTAGTGATGCACTTAGCTTTTTAGAATTCACTTCCGGTTCTTATGAAAAATGGACGACATTGGAATGTTTTCTCAACTTTAATTGCTTTTCTTCCAGTAAGTATGGGTTTTAGACCCAACTAAAGTCATACCATATTGTTTGTAGTAATTAGCAGAATCGATTGTAATATTTTAATACCGAGTGTCCCATTTAAAAAAGCATAAGTTTGGTTCGTCACCGACTGATTGGATCACCCTGTATAAAGAAAATATTTTCAAAACGTAGTTCATGTAGCTCTCAATCAAATTTGCCAAGAGGTTTTTCGATATTCCTCACCGTTTAATTATAATCGTCCACCCCATCTTGGTTGCACCACCCTGTTGTACTGTTGAACAACCTAGATACTCGGCATGTTGTAAATAGCATTAAATGCAATTGGTGAGAAATATATGTATGCGTTAGAATGACGGAGATGGTGATATGAGATAGAAGTAGGGTGTTGCCAAAGTCGAATTATTGCATTGGGTACTCTCGTATCTCTGACATGCTGACAATTTGCATACACAGGGTGTAACAATAGTGCGATATTGTTCCCATATCTCCTTTATTATGCAAAATTACTTAAACGCAAAAGTTGTTTAGTTTTATGTAATTTATAATGCAAAATTATTCTACGATATACAGAATGTTTCGTTTGCCCGTAACCATCAGTAACTTTACATTTTTAAATAAACACCCTATATATGATTACATTTTTGAATTTCATAGGGAATTTTAAGGCAACTTTATGCAGAATCATATTCAGTTAGTTTCATTAATTTACGAGATATTGACATGTGTTTGAAAATTTTGACATTTTGTTATCTTCAGAAAAACGCTATTATTTCGGTAACGGAAAAATGTAACATTATGAAACTTAACATAACGTTAGAAGCATAACAATAAACCGATGTAGACATACGTTGCACAGAGTGTTCTAGAAATCAGTGTCTTTTTGAAACAATTGAAATACGAAAATCTTCATTTTTCAAATTGAAACATTATATTTTTACAGGTTAGTTGAAAGAGAAATTTAATTATCTATTAATTTGAATAAAGCATGTATCTAGTTAAAATTAGTGGTTTTAGAGATATTTCCACTTATTTCTCATTTCTGTATGTTGTTATGTAGGTGTGCTCTCCCTGTATATCAAAAGTATTGATTGCATTTTTTCATAAAATAAATCAAATTCAAAAGAAAATAATTCAATTGTGATTCTAAAAGGAATTCTAACCCAAACATTTAGCTTCTGATGGTTTTACATTTTTTAAATTACACTGATACAGTCGAACCTCTATAAGTCGAATCTCCACAACTCGATGTTTTCTGCAAGTCGAAATTTACTCTTGTTCCCTGCACTTTATCTATAATTTCCGTGTACTTTGATCTCTCTAACTCGAATTTCCCTAACTCGAAAACATCTATAATTCGAACCTGCCAGCACGGCCCAATATCACAGGAATCCCTATAAGTCGAACATTTAGGTGACCTTGTCCTCGGCGGCATGCAATGGCTAGCGAAATCAAGTTTTCCTGCGTGGTTTAGTGGGAATCCCCGAAATGCATGATTTACCAATGTTTTGTTGCGCATTCGTTTTGCTTAGGCTAGATATAAACGGTTTTTCAATCGCGCGAGTCATCAGTCGGGAGCTAGTAACATCTGTGTTCGATGTTCATAAAATGTCTCCGCCACGAAAACTTAAAAGCCTGACGATCCAAACAAAGGTAGAAATTAAAAAAAAAAGTGGAAAGTGGATTTAAGAGAAAGACTATTGCTGAAAAGTATGATATACCCCAAAGTACATTATCTACAATTATTAAGAATAAGACTGCTATATTTAATTTCTGTGCAGATATAAAAGGTCGAATTACTTTCAAGCGAAATAGGCCTAGAAAGACCGAGAATACAGCAATGATGAAAGTGGTTTGAATCTGCAGGAAAAGAAAATTTGTGTGTATCAGATCCGATCTTGCAACAAAAAGGATTAAGTTTTGCTAAAAAGTTAGATCAGAATTTTAAAGCTAGCTTAGGATGGCTTGAAAATTTTAAAGGTAGGTAAGAATTAGGAGTACGTTTGGTATCATACATTACGGCTGTAATGCATAATACATACATACATATCTACATACATACATAATTTTAGGTATGGTATACTCCAAAAAACGGTTTGCGGTGAAAGTGCGGCAGTTGATGAAAAATAATGCGTTGTCTGGATTTCTAGTACCTTGCCAGCTCTTTTAGCCTCCTATGATGATAACAACATCTTCAATGCAGACAAAACTGGTCTCTTTTTTAAATGCTTACCAAATAAAACGTTAGCATTTAAAAATGAGAAGTGTCACGGAGGCAAACTCAGCAAGGAAAGGGTGACTTGTTTATTAGTGACTAACATGACTGGTACTGAAAAATTAAAGATTTTTATGGTAGGGAAAAGTGCTAAACCACGATGTTTTCGAGGAGTCACGTTCCTGCCGATTACTTATAAGAGCAATAAGAAGGCGTGGATGACCAGCGACCTGTTTGACTTCGACAAGTATTTTTTACCTCAAAACAGTTTTGCAACAAGTTTTGCTCTTTATTGATAACTGTCCTGCACATCCTCAATTAAGTCACAAACTAACAACAATAACATTAGAATTCTTTCCACCGAACATGACATCCTCACTTCAGCCTCTCGGTCAAGGCATTATAAAATGTTTTAAGTACCATTACAGACGCAGAATCTTGGAAAAAACTTTGGATAGTTTTGCAAATCATCATTCCATTCCTACAATCGATCTTCTTGATTGCATTAATATTGTAACCACAGTATGGAACATTGATGTTACTCCTAAAACAATCCAAAATTGTTTGAGACAAGCAGCTTTTGGAAAGCATAAGATTTATGATGAAGAAGATGAAATGCCATTATCGGAACTGAAAGAAAAAATAATTACCGAGCAAAGCATCATCTCCAATGTTCAACAGTCGTTTAATAAGTTTGTTGAATTGTGTAATGCAGATCATGCGACTCTTATGGAGGATCTTATAAACCACGATTATGACGTTATTACCAGCGAAACTCCTACAGAAGACGAAATTGTTGCTAGCGTTAGTAAACCAGATGAGTTTAATGAAAATTTTTTGGAATGTTGTCCGACACTTCGAGGATATTCTTAGAGAAAAGCCTTCTCCATTTTTCCAACGAAATGGCTATATCGTTTTTCAAAGAAACAATATTGTTGTTTTTTAATGACTGAGAAGACAACGGATGATGTATTTGATTTACTTGATAAAATAAAACAGTTGTATGAGTCAGAATGCGTAGAAAAGACCTTACGTCAGAAGTTAATCACCGATTACACATTAAAAAAAATCATACACAGCTCTTTTTATTTAAGAATCTGTTCTTCATACTATAACCCTATATTTTTTTATTTTTCACTGCAATAAAACATTTACCCAATACATATTATGAATTTTTCTCTAACTCAAAGTTTCTATAACTCAAAATAATTTTGCGATCTCTTTTTTCATTCGACTTATGGAGGTTCTACTGTATGTGTATTTTGCCGGGATCAATATCGGACTATTGACGGATCGTGGCGTCCATGAAGCGAAAAAGAGGACTAATCCGTGCATAAGACATCTCGAAAAAAATTCTTTTATCGAAACACATTTTTCTTCATTATCTCACAAAAGGCCAGGCGTTTATCTTAATCATGTGGCAACATTTACTAATACTGTTGGGATTTAAAGCATCCATATTTACATCACTTTAAAAGTAGTTTTTCATTACAATGTTGGCGCATTCAGATATTTGGCGGCTCGAATGTTTCATTCGCTTCTATAAATGCACATATTTGCACCACCTTCTCCATTTTTCCCTGAACGATGCTCTTGCTATTATTGGCCAGTAATATAACCGAATTTTTCAAAGTGATAAACAATATTTAAAATTGTTCGACGGTTTGGAATTGGTTGATCGTGATATAGAAAGACAAAACGCACAACGATTGCTTCCATATTTAAAGACGAATAATATCATTTAATAATACCCTCTCAATGGCGTGTCTTTTGCATCGATTCTGGGTTGTGGAACTTTTAATATATCATTTTTTCCGAGAATCTGGGTGTGACCGATTATGTTACTTATCAGTTGGTAAAAACGCTGATGACAATAAACTGGTTTCCGAAAAGGAAAAAACAAAAATAAATTTTCAAACCAAGCCATAGCTATGAAAATAAGACGATCTCATCATCGTATCCACAATTTCATAAAGTTGGGCAATTTCTACGGCAAAAATCGCGCCAAAGGAAGCAAATAAGAACTAACTCGAAGGCAGCGCTCATCGATATTTCGGTTAGCCTCTTCTGGTAATGTAACCGCGCAAAAATAAAATGTAATTTAAATTTACCACTAAATAACAGATGTATAGAATAAATTTTATTGGACAGTAAACATTTTTGGCGTATAGAAAAAGGTTTCAAAACCATCCTTAAAAGAGATAGATGCACAGGCAAGACTGAAATTTGCACAAGATTATATGAGATGGGATCATGACTAAAACAGCGTCACAAGAAGGTAAAAACTTGAAGAGACCTGATGGTTTTAAATATCATTGGCACGATTTGTGCAAGGCAACACAAGTTGCAATGAGCCAACATTTTAGTGGCGGTTTGGACGGCTTTTAGCTATAACAATAAAACCTCTATATGGTTTATTTTTACCCGAATAAATTCCAATTCTTATATAGAACTTTTAGAAATGGTTCTGATATACTTTGATGAACAACTGCCGACGCAAGATTGAATATTTCAGCAAGAAAATGTAGTTATCTTTGACGAATATTGGCAAGAGAGGTGTACGCCAATAATAAACAATACGATAGCGGCAAGGAATTAAAATCTGCGAGAACGAGGTGTTGGTTAATTTCCACATTGACCAAATGGATAGATAGTATGCAGACCGGGATGTTTGAAGTTACTTTGAATAGGGAATCTAACACTCACTATTAAGTTCAGAAGAAATCATAACTTTTTATTTATTTTGTGCTAATGGCACTTTTACAAATTTCAAAAACAGTTTTTTGCTAAGCAATCTACTCAAAGCCGGAAATAACAAAATGCTGTCATGAAAGCGCCATTCTAAATCAATATATTTTCTATATAAAATAATATTACATTTTATGAAACATTAAATATAATATCTACATTAATTAATATTTTAAAGCTCACTTGCTTCTAACAATAAATTTTTGTACTTCCTTCTTCTGTACAAAATATAATAAAACACATATGCCTTTAAGTTGTTAATTGCGCAATAAAACAGTACAACAACATACTGTAGAACCAAGCAATACATTACATCTATATCTATATACTTTCGCAAATTGTTCATAAAACATACAATTACAGAACTCAACGAAAGTTACAACCACAAAATGAAATTACGTCGATGTTATGTGAACAATATAAACATATTAAAAAACGTTTGAGAATAATTGAAATACAAGCAAAATTCATCACTAGTTGATTGTCAAAAAGCGAAAACATTTTGATTTGTTGAAAATAATTGAATTTATACATTTTTCTAGACATTCATATAATATTCGTTTATCACGAATTTCCACTAATTCAACAATTTTTGGAATCTGATTCTCACAGATGATAAATTGTCAAAGCGGAAGAAATCGCTTTCGAACTGCAAAATCTACCTTCAAGATAATTACCATCAATAATGAGAGTAATGTAGATGAACTCAATAATTTCGAAGCAGTACGTGAAGAGCAAGAGGAAGAACTTGATTTATTTTATGCAGTATATCATAGAACTGGTGAATTAGTTGTAGATGAAATTTTAAAGGTCGCTCTAGTTTAAAGCAATATAATCCAATGAAACTAATCAATCGTGTATATAAAATATGGTGTCTTGCAGATCAAGGTGAAATAGCACAATTGACTATTCTCTTGATGATAATATTTAATCGAGGATGTGTACCTAATTTAAAAATTAGAAGGCGTAAAAGTTTTCAAGAGATGTGCCCACAGACGTATAAACAAAATAATGTAGTACGATAAAGATGAATTAAATTCATTCAATCAGCCTACACGAAGAAAGACTTTTATAAATTGTGGCAGATGTGGTTCTAAACAACACATTTCCCTGTTAAGTTTCTTAAGCGTGTTCATAAATTTCACTTCTTGTCACTTGCTTAGTATTACCGAGAAAATAAATTAAACCAGATTTATATCGCGCGCAAAGTGTTAAAACAGTTTTGATTTGATAATTATCATCCATTTATAGCGCTAAAAACAATCTCGAAACTTATTTCATACGTTTCATTCAAACCGGCTGTTTTTATTACACATTAAATCCATGTTAACAGTTGACAATCGTCCCGCCATTTCCTCAAACCATAACTTCTCATAGAATTGGACATTCGAAACTCTTACATCCTGTACGATGTGTTTAGGGGGCACAATTATATTCGAATTAATGTGGCGAAGAGATGAACTGGCAAGTATCGTAGCCTTAATTACATTCAAATCGTATTTGTAATCGCGTACGGCTTCGAATGCTCGTTTACTAAATAGGAATTAGTCGTTTTTACGGTAAATTGGATATAGGAAAGGATAAGATAGAAAATGGCAAATTAACTGTGGCTTAGGCATTCGTTTGAATACACGAACGTTTCAAAGAGGCAGTGCTGACCACAATCTGTGATAAAATTAAATTGAAAGTTATATTAGATATATCTACAATGAGGAGAAATTATGAAGTTTCCTTCGAGTGTAGTAAAAGAGGAGATGCAGCAATTTTATCTGTGATGACCGAGTTGGGTAGATTCTTTAGTAAAACTAAAAAGTGCTTAAAAAGAAAATGTGAAACGTTATTAAATAAAATTATTCGAGGTTAAAATTTTCCATAAAAGTAACACTTTATTGCATATTGTTCACAATTTTCAATGGTTCCTTACATAATCTATATAGACACGCATAGTTAGTAATAAGATAAATACTTCATTCTGAATGGACTTCAGATTGTTGAAAGAAATTATCTGTCCGGCTCTATAAAGGAGTGTTCTGAATTTAGTTTTAAATGTCTGGTAAATGACCGCCTTGGCTTTGCTGGTACATGCATGCCCTTTTATCAATAACATGCAATAACATCATTATATGAGTACGCTTGATGCAAAACTCGTTTTTTGCAAAAAAATTGAAATATGAGTTTTGATTACCTATATTCAGTTACATCAATGCGTTCTGTGCAAGAAAAATTATCTGTATTTTACGCGTACAGTAAGTTTAAATATCGAAGTCAGTTGCAGAACTTGGTGTTTGTTCGCGCAAAACTTTGTATTTGTTAGTAACCAATGACGTTGCGCATTTATGTATCATCGGTTCTACTAGATGGTGGTTCATTGTCTGTGACTAAGAGGCTACAAATGTTCTTTCTGCCATCATCTGCCTGCATCTGATGAAGAGGAAGACCCTTCGATTTAATATTGTAGCCAACCTGATGTTCAATTTATTTGTATTCATTTCTTCTAAAGGACTGGTCTAAATTGAACATCAAATGATACTCTCAAATGCTGTCCATTTCCAGTCATTACACATTTGAGAAATTCATGCGTAATAGACGGTATATTCCCCAACTTTTAGTGACCTCCGACCTATATCCATCCTTCCCCTGCTTTCAAAAGTACTGGAGAAGATAGTCGAAAAGTAGATTCGTACTTGTCTAGATGCTAACTCCATTCTTCCAAGTCAACAGTGGGGGTCCGCTCACGATATAGCTGTGCCACTGTTTTGACACATATTGCAGACGCAATTTTTAAAGCAATGGACGATAATTTGGTGGCGGTTTTAATTCTTCTAGATTATTCGAAAGCTGTTAACCACTCGCTCTTGTTAGCTATCTTGCGTTCTATCGGTTTTGATCAAACTGCTTCGAATTTCTTTCAATCGTACTTGGAGAATCGGGTACAGCAAGTCCGTGTTAATGGTAAAATATCAAATCAGATACGTGTTACTTCGGGTGTTCTTCAAGGTAGTATTTTGGGCACTTTATTATTTGCAATTTACAGCTCTAACATAACTAAGCGTTTACAATACTGTCACTTTCAACTTTATGCTGATGATACTCAACTTCTTTACTCATTCCATCCTTCATATGTCGTGGCAGCTGTCGCTAAAATCAATGATGATCTTGAAGTACTTGTCATTGAGTTTGAACGCCATTCTCTCTCTATCAATCCCAAGAAATCAGCAGTGTGAGTTTTTGGCCGCACTAAACAAAGAAGTTTGGTCTTGCCTCAGGTCAAGATTCGTATTGGCAATGTACTCACTCATTCCTCATTCTGACTGTTCTACAAATCTTGGCCTTTATCTTGATACCAAGCTACAAGCAAAAAACACGTTTCTGAACTCATTCGACGAGCTTTTGGTAATCTGAAGATACTTTATGGTAGTAAGGATTGTCTAGACAGTCATTTACGCAAAATTTTATGCGAATCTCTTGTGCTTTCTCAATTTAATCTTTGTCACCACGTATACTTTTCCTGTCTTGACAGTGTGAATAAGCTGCGCATACAACGAGTTCAGAATGCTTGTCTGAGATTTATTTACGGTATACGTCGATATGATCACGTTTCTCATGCACTTAAATGGGCTCATTGGCTTAATATTCGCGATCGAATATCTTTACACTCCATTGTATTTTTCCATAAACCCAGTTATTCATATCGCAAGATTGTTTTTAGAACTGATGTTCATAACGTTAATGTTAGGAGTAGGGGCCTTTTGACTCCTACACAACATCAACTACAGTGTTTCAAGAGATCATTCCGATATAGTATTGTGTGGTTGTACAAACCTATTCCTGCATCCCTTAAAATTTTGTCCATTCCGTCCTTCCGTCGCAGTTTGAAGTCGTACTTCATTTCTTTGTGAGGGGAGTGAAAACTTTGTCAATTATTCATATTTCATTGTCATTTATTACATCAATTATACTTAGTTAATCATACACTATCTACACTTACTTGCTCTATTATAGTTAGGTCTTTTCCATCATGTTGTTTGTTTGGCTCAAGAGGTAGAGCAGTGGTGTGAGTTTTCACTCCACTCATCTTGAGCCGTTTAGTTCAATTATATTACCTATTTTATATTGTTTTACTTTCTGTACTTTTCTTTTTTTTGTTAACTAATAAAACACTATGATATTATAACCTATCTTTTGGTACACCATTAACAGACATATGCTCTATTTGTTTGCGTACGAAAGAATTACTAAAGCAAGTAACTTCTGAAGCGCAAAAGTACAAAATAATTACAGAACATAGAGCGCATATATTAAGTAAATAAAACGGTTCTACATTCTTCATCGGTATTTGCATATGTTAGTGACAAAACTTGGTCTTTGCATATAAAAGATGCAAGCCAGAAGTACAAAGGCGTTAAATCGCAAGAACGTGGCGGCCAATGTTGGTCACTAATCCAGGAAATAACTTGACAAAAAACTGAGCACGATAACGTTCGCCTTTCACCGTTGATGCATTACATGATGGTAGTCTTCAAAGAAACACGGTCCAATTATTCCTCCAGCCCACAATGCACCCCAAACAGTAAGACGTTTTGGGTGCATTACTTTCTCATGAATCATTCGTGGATTTTCTGAGCCGCCAATGTGACAGTTTTGCCGATTAACGAAGCGATCGTGGTGATAATGGGCCTCATCACTGAAAGAAATTTTGTCCGCTAAATCGACATTCATTTATGTTTGATCAAGGATTAAATTGGTGAACTCTTTTCGCTGTGCATGGCCTGTTGATAGAAGTTATTGAGTGAATTGAACTTTGTAAGCGTAGAAATGCAAATCTTTAACGAAAACACGCTGAGAATGGCTGTTGTAATGTCCAATTCTACTGCACGATGGTAAATCGATGTTTCTCGACTTTCGGCTGCACTTTCGTGAACTGTCGTGATGTTTTGTTCTGAACGACCTCTACAAACTCGTGTGGTGTGTTTCACATTACTAGTCGACCCAGTGCTTCCAAATTTTTGGATTATTCTTTTTACAGTAGATGGAACATTCTGTCGACCCAATATTGGACGCACTTTACGAATGGTGGCAGTCAAACTTTCATCATTTTTATATAATGTTTAACAATCAGAACGCGTTGTTCTATCGTGCAATGCTTTATGTTTAACTCCCATCTGTCAACTTTCGACCAATTTTCGGTAGTTCTTGCTTAGTTTTTGAAATTACCGCTTCTAACATTTTCTGGCCATTTTTGTGAGAAATTAAATTTTTAATGAAATCAAAACAGTATAGGTAGAAATAGAAAAGGAGAGCCGTGAGAATGGGAGGCGAATTATAAAAAGATATTTCCATCAAGGTTAAAACAATTTATTAGCATCAAGAAATTTCTTCGATATCATATTTCTCTCTCTTACATTGTTCCACCAAAACGTCAGCTGTAAATACACAAGAGTTTCCAAACTAGCACTGGCTATTGTAGACACTTGTGTTAAATTTATTGCTCAAAATTTTTGCCATCTGTTTCAAGACTAATATGCGTTGCTATATATCTTATCAAGAACACAGCGTGAAAGTTGATACCTCACTACACCAAATTATCCACTTGTAAACGGATTATACCATCAACAAGCATAATATGCAAATCCAGAACGCAACTATTAATATTGCAATTTTGTGATTTTAATTGACGCGAACATTGCTGCATGGAAATTTATTTATATTATTGGTTGTGAGGTACTTGTTCTCAAGATACGGCTTTCTCTTGTAAATGAAATACACTTACAATTCCTTATAACATGTATATGGACTTACATACCTGTGTGTACACTAACCTAACGGGGCAGTTAATTTGCATCAATCATTTGCCTACCGCATTGCGTCGAGGAAACTCTTAATTTCCATATACGAAGTTGTACTAAACACAGGCGTTCAGGAAATAATGTTTATTGGTTTGTTTAGGGTGTGTTACGTGAGCAAACGCAGAAATGTGATTATACGTGTTTGCGGTATGTATGCGAAGCTGGTGTTGTTGCCTTGAGATTTAAGCAGGTGTCACACGAGTTAATGCGTCTCAAGAGCATTCACTTTCATACGAACTTCTGAGTAGATGTGTAAGAGAAAGAGAAAGGGGTTTAAGAACTGCACTGGATGTCGTATAAAATGAGGTGGTCTACAAAGATCGTTTCCAGTGGCGTACCATTAGAGTATCAACAGAAAAGTGATTTACAACAATAGATAATTTGAGTTAGCTGTCGTAGCTGATATACGTCTGTCTTGGAATTTCCAGCAAATGAAATTGAATTCCATTTATTAGAGTATAAACAGTAGCTTAGTGCGAACGTTGGAAAAAAAAACAATTGTGTAAACTGTAACTAGTGCCCTTTTATACAGAAAGATTTTATTAGTTACATGAATCTTTCAAGTGCATGTATTTATGTCTCAACACGCTAGAAGTATATGTATGTGCTTAGATCTTAGTCTTTAGTCTCAGCTTAAAAACAATACCCAACAGCACAAGACATCTTATGAATGCCTTATTTAGGTCTGTATTATGTCTGAACGCCTAAAGATATAAAAGAGACAACTTATGGACGTAGTTTTAAAGACGTCCCGGGGATGTTCATTTATGGCATTCATAAGACGTTTTTCAAAGTCTAAAAACCACATTTAGATTGACGTTTCATATATCAAATTCGACAAAATGCGAAACAAGTTAAGCACGCTAGTATTCATGAGATTGTGTTCATGTTTCAAAAGTATATAATGCGACCATTGATAATTTAGTTTTTTAATAATATAGGTAAGTAATTTAATAAGTGATTTTAATGTTCGCCGCATATTCAACCAATCAGCGTTTACTTTAACATATCACATACATCAGCGGCAACTCACGTTGTCTTCGAAACTATGCGATAATTTTAATAGCGATCGCCTCGGTTTGACTATTTGATTTGACAGCGTTTGAGTTTAATTCTGGTTTCATTTAGTCATTTTCACAGTTTTAGTTTGTTTACGAGGAAGTGAAATACCAAGTCATTCATAAGACGACTGTGGTAGGTATATGTATCAATACTCTTGGCTTAAACAGGCGCTATCTAGTGCATTATTTTGAATACATTTAAAGACTAAACAACTACGTCTGACATATGTCCAAAACAGATATCCATAAGATGTTGTAAAACGATGTCTTTTAAACGTTAACATTTCTAACACCGGATGTCTATACGACATCTTATGGACGTCCTTCAGGCGTAAACAGACATCCATAAGACGTCCCGAATATCGGACTCAGACATCTTATGGACGTCTATAAGATGTCTTTGTGCTGTCTGGGTAACTAACCATTAGGTCCTTTCGGTCCCCAAAGAATAAAAAAAGGAAGGGACTCATAAAAAATAGTGTATTTTGTAAACCAAGTAATTGAATTTAGTACATGCGAAGCAAATATTTCAAAAATGATGTTTCTAAACGGTTTATAGTGTCTATAACTCCTTGAATCTTTTGTTAAAAGTAAAACAAGAGATGCTCATATTTAAATAGATTTAGGACTACTGGTTCTGAACTGTGTTGATTGTGTATGTGTTTACAACTGTCCCACATGAGCGAAAGAGTAAGCTGGCGGAATATTTAAAATAGTTACTCTTTCAATATGGCTGCTATAAAAAAGTTGGGAATAATATACGAATACTCTAGTATGTATATTCACTTTTTTAGGTTTTATCACCTACATTATTGGTCTGTAGTTCTTAATGTTACCAACCCTTCACCACTTATAGTTCAATTTTCCCTAATTCTGGTTAGGAATTTGGACTTGTTAACAGTTAACCTCGCAATTTGGGTTGCTTTTTAATTTTTTTCTCGATGCGAGCAATTTCTAATTCAGGAGGTTGGCTGCACTGAAATCTCTGCTCTGACATATTTTTCTGATCGAGAGCTTAAGGCACTATGTATAATTATTTGGCAGCAATGTGTTAGATTACGTTAGCACTAATGTTTGTTTACTATTCAGTCAACTGGTTACTTACTACCAACTACACAATGTTAACTGAAAATTTGTTCTGCCAACCTCCCTCGTTTGAAATTGTTCGCCCACCTAGTAGTAATTTGAGTTTTTGCCGTTGCTCCATTAAGTGTGTACGCAAATAATGCATTTTTGTCTCTACTTTATCAAATTCTAGAGCTTATTTTGTTATTATTCGTTACATCTACTTATAGAGCTTTACTGGTAGTAAGGTCTCTAAATAACGAATATATCAGTCTCGTGAAGTTAGATACATTGAACCGTTAACCCGTGACATCCCTCTACAGGATACATGTACAGTCGAGGCCAGATACATGTAGTACAAGCGTTTTTTAAAAAAATTGTATGGTGTAAGTTTGTGTTGCGGTATCATCTGACATTTGATTTTTAGGACAAGCAGCTTAAACTAAAGCTCGTCTTACAATAATAAAATTTCAAATTTTTGACATATATGAAATTTAAGGATCTACTACATTTATCTGGCCACGACTGTACATATATAAATGATTAGTAGGTATTTCAATTTCCCGTTTTCTATTTTTTTTTGCTTTAAGTTGGTGCAAAATACAAGTCAACTTCTCCGAGGCTATTATACTATAACAATTATTAGAAATATTTACCATTAAAAATTTTTTAAATTACATTTGGTTGAAAAGCTGCCTATGTAAATTTAAGCCAAATGTCATTCCTATCATATTGTCGAACACGTTGTGCAATATTTCTGGTTTAATGTCATTTACAGCTTCCACAATTACATATGTTGTAATCACGAAAGATTATCTCTGCGTCACTTACATATAACTCAATCAACGACATTCAAAGAATAATTTTCATGTCTAAATATCCATTTGTATGACAAGGACAGCCAGAATGACAGTTTGTATTTTGAAACGTTGCCTAGTATAGACGTACGGTTCGTGCAATTCACTTGAATAAGACAAAGACGAGATTAGTTCGTTGTCTGCGCTTAAGCTATATATTTCCGCTTCTATACTTAAACATTTGACAATGCATCTCCGTAGACATTTGATGAAAGTGTCATTGATTTCGTCCTTACAAATACGTATTCGTTTAACAATTTTTTGAAATAATTAATTTTTTAACTATAATGGCAATACATAGTACCTATAACATTACGGTAGGTACAATTGCAACAACTTGTTTTACATGTTTAGGGTCTGTCCAACGATTAACCCTAGTAAAGATAGGAAACTTGGAACGCCGGCATAACGTAAACAGCATCATCTACTTTTACCGCATCAAACTAGAATTAAATCCTCTGTCAAGGCGGGAAATTCAAGTGTGGGATAATTAGGTTTGAATAACTTTTTTAAGTAAAAATCTTTAAAAAATATCTTTTATTAATTATAAATTCAAACTAAACTTTATACATATTCTAAAATATAGCAACGTACTAAACTAAAAGATAATGTTACTAAATAAGTCATTTTACTACAAATTGTCATTGAAATATAAGAAGACGGTAACAATGTTCAAAAATTATTATTACCTTTTGCGTGTTTTTAAATGCAACTCGTGCGCGGATTTTACAATCGAATCAAAATTGATATTTCTTGTGTCCAGACCTCTCAATGTGCTATTAATCTTTTTTAAATAACTAAAAAACCACAATATTTATTATAATTCTGAGCAAAACATGAATGTGCTCTCTATACTCGTTACATACAATATCAAGAGAAAGGAACAGATATCCTTTCATTACGTTAAAAATTTTACCTTTTAAACCATATATAGATATTTTTGGTGCTTATAAGTCATGCACAAAAGTGTCCAATATCAAAATTATATACATACACAAAATTTCACCTGAAACAATATAATAATATTTACACGGAAATTAAATCGTACAAATTCTTACCAAAACACAAAATAAACAGAGAAATATTAAAGAAATTTGATCAAATAAAAAAACCATTCAGAAAAGGCGTCCATCGTTGAAGTTATCTATCAAATTACAAAAAGAAAGTAGAAAGGACATGTTTCCACATCAGTTGAAAATGTAGAAATCTACTCTGAAACTTACGGCTTATTTGTTGCGCCCACAGTCAAGTATCTACCCCCTGGGTCTGTCAATAAATCCCCACGCACTTAACGCAAAAATGAAAAATGTGATAGCTGCCATATTCATTTTGATATTTACAGTATTTAACATGACACCGAAGTACTGATTTGATTCATACAAATGTAATTGATGACGCAGGGATCATTTTTCGTGATGACAACTATATGTGTTGTAATTCCTTCAATGTAACTATATAAGACGAAGACGCTACCAAGGAACGCTACTGCTCATTACCGGTATATGGTTTTGAAGCACCAACTCTCCGACATAAAAAATCGCGGGTTATTTAAACGCCTTTCAATCATTTATGAACATGAGGTATAAACATTACTGTAAATTATTAAAATTGTAATAATCATTGTCGAAGGTTACTGAATGGGGGTTGGCAATCTGTAGATTATATAGATTACAAAACAGTGCAACGACAGAACAAGAAAAGAATAAAAAATTATTTTTATTAAATTGTAGACCTAAATAATAACCTTACATTTGGCACATGGATGATACATATGTGAGTGTAGACGTGTGTATCTGTGTGTTTGTTAGCTAACTTAAACCGGATTTTCTAGCTGATCCTTCGATTTTTATTGTTCTACGTAGAATCTTCTAGATAGATACTTCGTTATTTTAAATGGAACACCCCACATATTAGAGGATTTTTGGATTTTACGCAAAATTTTAGGCTAACTTTCTTAAATAAACCTTATGTCTAAAATGCACCGTTTTTGAATAATTCCACTTTTTTTTTTAATTCGAAAAATCATTGCTGGGCGTCATTCGGCCTCTCTCAGACAACGTTTGACTTAGAGCCTTCAAAATTTTTATGATGAGCACTAAGATGTAATTGTAAATCGTTGTTGGAAAAAAGTCTAATATCTTACACAGGATGTTCAAAATACACTTGCCAATGTAGACAACTTCATACCTTGGAAAGTCGCTTATTTCAAATGGAACATACTGTATTTTACTGGGCCAATAGTTGGGACTTTTTATTCCCTTTTGATCTGTATTTACATTCCCTATACCTAACTCTTAAGCTTTTTGAGTTATTTCTGATTTTTATAAAACAGAGAGAACAGTGAGATCAGGCGATCTCGGTGGCCACACCTAAGGCCCACCACGTCCTATCTAGCGATCTTCAAAAAGTTCAGTGATGTACTGCCTTACCCGATTACAACTATGTGCCGGAGCTCCACCAAGCTGATACCAGCAATTTCTGTAGACATTTAGCGGTAAGGTGTCTAAGAACTCCGTTACAACCGTCCGCAAAATTTCTATGTACATTTCTGAATTTAAACTGTCGTCGTAAATAAAATAACAACATTTGTTGCCCATCAAACAAGATAAAATGTTAAAACTAAATTTATTTTGAAATCCTCTTTCCCTAATTACGTGGGGATTTTCGTGGGACCAAAAATGGGAATTATGCCTGTTGAACACACCTTCGTGAGAAAATTTGGATTCGTCTGCCCAAATTATCTTTTGTAAAAAAATTACGTCTTCTTGCTGGGCCACCATAACCATTTCACACAACTGCACTCGATGTAATCTGTCTGTAGGTTGTAGTGCATGCAGTCACAAATTTGAAATTGTGTAGCTTATGGTTTCTCATAATCCTGTGTATGGAAGAGCGTGGAATGCCTAAATCGTGTTCAGCGGCTCTGGTTGATGCTCGTGGAAACGGTTCAAAATAAGCCAAAACCGAAACTTCATTACCTTCATTCCCAGTAACCGGAGCAGATGTAGCTTTCTTTATTTTAACGCTACCAGTTGTTGGAAAATTGGCCAAATACCTTCTCAATTTTTTTTCTGTCATCGGTGGTAGCTGAGGGTAAGTTTCATTAAAGTTTCTGCATGTTCGAGCAGCCATTCTGTTACACTGTCCATGAATAAAAAACAAATTTAAAATTTCTTCGTTTGAATAATTGTAATTATCCATTATGGTTATTATTATTATTATTTGTATTATTATTACTCAGTGTATCGTAATCAAGCAGTAAAAACAAATTAAAGGAACAACTATTACATTAAAAATAACACTCTTGGTAATTATCAGATTAGTTTTAGAGTACCTATTTGTTTTATTGGATGGCAATTAACTTTGTTTTTTTTTCAAATCTCAGTCTGTTTTATAAAAATCATAAATAACTGAAAAACGTTGAGAGTTAGGTATAGGAAATGTAATCAGATCAAAAGGGAATAAAAAGTCCCAACTATTGGCCCAGTAAAATGTTCCATTTGAAATAAGCGACTTTCCAAGGTATGAAGTTGTCTACATTGGCAAGTGTATTTTGACATCCTGTGTAAGATATTAGCCTTTTTTTCCAACAACGATTTACAATTAGACCTTAGTCCTCATCATAAAAATTTTGAAGGCTGTTGTCTGAGAGAGGCCGAATGACGCCCAGTAATGAATTGTCGAATTAAAAAAAAAAAGTAGAATTATTAAAAAACGGTGCATTTTAGACATAAGGTTTATTTACGAAAGTTAGCCTAAAATTTTGCGTAAAATCCAAAAATCCTCTAATATATGGGGTGTTCCATTTAAAATGACGAAGTTCCTATCGATTTCCGTTATAACCGGAAGTCGGCCATCTTTAAAATTATTTTATTTAAAAAAAGCATGGCCAGAAACCAAGGCAACCAAATTTTCAGCGCTCTCTTCGGTGTACTTTAGAAAATATTCTAATAGGCCACTCAACTTGGGACATCCTGTATATACATATATATATATATATGTCCGCCCGAAATGTCCATATACACTGTTGCTCAAAAGTTTATTTTTTTCCGTCATGTTTTCTTAGCTACAGTTGATTTTCATGATAGCATTTATAATTTATTGTCAAAAAAATGTTATGTGTGAGATAAGTTCACATTGTACAATTTTTTGAATAAATAACATATTAGAAAACATTCAAAATTTAACCGCAACTTTAGATAACGTTTCTATAAATCGGAGGTGTCACATTGATAACAGCTAGATGTCAATTGACATTCTAAACAAATTTGACATTATAATTTTATATTAAACGTCATTAAACTTCGGCCTAAATATTGTGTTCTTTTGAGGTTGTTGCCCCGCTAGCGTAGTAATATGTAAATTATTTTTTAAAACAATTTAATGCATACAGTTAAATAATTCTCAACAACCACCCCTTCACTGAGTTGATTGTGACGTCATATACTAACCACGCTTGTTCATGAAGCGTTACCTTTGCTTTCGAAATTTTATTACCTGGTTTGGCCTCATTTTCCTTTTTCTTTTAAAGAATGTCAGTTTCTTTGTTATAGCATCGTATTCTATATGAATCAGAGAAAAATTAGACAAACATTTTAGCGTTCTATACTTTTATCTTGACCTTCATCACAAAGTTCAAGTCATACGCTAACACTTTTGATATAAAATAAGCCGTTACGACAATGGAATTTTCAAATTTTTAAATAAAGAAACAACACTGTTGAAGTATATATCAACTTTACAACTTCAGTTACAAGAAATAGTCAGGTGAACAAAACGAACAAAACATAAGCTTAGTATAATATTATAGAATATAAAACAGAGTAGGTATTATAGTAGTATATTTTTTATAATTATTATTAACAATCTCATTTGAAAATAGGTCAATTTCATAAAACAATTACTCGAACAATTTATATACGGAATCTGCATCCTTTTTAGTTCCAGAATCGATAATGGAAGAGTATTTAACAACGAACAACTTACTAGATATATAATTTACCCGGTAAAGATGAAATCCATAAAATAATTATTTATACCTAGTTTCCACGCTATTAGATAGTTCATTAATCACATCATTAGCAATAACAGTAACAATAATAATAAGAATAATTGCGATTGCTTCTGTAGTGTTACGATCTCCCGTTCATGCCACAACATCGCCTGAAACTGTCACAGATATAACCTTGAAAAACCTGTCACTGCATTTCTATTCTATATTTGGGCACGAGTAAAATAAATATTATAGTAATGCGTATCTATATTCATACTCATACCGTTATTGATTCAAGTTTATGTTGAAATTAACAGAACACGTATTTATGGTCAAATATAATTATTATAACTACAGAATTGCATATGGCAATGACGTGTAATTGATTTTGTTTTATTACAAGGCCTTTGTAGATAGCTACACTATGTAACTCATGAATGATCCAGCGCGTGTATAAAATTCATTTGAGAAATGATAGTAACCTGTTGTTCATAACATTTAAATTAGTAGGTACTTAGCGTTAAGGTTTTTTGCTATGTTTGGCATTAATTGATCTGCGAATTTTTATAACCTTCCTAAGCTATTACAAAAATATGTAGGACAAGTTAATAACGATTAAATTATTATTTCTTCTTCAATTCGAACGGAACAGTTTACAGCAACAATTGGCCAATCTAAACTACCGTTTGAGTCGACGTAAGTAGATTTTTTCGTCGTCTTATTCATATTACCCACCGTGAGTTCCGATTAGAGTAATACGACGACCACACCCCATATCATAACCCCATGGACCTGTCCGGGGACTAGTTTGGCCGGAAAGACCACTGAAAGTCGTCTTATGAGCGCAGAGTATGTGCAGCAGGTGCACTGACCTCCGTACTCCTTCACACTACCTGTTCAGTATACACGTACATATATATACACGGGGGCCCTACAGACCGCGAATCACACACGTACCGTGCACACAAAACAGAAGTATGCAGAATGCGTGGGTTCATCCGGATAGATATGAAAGAAAAAGACCAATCGGTGAACAGACAAAGAGGGCACTCGATCGAGTTAAACGGTCCGTGTGCGATCTCGAAACGGGGGCCGCCTGTACAGATGCGCTTTATCAACAAGGTGCACGCATACGTTGAAGAACACGTGTAAGAACACGCTAGCGATGAGAGAAAGAAGGTGCTTGTTAAGTCATGCCTCTGAAGTAGTACGAACGAACTTTTTTTTCTGTTGACCAGTTTGAAAAGCGAAACAAAAGAAAATCGCTCAAATGCGTTAATGATTGCTCAAAATTAGGATCTAGTTGAATTGGGTGCATTTAATGTTTGTTTAATATTGTTTAATTTATACAGCGAATGAGAGTTCCATTTAAATACCCTCTTTTAGAGAATAATTCCGGTAGACTGCCCATAAGTTTATGAATTTTATAATAAGAAAACGAAATTAAGGAAAGAAAAAAATGTTTGATGTGCATGTTTAGAATTCTTAGGCAATCTACTTTGTTACCGGAACAAAATTTCAAAATAAAGGAGCCTTGAGATAAGGGATAAGAGCTTTAATAAACTGCATTAGCTGTGATGGTTTCAGATGGTTTCGTGTATCACGTCTTTACCGAGATGGTTGACCCGGGTTTCCGTGATGGCGGTGCAGTAAGATGTCAGGTGTTCCGGATTTTCATCCTCAGCCCCGCAGAACCTCCTGTTGCTATTCTGTTTTAGACCTATCCTTGTCATGTGTTCACCAAAGTGACAGTGCCCTGTAAGGAACCCTGTAAGGATGCGCAGTCTATTCCTGCTAAGTTCCAGCAAAGTTTTTGCTCTATGCTTATTGTAGCTTCCAAGGAAGATCTTGGAGTGTCTCAGACCAGGGAGATTCTCCCAGAGGGATGCTCTGAGCTTCTCTTCTCGGTCCTTAAGTTCTTTTTTGTAGGTGCTCGTCCCTATACCACAGAACGGTTCCGGTCCTACAAACGGAGTTGTGGCGGCCTTCCTTGCTAATGAATTAGTTTCTTCGTTGCCTCTGATTCCAGTATGTCCTGGTACCCAGTATAATGCAACTCTATTTTTCGTGCCTAGGTTGTTTAATCTATTAAGACATTCCCAGACTAATTTGGAGCTGATAGTGTTAGAGCTCAGCGTCATTATGGCTGCTTGACTATCGGAGAAAATTGCAATGCTCTGCTTCCGATAGTTCCTGTCAAGGAACATACTTGCCTTTTGCTATGATTACAATGTCATCGGCGTATCCTACACAATGTATGCCGAAGGCTGTCAGCCTATTGAACAGTTCATCTGCTACCAGGCTCCACATTATAGGCGAACAGACGCCACCTTGAGGTGTTTCACGAGTGGTTCTGATTTTGATAGTCTGTTCACCTACCGTTATTTCAGCTGTCCTCGTGGAGAGCACTTTACTTATCCATCGTGTTACTGTTTTACTGACTCCCCTGTTCAATCGCGTCATGTGACGTGTTATCAAACGCACCTGAATATAGGAAAGCGCAGATCGCTATTTCATTATCATCCAGAGTTTTCTGAATGATTCCGACTAGCTCATGCAGAGCAGTCTCTATCGATCTGCCCGCCCTGTATGCATACTGACTCCTGTGAAGTGGAGCTTTCTTCATTACCTCCATTCTAATATAGTTTTCTACTAGTTTTTCCATCGCTTTAAATAGAAAAGATGTCAGCCTAATGGGTCTGAAGGTTTTGGGGTTAGTCCCATCTTCTTTCCCAATTTTTGGTATGAAGGTGACTTTGGCTTTTGGCTTCCAGCTTTTGGATATATATCTCAACGCCAGACTGCTTCTCGTTATATTTAGTAAATGTTGTATTTCTTCTTCCTGGCTGTAAAATGGTACTGTGCATGCTGATTTAAAGACGCTCAACAATTTTCATAGAAATAAGAAAGTAGTTAAAGTAAAAAATAAAACATGGATAATATAAGAATTCTAATTTTATTATAATTGAGGGGATGAGTTTGGAGTAATGGGCGGCAGCCAAAAAATAAAAAACAGATTTCTACTCTTTTTTAATGTCTGAGCTTTCGAAATCTATTAATTACTATTACGATTACGTAAGCTCAAACATTAAAAATGAGTAAAAGTCTGTTTTTTATTTTTTGGTTCCCGCCCATTATTCTGAACTCATCCCCTCTATTATAGAGCCGTTAATCTCTACTCATTTATTATAATTAACGATTATTGCAAATATTATTTGACAGCGTGTTACTCATTAAAGCAACTTAGACAAATTGCTGGATTTTTCTCGTAGTCTGCACAAATGATTGCTTCGTCGCCATCGATACTACTTTTTAAATTCACAGAGTGCTCAGATTCTGAAACATGTGAGCTGGGTGCGTATTCTGGATCTATATCTGAGTGCGTGCTAACAAATGGATCTTCATCCTCTGACGTTTCTGCAAGCTCGTATCACGATTTTCCGTGTTCTAATGCGAAATTATTTTGTTGGTTATGTAGCTACCGCATACAACGGAAAACTTACTGTAAGTGCTCCTATGTGCAGATTTGGGCTTACCTTCGCTTCATTCTCATTTTGTAGGGAAATACCTGCTTGTACAGCTAACTCACATAATTTCTTACCACGAGAACTCATTCTACTGCATGTGTTTATGACATTAAATACCGGTAATATGCAGCTGGTATCGTAACAAAACAAAATGATTTATTTTCCGCGGTATGGCAGTCTCAAGTATCTGGTATTAAACTTCCTCAGCACCAATGTTCGGTTTCTCAAACGTCAAACAGCAGTTATCTGTTTGGTATCTGGCAATTTAACAAGAACTGTCTTTGTTAAATCGCCAGATGCTAAGCAGATAACTACTGCTTGACGCTTTAGAAGCCGGGCATAAGTAGCGTATAATACCGATACAGCAGGTATGTACAAATCTACTACAACTATGCAACTATGCGATGCATAGTTGCACCCGTACCACCCTTTCTTCAGAAACGTTTGTAGTGCTCCGTCGAAGATTACGAAAAAATGGAAAATTTTGCAAAAATACTCATAGACTATGGTCAGTTTCAACACCGGAAGTGAAAGAGAAAATTTTGGATGAAGTGGGTATAAACTCGGCAATTAGTGTTAAAAGAATTGCAGTTTGGGTAGATATCTGCCCTAGGACAAGAGCTGTCGGCTGTCAAAATGTAATATTTTTGCCTCTAATGTGGTTTACACGTGAAGCTATCGTGGGCTTCTGACATCCTTCACCCATCACAAAGTTTTTGCCTCTCATGTGGTTGACACGTCGAGTTACCGTGATCAGCAGGTATCCCTCTACCCACGTTTGCTCCTAAAAACTCAGAAAACTACAATACTGACAATAAGGTGACAATAATTATGCCAACGACATCTACCACGAGCGAGTGAAAGGTGAACATTTAAAAATTTTGTAAAGCAAACATTCAAAATTTTTTGAGCAAATAGAAATATTTTATGAAAGAAAATTGCTAATATACTGTTTGCAATACTGGAATGTGAAGGATAACTCTTCTTGTGATTGTGGAGCAGAATGTGAAACCTCAAACATGATAGAAGAATTTACGATATATTGGAGGCTCCTCTGAGATTTGCCAGGTTATGAAATGTAGGGTAGAAGCACCGGTTGTGGCCATCTTAAGGAATTTTTACACTTTGATTCGTCCTAAATTTTACTCAATTAATACTACAGCTAAACAATATTTTTTCGTAGCTCTTCGAACATTTTTCTTTCAAAATCTATTTTTAATGTACATGGAGGTCCTTCTGATATGCATAAAATAAATTTGTTATGTGAAAAGACAATTTATTCCAGTTGTGGCCACTTTGCGCCAGTTGTGGCCAGATAATGTACCATTTGTGGCCACATATTGCGAAAAGTATTTTTTATATCATCTTTTATGGACATTAATTGAGATTTCTAGAAGTATTGTGCAATTTCCATTTTTTAATGCAATAAGTAGGTACTACAAAGATAAAAAATAGGTAATATTCCGAACAGATTGCTTCATTTTTATTAGAAACCACTAAAAGTCATTTTCGAATACATTACATAGTTAACAATAAAATATAAATGGAACAAACACAAATCAAATGTTAAAGTTCTTAAACAAATTCACCCAAACATAGAGTTCAGTACACGGCTACTAGTTTAAAACAAATACAAAAAAATTGGTTTAAAAAAATGCATAACATATTTAAAGAACTTTGCTTTGAAGATTTTTCAGTTCGGGTATAGAATACATGCCTCTTGAGCTGATTTGCTTAGGTTCATTAACTCTCATTACAATATCACTTAATTTGTACCAAAGCAAATCATTTTTGTCTGGCCACTTCCAATTTTCACAACTTTTAGACATTGCACAACAATAATATTCATTATTTTCTATCTGCACGATCTTGGCTGGATACAGGTGATTATCATATTTTAATACAACAAAATTACCTATATCTAATTCTGTCGAAGTTACAGGGTTATGAATTTGATTTACTTTACGTTTTCCATTCTTCTTGGCATGATTCTCATTTTCTTTATTACTCAGTTTACAGTTTTTTTTCCTTTGATAAATTTTTATTAACAGCTTTTGTTTTCTTTTCTTTTGCCTCCATTAACTCAACCCACTTGTCATGCGTAACGACTGAAGGTAGAAGTGGTCTTTTTCTTTTTGTACATCGAACATCAGCTTTTTCTTTTGGATAAACAGCTAATTCTTTTAGAATTTCACTGACAGATTTTTTTTTGAAAAACCTAAAGTTGTCATTTTCACATTTGCTTTTAGTCTCATTGTTTTCTATTGTTTGGTTTGGTTGTTCTAATGTAGTTCTTTTTTCTTGCCTATCATACTCCTTATCTTCATCCTCCTGACTTTTCCTATTTACATCCATATGTGCATCATTTTCAATGATTTCTTTCCTATGAAGCTTCTGTTGAGTTACCTTCTTGTCGTCGATAATTCGGTATAGGTTATTTTTCTTATCTAAATTAAAACTTTTAGTATTCTCAGGTATTGAAATATTGGAACTATGGATATATACTGTCTCATCTTGAGTTACTGAAGGACTTCGTATGACATTTTTTATGATGTTAATTTGTGAAGCAGTTGAATTTGTTTCCTGGTGGCTTCCTGAAAACTCTGGAAAATCGAAAATCATAACATCATCTTCTATCTCAGTCGGTAAATTATTGTTAATTTCCTGTGTGAGAGCGTCATCTAAAGTTACAGTCTGAAATGTGTTTTCCTTTATAGTATTCTCTTTTGCAGATTTCCAGACGTTATAGAGTTCTAGGTATCTTTCCTCTCCAAACCAATCCTGAGAATCGAAAAATGTGTCTTCAAAGCGTGATAAAAGAGCAGGTTCCAAACGATTTTCAATTCCTTTCAACTCTATTTCTTCTATCTTATTTCCACTTTCCATTTGTTTTTCACTTGCAATATTTGTTGTGTTATCAGAAACACATTTACCAAAATCGGGAGCATTGTCGTCAAAAGGATATAACCCACACGCTTTGAATCCTGATTTAATTGACGAAGAAAAATCTTTTTTGGTTAAAATTGTATTTAATGCTGCTGGGACATTTTTCTTTTGAATAGTGTTTCCACCATTTTCAAACTGCCATTTTTTACATAATTTTTTCCAAGCTGCTTTCATGGGGAAAAAAATGCCACATCGAGTGGCTGTAGAATATGGGTAGTATTAGGAGGAAGACATACCAAGATTATTCCATTGGATCGGCAAAAGTTGCTTAGAGTTAGGGACAGATGAGAAGCGTGGCCATCCATAAAAACTATTACTGGTCGTTGAATACCTTTCTCTATTATGAAATTTAAAAAGATATTTGCAAAATACTCATAAAATTGCTTACTCTGCATCCATCCCGTTTCAGAAATACCTATATTCCAGTTTGTAGGTGCTGCTAAAAGATAGTGTTTCGGAAGCCTTTTGAATTTAAAGAGTGTCAAAGGTGGTGCGATCTCTCCTTTAGCACTAACAGCGATTAATGTTGTAACGTTATCTTTTTCCGACGTAGAAGTTATATCATAGATGCCCCTTCCTTTTGCACCGAGAACAACATTTCCTTTAGGCGATAAAAATACGGCGGTTTCGTCCATGTTAAAAATTCTACTAGGATCACTTAGAATTTCAACATTCTCTCCAAGTAATTCTCTAGTTTCATTAAACCAAAATTTAATGCCTCGTTCTGTCACCGTCGCTCTTGCCCTGTTAATAAATTCAGCCTGTTTTTGGGTAACTACTGGATGTCTCTTAAGGAAAGAATTAAACCACTTCCTTCCGGGAATATTGTTGATAAAAGGGGTTTGTAGATTTAATTCTTCAGCAAGTTTTTGCACAGAATAAACTAGTCCTTCACGGTTAATAGGAAATCCTTTAGACGCTGACTGTAAAATCCAATCGACAAGTTTTGCTTCTGTTTCTGTTCCAAGAAAGGACTCAGGGCCAACTCGTCGACAACTGTCCGATGTTTTTCCAGAAAGCCTATTTCTTAGCGATGTTCGTGGAACTTTGTATTTCGTAGCAGCTGTTCCAACGGCCATATGATCTTCTCTAACTGCACGAAGAGCAGCTTTCATAGAATTATCAGAATATTTGAATAAGGTTTTTTTGGTAGACATGTCTAAACATACCTAAGAAAGTAGAAATAAAATTATAAATAAAATAATTATCACTATATGATTGTTGAGATCTTTAAGGGTACCTATGCAATTTTGAACACTTCATAAAAAAACTATATATAAAAGAATTTAAAATATGCTTAATATCAGATAATCAAAATGTGTTGAAAGTGTTTTATAAAGATAAGTAGGATATGGCCACAATTGGATTTTGGTTGCACCATTTTTGGCCATACGTAGGCTACAACTGGGACAGTATTTACAGTAAGCTGTACTCTTTGTGGCCACCCTAATAATAATTTATATACGCATAACCTTGATTAAGTTTCAGGAAATCAAGTTAAAAAATATACCTCTGC